>NW_019775923.1:67610-130764 GCF_001039355.2 Lingula anatina | reverse complement strand
GGGGGGGAATTGTCCTGGGGGGGAATTGTCCGGGGGGGAATTGTCCGGGGGGAATAGTCCGGGGGGATTGTCCGGGGGGGGGGGGAATTGTCCTAGAATCGCGTGTGTCTAATGTAATTTGGGTTTTCTGCAAATTGACGGGAAAGCGAAAAAAAGAAGTAGAAATAATTAAACCCACAGGTACATGATGTAAAAAGAAAAAGGCAATGGTATCCCTGGAATAAGCTGATGAAAAATACACTGTTTAAAATAAAATGATAATAAAATACACATTGCTGAGACAACATGAACTGATCTACCGTTGGAAGCACTTGAACTTATTCATAAAATCAGCTGCCCCTAGAACCGTGATCGAATCTAAAAATATGCCTGTTGGACTTAACTTATGAGCGAAGGTTTTCGTGCATCCTCCTTGAACCGGTGACATCCCTAGAACACGTGTACATCCTAATCAGACTAAACGTGTGGGATTAAATCCTGCACGGGTTTCAAGTGTTTTACCCGTAATTTTGAGAATATCCATAGAACAAGTACCCAATAGAAAAGGACTAAATGTCACTGTCTACTAAGGTGGGCGGAAGCACTAAGGGTCCTTTAAGAGTTCCTTTCACTGGGAAGAGGTTTGAAAAACTAAAAATTAACACAAAACTCAAGCCCGTCTCATAATACCACCCAAACCTCTCGCTGACTCATTTCGCCAACTTTCAGCATTATATGCAAACTAACCTGAGAAATGGAAGGTAACACCAAGACATTTATATCAATCTACTTTCTTTAGAGTTCAAATTATTGTTTTTTATACAAGAGCTATTTTCATACAGATATTGATACATACAGAGCTAATGGAACTGTTCTCTCCCCTACTTTCTTTAGAGTGTGCTTATCAATGGTGAAGATTTGATTTCGTAGCCTTGCCATTTGAGTTTTTAGCAATGCTGTTGAGAAAAAGACGAGATCACGTGATCTATGTTATTTAAAACCGTTTTGCAAAAAGTTATAAACGGGATTTGATAACTTCTCAGGTATTGCCAAAATTTCACCAAGGAACGAACGGTGAATTTGGTGATGATCCATTTATCGTAAAGGGACATATAACCAAACGACTATTTTTCAGTTTATCTACTGTTATACATCTAACTTAACTGAAATTCTTCTTTCATTGATTTACCACTGACGGCAGATTCTTCCAGTGATTAATATTACAAATGTTAAAATGTACCCTTTTTTATTTACAGGCCGCAGGCCAAAACACTGAGCTGTGTAAAAAGAGAAGGAAGAGAGACAGGTTAAAAAATCTCGGGTATAAGAAGAAAAGAACCTTGACGTGCAATTTGATAAAGAACAAGTTCGACTTTCATTGAGAGGGAGCGGGTTTGATTTCATGTGTAAACACATTGTATACATTGCCAAAGATTAAACAAATAATAGTGAGAGAGAGAGAAAGAGAATGAGAGAAAGGGGGGAGAGAAAGAGAGAGAGTAAATGAGAGAGAGATTTTAACCATTTAAAACAGATCACAGCAGGTTTGTAACTTGAGGCAACAATACCATTCCATTACATGTATTACATGTTCGAAATGTTTGGCGGACCCCCTACACTGAACAAACAAAATGCTGATAGGGAGAATAATTGGTGTTAATTGATAAATTGAACAGATCCGGGGTTTAGACAACTCAAACTACCAACAAAGATACTTTGTCAAATAAAGTCAATATTAAAGCTATTTTCCTATCTTTACAAACATTTTTCTGTTGATAGGGAAATGTTCTTCTCGACAATAATCTGGTTCATATGGGTAAGGATGAGCCAAATAATCAACCTAGACAATATGTCAAACAAATTCAACTGGCGCCCCAGCTTGTTTTAATTTCTTAAAATACTACATTAAAGAATATCTTGAAATAAGCTTACCTTTTGCTATCTTCTTTATCCATGGTAAAAACTCAAATAAAGCCCTTGAATTTGGATAGAGATTTTTAAGGCGAAATAGCTGTATGTTGGCTTGGCAATTGCCTCTTTTAACCGATAAGCATGTACTTTATACCCCAGTTTTTATTTATTTCCGGTTCCATGGCTACACTGTCAAAACATTTGTAATTTATGAGCGGAATTTTTGTGACGCAACATTTCCCAGCGTTACGTTGGACAAATATTGATAAAATATTTGCTTTTTACTGATATTAACTTTATAATTCAATTTAATTGTGAGATCAATTCTTGCACATGTAGCACAAATGAAGGTTGAACATTTAATGTATATGTCCAATGCAATGGTTTTCTGCAAATTGATGGGAAAACGTAAAAAGAAAAAAAAATAGAAGAAATATATATAGCACAAGTAAATAAAGGAAAAAAGGAAAAGGCAATGATATCTCTGGAATAAGCTAATGAAACATACACATAACTGAAAGTAATAAAATGAGGTCACTGGTTCAGGAAAGCCTGCTGTATGAAAATTCCGTTCAATTTAGAGAACTTGAAAAAAAAATCCATGTCAGTGTGTCATGTGATAGCTACCGCAGCAAACACCATTTTAAAAACGTGTAAATTAGATTTTACCTCATGTCAGAAGGGCGACGGGGTGTCTAAAATAAAATGATTACAAAACCAAAAACATGAGCCAATTTTCCGAACTTATACAAAAAATCACCTGCATCTACAACCGTTATCGAATCTGAAAAAAAAAATGACTGTTGGTCTTAACTTACTAGTGGAGGTTTTCATTCAGCCTCCTATAAATGGTGACATACCTAGAACAAGTATACGTCCGAACCAGACGCCACTTGTGGAATTAAAACCTGCACGGGTTTCAAGTGTTAATACCCGTAATTTTGAGAAACTTTTGTTAAACTTAATTTTTTGTTAAAATTAAAATTAACATAAAATTACAGGAAGAATAACATCTTGCAAGACTCCGAACACTCGATTCCGAATTTGTACATAATCACTGGTGACGTTCACTTCGGGTTAGACTCTTCAGGTTGCATCTCTGGTTAAACATCTCAAGGGAATGATTCAGAATAAAATTTATAAAAGGTATTTTCTAAATTGGAAGGACTTTTTACTTGAGACGAGCTTGATCTTGGTCGGTCTAATTCCATTGAACATGAAAAGACACGTACGCAGTGACAAAGTAATTTGTGACAGACATGAAACATGGTTTGAACAGATATTCAAAAATACTTAATCTAACGCCTTTTGTCATATGTGTCTTACTCATAATAGCACCCAAACCTCTTGCCTATTCATTTCGCCAACTTTCAGCATTATATGCAAACTGACCTGAGTAATGGAAGGTAACACCAAGATATTTATATCAATCTACTTTCTTTACGGTGTTCTTATCAATGATGAAGATTTGATTTCTTAGCATATGTAGTAGCTCCCCTCACTTTTTCCGGCTGACAAAGCAGTTTAGCATCTATATTATGTGCTGACAATGCAACCAGTAAAATGTCGTCTGCATATAGGAAATTGTCATCTGTTTGTCCACATACGTTATTCCAACGACTAGATCATAAAATTAGCATACTATAGCATTTGCAAAATTGGAGAATTAAGTTGGCGAAATGTTGTCGTTTTGCCTCACACCAGTACGACATTTGAGCCAATCTGTTTACGTATCATTGTTTTGTACACAAGCAGATGCTTTAGGGTATTTATTTATTCAACAATCGATATAATTTTCTGTTTACCCCAGTTATTCAAAACGTCTCCAACAAAATATATCTATGTAATCAAACAGTTTTGTAGATCAGTAAACGCTGCAAACACCTTTGTGTTTTTTAAGCAATGCTGTTGAGACAAAGACATAATCTTCACATGATCTATGTTATTTAAAACCGTTTTGCAAAAAGTTATGAAAAGGATTCGGTAACTTCTCTGATATTTCCAAGATTCGACCAAAGAACGACCGGTGAATTTGGTGATGATCCATTTATTGCAAAGGGGTGGCAATATAACCTTCATCGAGAGAGTGGGTTCGATTTCAAGTGTATACACATATTGTATACATTGCTAAAGATAAAACAAATAATAGAGAGAGAAAAAGAGAGAGAGAATAAGACAGAGATTAAAGACATCACACCAGATTTAGAACTTGAGTCAACACTACCAGTCAATTACATGCATTACATATTGAAGATGTGTGACGGACCCCCACCAATCCGACATTGAACAAACAAACTGTTGATAGGGAGAACTTTTTGTCGCAATAATTGATGTCCCACAGACACAGGATTTAGATAACTCAAACTAACAACCTAGATAAATTGTCAAACAAATTCAATATTGAAGCTGATTTTCTTATCTTTTTAAACATTTTGCTGTTGGTAGGGAAGCTTGATTACCTTCTTGACAAAAAACTTTACACTTCATTTTCTGTTTATTGTGGCTCTATGGCTACAGTGTCAAAACATGTCTAATTTATGAGCGGAAAATTTCCAATTAAATACATTACGTTGGATAAAAATTGATGAAGTATTTGCTATATACTTACTTATATTTATTAAATCTTGTGCAATATTTGCTTTGTTTTTACACATATCATTTTGACTGTTATAAAACTATAACAATAACAATACATGTATATGATAACAATTAATAAATTGGGTTTTAATGAGATCAAATTGTTATAATATAAGCTCTAGGTTTTTCCTTGGTTTGTAAGAAGCAAAAAAGCTGTATACACGTTAACATCTTTATGAGGACGTACAGTAAAACATGCAAACCTAACTATCTACCTGTATGGCTATTCATAGCATGTATCCACAGATGAATGGCATTAACGTTTAACTAAGCACCGTCAACGACGATATTCGCCCTGACTACAGTTTCTATATCCCCGCATTTCTTTGTTACCTTTAGATTCTGCTTACAGGGCCATCGTTATGATACAAATACACAGGTGGTCAGAGTACACTGAAAACTTATTCCATGACATCAGAGGTCCACCACCTGTAGTGGGGAACATTACGGAGGGGCCAACAAATAAGAAGTTGAACATGCACTAAGTAGGCCCTACAATAAAATGAAGCAAGGAAAAGCAACAGGTCCTGATGGTATACCAGCATAAGTAATTACAGCTCTAGAAGACCAAGATATCACAGAGACAAAAAGCGTATTAACACCATCTACGGCATCTTGGGAAATCCCAGAAGACATGTCAAATCATGAACCGTATCTTGACATGAGCTCTCGTACAAGAGGGTAAAAAAAAGGAGGAGGTGAAAAGCGGCATGGCTCAGCAATGTCGGTGCTGTTGGTCAAATAAATGGTCTGTTCCATAGACTCATGTGGATAGCGTTTATAAAACACTTGATTTGTCAGTGTAAAATCACTTAGAAAGTTTTCTACAGCTGCCCAAACTTCTTCTGTCACGCCATCTCTACCAAACATATTTTTAAGAGGTGTATCAAAGAAAAACCTTGAAATCGCTTCAATTTCCCGTTCAGATGTGATGTGAATGTTTCCCAAAAGTGTGTTTGGATATCCAAGAAAACAGTTTCATTATCACTGCACTGCTAAGTATCTGGAGAGGTTTCCATCGTCTTCATTTTCTTCATTTAGTCTCGGTTGACGTTCAATTGAAGAAAAACTAAAATTGAACGTAACAAAATATTAAAGTGCTTTCAAAGCTGATTTTTACAATGGTTAAAAGGTTTCAGAGAGACCGTCAGAATAGCTTGAACGGAGCCTATCGTCCAGAAAACATGCCCAAATCATCATTTATTTATCCAAATAGACAAACTGGAAGAAGTGGAAGTTCATTTTGTAAGTTTTGACCTTTAAAATGCATCCTTTCCGCTAGGGTCTGTAAGTCAATGAGCCACGTGTTTGAATGACGTCACACAAGCCAAGCATACTTAACTACCTAACTGAGCTGTCATAATGTACCTGTAGGACGAGTTTCCAAACACCCGATAAGAGCCCATGCCCGTTCGCTTTTCTTACTTAAGGTGTTTAAATCCTCGTGACGGCTTGTGAAGCCATTTTCCTGTCTATTTAATCCCTAACTGGCATTTAATTACGACTTTCTCTTCTAGTATAAATCTATTCCACACCGTCAACCTCAGCTGTCGTCACACTGGCTGTCGGCTTAACTTTCAGACCCTGTGAACTTCTATGAATGGTTCAAACTGGGGAAATGTCTTGTTTCACAGCTATGTATTCCATTCTATGCTCCCCAGACACTAGGCTCACGTTTTCTTGAGAGGAATAATGTATTAGAATATACGCACGATGATGCAATTTACGAGAGGTTGCGTCTGGCTTTGACAAAAAGAGCGGCAAAAACGACCTCAAAGCAGACGTTCTTATGCATTTCCAAGTAGTATATATGCACCAAACTCTTAGTATTTCATTAGAGGCCTTTTGGGAGACGTGTTATGTAATTATGACGTAACAATGCGTAATAATTTTGTTCATTGCCAAGGGGGCATGTAATGTAATTGTGACGTTTCATCACGTAAGCAACATTGATTACATAATGTTATATATTTTAATGTTGCATAATGTTATGTAACAACACGTATGCCTATTGTTTTAAAATAATTATGACGTAACTATACGTAATCATATTGTTTAATAGTCCGACACTTCATCCTATTTATTTAGGATCAATCAGCATCTACCTTGTAAATCACGTAACCCAATTGTTTTCCAATTGAAACTTAACAGCACTTTATTCCATTGACCTAGGATCAATTTATATCGTAAGATTGAGGCACAACGTGTAAATAAACAGGAGTCCGCTAACAGTCAGGTGCAGGCCGGTAGCCGGGGGAGGGGGGTGCTGGGAAAAAAGTCCACTCTGGGTAAAATTAGATCTATGTACTTGGGAATTTTATGGTTGAAGGTCCACTTTTTCAGAAAACGACCCCCTGTGAAATTGATGGCTATGGGCCTGAGGTGAGACTATTGTAATTCACAAAGAGAGAGGTATACAACCCAAACACCTAGAGTATTGTGATAGTGTGTGGTTCGCAAACGTTTAGTAGATTGAATTGGCCTTTTACTGAAGTGAGCTGTATTTGTATTTTAAAATTCAGTTTCCATTTATAGGACCAATTTTCGATGGAAGGCCACCGTATAATTTAGCGTGTGAATCGACCTCACCCCGACGCGAGGGCATAAAGAGGGAAGTATCATCCGCATAGATGAAACAATCAGTAGAAAGTCCGTCAGGGAGGTCATTAATATATATGAGAAAAAGTAACGGGCCAAGTATACTAACTTGGGGTACACTTGTATTTATGTAACCGTCCTCAGATGAATTAAGCGATTCCCCACCAACACGTAATTTAACTCTTCTATTTGTCAAGTACGATGACAATAGTGCATAAAGTTCGCCGATTAGACCGTAGGACTTCAGTTTATAAAGAAGGAGTGAATGGGGATCTCTGTCGAATGCAGCCTCTTTATCGAAAAAGACTCCTCTGGTGTCATAACCATTAATAGTTTAGAGTTACTAGTAATTAAATCATCAATCGCCAAGAGCTGGTACTCTGGAAAGCCGGATTGTTTAGGGTATAGAAGTTTGTTGTCCAGAATAAAGTTAATCACCCTATTATATATTATTCGCTCTAAAATCTTAGATATAATGCTAAGAAAAGAAATTGGGCTATAGTTTAAAATAGATTTTTTATCAACCTTTTTATAGATTGGTCAAATTTCGGCAGTTTTCCAGATGTTGAGGAAGGTATTAGACTGGATAATTTCATTAAACAAAATATAAAGGGACTTCACCACGGAGTTTTTGGATAGTTTTATCATCTTGACGGTAATCAGGACAGGGCCGTTAGCTTTAGATGGGTCTAAATCATCAATTATTGATTCAATTTCGCTACTTGTGGATTGTATCTGAGATAGGGTAGCATTATTTCTTACAGGAAAGAGAATTTCATCAACATTCGCTACAGAGCCCGAGTGGTACATTGATGAGAAATAGAACAAAAATTCATCAGCCTTTCCTTGATCAGTAGACGCGACAGATCCATTTCTCGGGTTTTTGAGAATAGGAATAGAAGACGATCGCTCTTTCCCTAGAATGTTTTTCATTGCGGTCCAGTGTGATTTGCTATCATCGCCCTTGTTGTCGAGGCTCTATATCTTGGAATTAAGGAATGGTTCTTTTGTTTTAATTAACTAATTTGAAATTTTGAGAATATTTGGCAGAGTATAAAATTTTTGTTTATCAATTGCTAAGTAATTTTATTTTTACAATTGTTCATTTATACTTTGCCCATCATGAAATAGATACTCATCAGCCATATTAATGCTGCTATTTTGAAAAATAATGCTCTAAATAATCATTAAAAATACCCTTTTTCACCAATTTAAATGGCGGCCATCTTGGATTTTGAGGTCATTAAGATCAAATTTCATGGAAATTTATATTCGATGTTGTAAAGATAAGCCATATCTACTTTCTTGCAGAGCTGTACTATTCTACTACACTAAATGGTTGATTTATATCCTATTTAATACATATTTGCCCCATAATTGAATTTTAAGAAATTTGAAATTTTGAGAAATTTTGGCAGAGTATAAAATTTTTGTTTATCAATTGCTAATTTATTTTTTTTTAATGTGACTTCATACTTTGCTCATTATGAATAAAACGATCGGGGAGTATATCACTGCTGCGATTTTGAAATAAATGCATTTAAAAAAGCCCACATTTTGGCAATTTTGAAAATACAGATAGGATGCAAACTTTCATGTAAAATGTAAAACAAATATAATTTGTATATTTAGATAGAGCAATATGTCCTTTTTTGACATTGCTATATAAAAGTCAGTATTATATATTCATTTTTTTATTTATTATCATGGTTATTAGGCCTATTTGAGTTGATATTTTATCTACCATAGACCGGTTTCTAGGGAAAAGCAGTTTGTTGAAACCAGAGGAAATGGCTAGTGGTCATTTCTGTGCATTTTATGACTAAATACACCATTTAAGACCAAACTAAGCAAAATATAAAATTTTCACATTCCATCCGAAGCTCAATGCTTGCTGACATGGCCTCTTAATTATTTAACCTTTATCGCCTGAATTTTGTAATTATTTTCATTCTTTTCTGAAGGTTTACTCCTAATTTTTTATATAGCTTTTTTTTCTTTTTTCACTCATGCTTAATTTGGTCATTAAACCATGGCTTGTCATGTGACCTGATCAGCCTTCTTTTATGGGGTATATATGGCGTTTGTAAAACGAGAGTAAAGAATCAGTAAAAACATCAGTTTTTACGTTAATATCATGAACATTTTTTGAAAATAAAGTTTCCTAGTCATATTCGCTTATGTCTTTGTCTAAAGCCACCAAATTAGCCTGATCGTACTTCCATTTTGTTCTATATACAGGATCATGCTTGGGTTGAGTAATGCTCAGTCCAGTAACGAGGGTGTTATGATCCGTTTGGCTAATGGGCGGGTCAACGAAGGCACTGTGAATTAAGTCGGGTCTGTTTGTTAGAGTCAAATCGATACAAGAAGCAGAATTTCCTTGTATCCTGGTAGGCTCGTGGATCAGTTGATCGAAGCCTTTTTCTAAAATCAAACTACTCAAAAGCTTACCCGTGAGGTCTTCCTTTCCTTTTCTGTACCAATTATGACAGTGAGCATTAAAGTCAGATGGTTTAATCCCCCCGATTACTTGGACGATTCATCGCCCATCTCATGCATGTGGCAGTTGTTTTTTAATATGTATTTGTTATAGTTTCGTTCACGGTGTATGTTTATTATGTAGTTTACGTTGCAGTGTACAGAATGTGGTCATAGACAAAAATTTGCATCGTGATAGACAGGGCATCGAGATCTAGGTGGAGAAGGCAAATCAAGGTTAGTGGCGACATATTGTCTAGGTTGATTCTTTGAACAACCCTTTCTCTGTATGAATAACGTTGTTGTCGGGAAGGAAGGTCTCTCTATCAACAAGAAAATGTAGGAAAAGATAAGAAAATCTGCTTTAATATTGAATTTGTTCCACAACGTATCTAGGTTGGTAGTTTGAGTTATCTAAACCACGTATCTGTTCAATTATTCTCTCTAAATGGAATGGTATTCTTGCCTCGAGTGCAAACCTGGTGTGATCTCTTTTTATATGATTAAAATCTCTCTCTCATTTTCTCTCTCTATTTTTCTCTCTCCTCTCTCTCTCTCTCCCTCCCCCGTCTCTCTCTCTCTCTAATAAATAAGTAATAAATAAATAAATAAATAAATAAATAAATAAATAAATGACTAGAGAAAAAATAAATGTTAATTGTATTACTTATGTCATCGCTTATGTTTGAACAATCATGATGAAAAGAAAGAAAGTAAGTGAATCACATTTTGTTAAACATTTTGCTCCTTTATCAGGTGGTTTTGCTTTCCCGTCACCTGAGCGGTTTCTTCTTTTACGGAAGGAACACACACTTGGCGTTTTAAATGTGGACTTTGTTATTTGTAATATTCATCACTGAAAGTAGTAATAAAAGAACTTGAGATGCAGTTAAAAAAGCGACAGAACTATTAAAAGGGCATAGTAAAGTGGCAGAGCTATTAAAAATGTGACAGAGTCATTTTTTTCATTTATTTGTTTGTTTATTTATGAAAAAGATGCTATTATTGATTGAAATAGTAGGTGTATACGTAAGATTTGAAGGGATAGGTGAATGTTGTAGTTTTTCATTGAACAACAATACGCGCCTTTGTATTGATCTAAAAAAGAGGTGGTACACGGTTTAGTTGAACGTGTCGCAAAAAGGTAAACAAACAAGGATCCGCTAACACACAGGTAAGACTAGTGTAATTCACAAAGAGAGGTATGCAAACCAAATACCTAGAGTATTGTGATACTGAGTGTTTCGTAAGCACTTGGTAGATTGACTTTGCCTTTTTCTTGAAGTAATTTACATTTGAACGATAAAGCGTCCAGCATTTAATGAATGACGGACTTATAATATGAACCAGGTACGTTATATAGTAAAGCAGTTTTGTTTGCTGGTCAAGCAACTGTTGTGGTGGCCTATTTGTACTAAAACGGTCGTTTTAAGCAGGGCCTTACATTACCACAGCCATCATTTCACAACATTCGTCAGATTCAAAGCTAAACATTACTACTCTTCATCTTTAAAAAAAATATGTGTATTTTTTCTTTTTCTAACTCAAAAAATCTCAGTATTTTTCTGATCCAAAGCTAAACAAAATTACAAAAATTTTCTGCTCGTTTTTTAGATTAAATTTTATCCATCAGATGAATCACTTTTGTTTTTTAATGTTAAAATGAAATGTATGATTCACTTCAAATTAAAAAAAAATTAAAGTTTTCCACTATAAAGTTAACCAGCACAGAATATTTCCTGTTTGTCTTTGAATATCAGAAAATATCCAAATGAAACAGAAACATAAATGTATTATGTAGAAATATTTTTCTCTTTAGTGCAAGAAACGACATTTTTATGATTGTTTGTAATGATAAACAGTACGGTATTCTTTTTCTTGTTCGACTGTGAAAATCAGTTTTTTTTCCTTGTTAAAATGATCGAAACACCAACGTAATATGCATAAGTGTTTTTTTATCTCTAGTGCATGAAACAACAGGTTTACTTTCTGATTTAAGTTTATTTTTTTTATGTTCATCTTTGATTCTTAGAAATTTCCCAATGAAAATGACAAATATTTGTTCTCCTTAGCGCAATAAACAACAGTTATTTTGTCTGTTTAAAGTTAAACAGTGCAGTATTATTTTCTGATCAGAAATCGGTAATCTCCCGTTCAAATTGAAACGCCAATATGGAAGTACTTTTCTCTTTAGTGCAGACAAGTTTTTTTTGTTTAAGCTAAACAGTGCAGTATTTTTTTCCTGTTCGACTGTGAAAATTAGTATTTTCTTTGTAAAAATGAAATGCAAACATAAAATACAGATTATTTTTATCTTTAGTGCATGAAACGGCATGTTTGAACAGAAAGAGAAGAAGGAAAGTGAGTGAATCACATTTAGTTGAACATCCTGCCTCTTTACCAGTTGTGCTTTTGCTTTTCCGTCACCTCAGCGGCTTCTTCATTTACGGAAGGGACACACACTTGACGTTTTAAGTTAAACAGTGCGGTATTTTTTCCTGTTCGACTGTGAAAATTAACATTTTCCTTGTAAAAATGAAACACAAGCCTTAAATACAGAGGTATCTCTAGTGCATGAAACAGCAGATTTTTTGTCGGATTTTGTTCACCAAAAAAAAAAAAAAAAAAAAAAAGTGGCTAGAGAAAAAATAAATGTTAAGTGTATTACTTATGTCATCGCTTATGTTTGAACAGAAAGAGAAGAAAGAAAGTGAGTGAATCACATTTAGCTGAACATCCTGCTCCTTTATCAGCTGTGCTTTTGCTTTTCCGTCACCTGAGCGGAGTCTTCATTTACGGAAGGAACACACACTTGACGTTTTAAATGTGGACTTTCTTATTAAATGTTCAACCGGCTTTTTCAAGTCAACTTTTTTCCAAGCATGTCTATGATGTTGCGTCAGAAAAATTCCCTTATAAAAATATAAATCTTTCGAATCGGTAGCAATGGAGAAAGTTAATACAAGCTGAAGTATAAAGGGCATGCTTACCGGTGACAAGTGGCCATTTCCATTCCAACATACAGCTATTGCGGACTAAAATTCTCGCTTCAACTTCACTTCAAAGGTTTCATTTAGTTTTTACCATGGATGAGGAAGATGGCAAAAGGTAAGCATGCTTTAAGATATTCTTTAATATAATATTTTGAGAAATTTAGACAATCTGGGGTGTTAGTTGAATTTGTTTGACATAATGTCTAGGTTAATTATTTGAACAACCCTTGGTCTGTATGAACCAAGTTGTTGTCGAGAAGGAAGGTTTCCCTATCAACAGCAAAATGTAAGAAAATCTGCTTTAATATTGAATTTTTTCCACAAAGTATCTAGGTTGGTAGTTTGAGTTATCTAAACCCCATGTCTGTGCGACATCAATTATTCTCCCTATCAACATTTTTTGTTTGCTCAATATGGGGGTCCGTCAAGCATTGTAATTATGAAATACATGTAACGGAATGGTATTGTTGCGTCGAGTGCAAACCTGGTGTTATCTCTTTTTGAATGATTAAAATCTCTCTTTTTTCTCCCCCCTCTCTCTCTGTTATTTGTTTCATCTTTGGCAATGTATACAATGTGTTTACTCATGAAATCGAACCCACTCCCTCGCGATGAAAATCGAAGATGTTCTTTATCAAGTTACACGCCAAGGTTCACTTCTTCTTATACCCGAGATAACTTAACCTGTCTCTCTTTATTCTTTTTTTACACGTTTTTGTCTGCGGCTTGTAAATAAAAAAGCGTACATTTTAACACTTGTAATATTCATCACTGGGAGTAGTAAAAAGTGGACGCGAGAGGTAGTTAAAAAGTGGCAGAGCTATTAAAACATATGAATTCTGAATTCACAAAAATGGAGGTAATTTAGAATATATAATTGCTATCATTTTCTTGGCAGATAAGGCTCCAAAGTCCACATTTAGTATTAGATTATTCAAACATACCCCCCCCTTGCAGAAACCCCTTTGGCGAGAAACATGGAAAATCCAAAGTAGTTGTTTAACAAAAAAATTAAAATAATAAATAAAAAAATAAATAAGTAAATAAATAAATAAATAAATAATAAAATAATAATAATTAATAAAAATTAGATTAAAAAAATCAGCTGAAGAAAAAATAAATGTTGCTTGCATTACCTTGTATTACCTTATGTTTGAACAGAAAGAAAAGAATGAAAGTGAGCGAATCCTTTATGGGTTGTGCTTTTGCCTTTCCGGCACATGAGCGGTTTCTTCTTTTACGGAAGGAACACACACTTGACGTTTTAAATGTTGACTTTCTTATCAGATGTGCAACCGTTTTTTTTTTCAAGTCAATTTTTTTCTTAGAATTGTGCTCAATTTTGGCTGCTGGTTAATGCGCTTTTATAAGAAAATATAAGAGTTTGAGGAAAAATGTTGTTGTTAAACTGATGCCAATGCTCTTTACTTTTGGTGCTTGATGTAACCCATGCCAACAGGTACATTTATATGCAGGCATGTAGAATCAAGGTATAAACGCAAATACTCCTATCCCCATGGAAGGGAAGCAACAATGTGGTTGGACTGGATCGCTCACACCACTGGGCTGAAAATCCGTTAATAGCTCTGTCACTTTTTTTACTACGTCTCACGTCCTTTTATTACTACTACTGGAAGAACCTGCCGTCAGTGGTGAATTAACGAAAAGTATAATTTCAGTTAAGTAAGATCGATGCATAATAGTAGATATACTGAACAATAATTGTTTGGTAATATTACCATCCCTTTGCGATAAATGGATCAGCACCAAATTCTCCGTTCATTCCTTGGTGAAATTTTGGCAATATCTGAGAACTTACCAAGTCCCGTTCATAACTTTTTGCAAAACGGTTTTAAATAATAAAGATCATGCGAAGATCATGCCTTTGTTTCAACAGTAGCGTTTATTGATCTACAAAACTGATTTGATAACAAAGATATATTTTGTTTAAAAAGTTTTGAATAACTGGGGTGGACAGAAAATTGTATCGATTGTTGAAAAAAAATAAGTACCATAAAGCAAACGCTTGTGTTAAAAACACTGGTACGTATATAGATTGGCTCAAATGTCGCACTGGTGTGAGGCAAGGCTTTATTTTCCATTTTTGCAAATGCTTAAGTATATTAAAATGATCTAGAAGTTGGAATAACGTATGTGGACAACCAGGTTCTCCTCTATGCAGATGACATTGTACCGTCAGCACATAATATACAGGTGATGCTAAACTGTTCTGTTGGCCGGTGGAAATGCTGGAGAGCTTCTAGATATGAAACTAAACGGAATCTTCATCATTGACGTATAACAAATATATAACGTATATGACGTATATAAAACGTATAGTAATATCCCATCAAGTAGATGAAGCATGGGTCTTATCAACTGGGAACAAAAATCTGGTTTTGATACCTTAATTTAAAGTAAGGTCTATACGAACATCTTTAATCTTTAGAACAACAACACATATTATTCAAATATCAATTGTTCATCCTAACGCTTTTCAGATAATTTAAAAACAACCCCTTCTTTATTATTTTGCATTTGATTGTATTGAAATAAAGCAAATAGTGCGTTAAATAAAATCACCGTTTAGAATTATCGGGCGTATAGTGCTACAGGTATATACGGCTTTCATACATGTACAACCCAACACGGCATGCCGTATTATAAGCGCTGAAAGTTATCAAATGAACGAGCATCTTTCTCTTTCTGAACAGGAAAAAAACTGTTTAGAACCCCAAGTGTTGTGTGTATAGCGGGGAGACAGCAGGTGGTACTGACTTCTTAAAAGAACACAATGGGGCATATACTACTCAAAGGGGCTCTTATCCGACTACAGAAGATTCTAGATTCGGTTCATGATTTCCGACTTGGGTTATGCCCGGAGAGAAAAGAAACACAACACCACTGCTTCCTTAAAAAAGCCAAAACTGCTTTTATGCAAGACATTGGAGTGACAATTAGTAAACCAGCTATATAATGCATTGGCCATAAATATTTATTAAACATGCCGTTACATACATTGTAGTCCTACTGTACATGTACATATGAATTATGAATTCACAAGTCTGGTTAATTAGAATATATAATTGTTATAATTTTCTTGGTGGAAAGCCTCTAAACCCACCTTCTTGCTTCAGATTTTAATTTATTTAGAAATCTGTCGAAATCTTAGCAAAACTGAAAATAGCTCATTTTTTAATTTTGGCCCAGGATGTATTACATCATCGAGGCATAGCTCTTGGTACTTTGCGGATACAATTCTGGTTTTTGTGGTGGGTTTGTCAGGTCGTAATACTGGGAAATGAGGCAGGAACCATATTTGTTTATTTTGCTGTTTTAAGTTTGGATCTCAATTACAAGGTGAATCACGTTTAGTTTCTTTGTTTGTGTGTGGATTTACTGTACGAAAATGTACCTTAATGGAGGCAATGCAGTCGACTATCTGCCTTTGAATTTATTCTTCCTGGTGTTTTCAGTACAATAAATCCGTAAAACTGATATAAATATTATCTGTGTTCTAGCCAGCCAGTGAAATAAAATAACAATTTAATCTTGTCAGTTTTTTATACACCATATGAACATCCACCTCTTTGGTGCAGTCTGTCTTTCTGTCTGTCTTTTAGCAACACTATGCAAAAGGTTATAGGAGCGTTTTGGTGAATTTTTCAGAAACTGCCAAGATTGGGCTAAAGAACAAGCGATTTTATTTTGGTTATGCTCATTCAATTTTTAATTTATTAACCAAACTATTAACCTGTCAATCAACCAGTTAATTAACTAATTAATGAATTAATTTTTCAATCAACCAGTTAGTTAATTATTTAATTAAGTAATTATTTAATTGAGTTTTCTGGGCTGAGGTAAGAGCTCTCTATGTGTTTTTCATACACTATTTATCTGAGCACGTAGAGAATTTAGGATATATTTGGGGGTTTGTTGTTGTTGAGGGGGTGTTTGGCGTGAGACATATCTATAAGCATAAGAATTTATTGTTGATGATGGGCATATCAAACAGGTATTATATATATTGTATCTACGGTTTTACGAGTTTCCAATTTTCACTGACGGAAGGCTGTTTCCGTGTTTTAACACTTACAATTCTTTAAAGAATAGCCGTTTTAATTATGATCTCAGGGCCAATGGCGGAAGAGAGGAAGAAAAGTATTTATCATCATGTTGAAAGATCGATCCGTGTCCGTTATTGAAATAATAATAATAATAATAATAATAATAATAATAATAATAATAATAATACATTTATTTTGAGTCTAAAATCCATTAAAACATGTTCAGAAGACTTTACATATACATGAAACTATTACTTAAGAAATCAATTCTTAGGAATAGATAGATAAAAAATACAGAGCTTAACTACAAAAAAATTAAGTATAATTTAGATAAAACATACGGATACTCATATAAAAGCACTAAAGTTTAACACTACATAACTAAAATATGTTTGTTAGGAAAAAATGATCAATTAAAGGTAAAAAACAGCCTTATTTACACACAGAAAAAAATTATAAGTAGCCTTATTTCTTACAGTGCACAAATGCAATTATTATAAAATTTGTAGAATCAATTTAAAAGTCGATTAGTCAAAAAAAAAAAAAAAAAAAAAAAGAAAGAAAAAGGCCTGAATAGGTATGTCTTCAATTCTTTTTTAAAATGATCGGATTTGCAGTGGCAATAAATTCCATTCTTTTGGACCTGCTGGTTTAAAAGTAATGTCACCATCAAATTTTACCGGCTTACTGAACAATTTGTCTACAGACCGCAGGCTTTTTGCTGGAACATAGTGAGTGACTAATTCACTTAAGTAGATCGTAGCAACTTTGTAAAATGCATCATGAACAAAGACTAGAAATCCAAATAAAATCCTGGCTTTCATAGGTAGCCAATGTTACTATTTCAAAACTGGGGTGATATGGTAACTCATGGATGTACGGGTTAATAATCTAGCTGAGATGTTCTGAATACGCTGCAGTCTTTAATCTGGATCAAGTTCCTTTAGAAGCATATAGTGTAATTACGATAGGAAAATAAGCACAAGTGAAGTGAATCGTTTCTATTGTCTATATACAAATTACCAAGGCTCATAGTGGTCTACATGTAGTTTGAACGGACACTATATACTGCTAGCATATTGGAAATGATATAATTCTTTTACGGTACGTTAAGTATCAATACATGCTAAGTGACACACCAAGTGACGCTGGGTTTATATCTTTAAATACATCGCATGAATGTGATATTTAAACCAGAAAAACTAGACATTTCTGCCATCTGTCTTGAAAAGAAGCGATACATAAGTCAAATCATTTCACTCGGCAAGACCAAAGTAACGGAAGTTGAAGATGTGATAAGGCGCAACATGTACCCGCTACTGCATAAATCCACAATAACTACACTACAGTGTAGCAAAGCACAATACAATACATGTACAATACAATACAATATAATACAAAACAAAACAATACAATACAATAATGTTGACAAAGCAGTCAAAAAACCATGACCTATTTTAATTTGCTAAGAATCTCCTGTTAAATCTATGGAGCAGTAGTGCGTGCAGTCATTATACATTGTGCAAGTAGGCTTGTGCCCCTCCTACTGAGGTGAAAACCATCTTCCCTGTAGTAATCTGGGGAGTTTATTACCTCATTTACTGCGATGAAATGTGCTTTCTGATGGCCTGTGAGTTCAGCCTCAACAGTGTCATTGTACCGCTTTGCTCTCTCGTTAAAACTTTGATTCTGTTGACGATCCAGGATCCCCGTGAAATATATTTCACAGTCTGGATATTTCGTTTCTGTTGTCTGTCGCAGCTGGCGCAACTCTTTGGCGGCGTCCTTAACACTTTGGTGATCAATGCTAATTGTCCCCACTATAAAAGTCAAAGATTCTGGATTTCCCAGGTTTGATTTGATTATATAGTCATGTGCGTCTGTAATAGTTTTTTCTATCAGTACTTTCACGTAGGATCTGCCCATCCTGTTGCCATCAAGGTACTTTCCTATTGAGTCAGTCACTATAACATGCTTTCTTTGTATTGTGTTTTCTGCATTGTTTGTTGTTTGGGGACTGTCCACCTTACTTCTCGCTGCCGTCCCACGCTGGTCATTGCAAACTGAGTGAGTTGTCCGTTTTGATTTTTCTTCAACTTTATCTTTCAAGGTGATTTTTAACAACCCCTTTCCAAATTCCTTTGTTAGTTTAAAGCAACTGTCGACTGTTCCTACTATTGCCCCCAAGACACTGTCCGAGTCATTTTCTGACGAGTCGATCAGTATCTCTTTCACGGCTCTAAGCAAACCTCCTGCGCCTTTATCCTCTGGTGATCCTGCGCGCAAGTCAAACACCCAACCAAAGCAAAACGTTGCTTGGATTTCGTGGAGGATTGTTTTTGGATTGTGACGGATTTCATGTAAAATGTAAACGTTTTCACTTACTAATTGTTGATCCATGTAATCTATCATGTTGTTTTTCGGTATGAAATAATTGGGGATGCACTTCTTGGATAGAAATCTAAGCAAGAGATCGAGAAAGTCGTAAAAACGTTGTCCCATTTTTTCATCTGTCCACCTTTCCTGTGGAATGCGCTCACATAGCCAAAATAACGTTGTCTTAAGGTGGTAAGTAGAAAGGACGCCGAGGTCTCCCAGTCGGTGTTTGTGTATCAGTTTTATAATACGGTAAACATGGCGCTGAGCTTGATTTAACGACAAGGCAAGATAGCGCTCAGCTAAAGCAAAAGAGATCCTCCATTCAGTTCGGCTTTCTCTGTCACCAGGATTGGCAACTGGAACAAGATGGCAGCCAAATTCTCTCACGGCTTTGATTTGCTCCATATTAGGCCAACCACTCAATCTCTCACGACTAAGCCAATCAGCTGCTTCATGGGGAAATTTCTTCCAAGGAAACGAAAAAACAAAATCCATTCTTATTAAAGCGTGGCCTTTGCGACCACAAGGAATGGAGACTTTTATTGATTCGGCAGGACCTTTATAACTTAAATTTAACATTTTCCGCAATATATCCTGGATTTCAAACCCTGGCTTCGGGGTTGGGACGTAACTTTGCCTGATTTTGTTGCTCAGATATACATCCCCAGTTTGATCACGTTCCAAAATGCCTGACACACTAAGCCGATGCTGTTTTCCCTGGAACTTAAGTTTGACATAACCGGGATGACAGCCATGACCATCCACGAGCAACACTGCCCCTGTTGTTGTCACTTGCTCTCTACCTGACATGACTGTGGGAAAAAATGGCGGCCTCAACTCTATCATCACATCCGTATCTTGCATTTCATGGTAAGCTTTATCCCCCCGCTTATACATAGGTTCGATCCCAAGGCCGTCACAAGAGCTACCCAGACAAAAGATCCCTAAGTTCTCTGCAAAAGAATTCCCAAATATCTTTTTTAATCCATAGCCCAACGTTTGTTCCATATGTGCAAAATTACTATACCAATTGTCTGTAAATAGCAAATTAACAAAATATTTTCCCATAAATGCAAGTAGTCCATTTTCTGATGTTTTATCTCCACCAATGGACCTGATAAATGCATCCTTGAGAATTTTATACATCTCTTCTGTTTTCTTATCATTCAGACCTAAATCAATCCCAAAACCATTTTCAATTAATTTCAGCCCAATCATATTTTCCTGAGGTAGCATCTCTGCTAAGTATTTTGAGAATTTTTCCATATCTTCAGTATTTTCAACGTTTCGTCTCGGTCGTCGTTCACACGGAGGATATCTAAAATTGAAGGTAAACATGAATAAAAGGTCTATATGTAAACTGACCCAGTTAAAAAAAGCTGTATAAAAAGTTACGTGGAAGGAATTACCCTTGAATTAACCGTAAAATGGAGCCTCTATGACAAACATGTCTGTGAACTAAGATGTTTATGTCTTTTTTGTTCAAAATTTGGAAAATGTTTAAGAAAGGTCATCTACCGGGTAAATATAATGCCGGTACATTCCGTCAATTCTCACGGAATATAGGAAAGTCTAAAACATTAAAATATAGCGGTTTTTCGTTTATACCCAAATTTGTTTCCACTCTGTTCATACGTGTAGCATAATTAACATAAATGTCAGCGTGATATCAGGTGATCCCGAGGTACGCTGAATTACGGGGGTCCCTGAAAACTCCCCTTCTTCTACCACTATACCACAATCATTCTCGGAATCGACGGAGTCCTGCTAATAATGCAGGGGTGGCTTTCCAGTGACATACAGGTATGAAATTTGAGATTGCATTTCCATAATCCCACTTGAGTAACTGAAGGGTAATTGACTATCGTGCCAGTCAATTAAGCCTCTTACACTGAATGCAATGTCGCTAAATCCCTGCAAGCCAGATAGTACGATTGGTTTATGAGAACCTCCCTTAACGTCTGTAGAGGACACTGAAGATACACTGTAAAAACAGTGTTTAGCGTTAAAATACATACAACACACGTTAGGCACCTATACGCATTTAGAAATACGGTATGTGTAAAAGCTAAGCACGTATAGCTTTTCAAGCGTTTCACAGAAGAAAAAGCTAGACACGTTGGCAGTATTACACGTTTAGCTATATGCTAAGCTTCACGGCATATAATTCTATAACAAGTCTATCACAAGCTAACGGCTCTTTCACAATCGGGGTGAACAATTAAATGTAGTTAATGTTACAAGTGTCTGATAAATTAACAATTTATGATTGGAGATTGCTGATAGACTAATATCAAAGACACTGTTCACAGGAGCAAAATTAAAAAGAATTTTTATAATCGGATAACAATTTACAAAAATATAGCCAATTATGTGTTCAAAAGGTACCTATTTTTAGCTGAATAGCCATTCCACGAAAAGGGGTACGATTCCAAAATAAGAAATGCAGCGATATGAACTTTGCAAAACTGGAAAACTTTTTATATTATTTTGATGAAGAGGTATTCAGAGAGTAGTAGAAGAATTTTAACCCACACCATTACTGTATTTAAAGAAATATGCACGTGTAAACATGGTACAGTATGTTTTTCGTTACGGAGGTTAGGTAACATCTAAATTAGGTTATATTTCAATCATGCCAAAGGTCACAGGCCACATATTTGATTCAATTATTAAGATTTTGTATGTATTCAAAATATTATTGCCCATTTAAGATTTCTCTTCAATTATAGAAAAATGCGGTGCAGACACATTGGTAATAAGTGGCTCGTTTTCTAAAAATACAAAGGCTGAGATATTCCAATTTAAATATTTTATATATCGTTGGGGACAGACTTGCTTTTTTACCATACCATTTGTCTATGAACAAAGTGCTATCAATCTATTATGATATGAGCATTGACCAAAGAGCACACACATATCCAGTGTTCAAATGAAAAATGAGTAATTTCGTAACGGAGGTTAGGTTATTCTACATAGGTCAGCGATCATATATTTGTTTTGGTACTTTTAGCTTAAGGTAGACTTTAGAAGATGAATTTGGAATTTATAGTATTGTAGATACGACACATTTACATAATAACATAGAAAAATTGATAAAACATGTTTATTCAAACCATTAAATGGCAAATGGTTACAACGGGTTGTTTTGCTTACTTTCAAGGACTACATAAATACATTTACCACTACTGGATACATTTCACCGCTAATATGTTGATCTTTGTATCTGTAGAATTCACATTCCATATTTTACCAAAGTAAGAGTTTAATTTATAATCTTAGTAACAGAGGTAAGGTACAACTCTAGTCTAAATTATGTCATACATTTAAACCGCTCAAAATCTTTCACAAGAAAAGCTTCGCGGTCATAAGATTATTTTTCTTTCTCTGTAGTGTTTTTGTCGATCGCTCTGTATTTGTAAGTGGCATATTGGTGTCTGTATAACAAAACATTAAACCAACATGCACATGATCGCAGTTATAGGCAAAAACAACAAAATACCCGAGAAAGTTAATGCATACAATCAAGTAGGCCGACAATAGACACGTGTTTGCCAATAACTGTCCAATTAAAGTTACTGGAAGCATCTAGAAGATGATAAAAACTATTATGTGCTACTGAAATAATAAAATAGGACCTAATAATCCCGCAGTTCTACCTGATAAATGGAACTATTGCTTCAAAGCTTCTCACGCGAAAATAAAGTCTGCTACATGCACGTTAGTACTGATGTCAGCTAGTACCACTTTTCTTGCCAAGACAGTCCTAAAAACTACTCATTTCGCTTAGAATCAGAATGATAAGTTCAAAAAGGCATCTTCAAGTGACAAATGGAAATCAATTCGATAAAACAAATCACGATTTACCCTCGATTTTATAGCAAACTGGAGTAAAAACTTAAATCATTAACCTTTCTTGATAGAATTATCAGCTATATATGTATATTATATATCTATATTAATGCGGGGTAATGTCTTTAACAGCAAGCCGTATGAATGCATACTACATCAGAACATAGAAGTAGAACTACTTATATGCTCAGAATTAACTCACAAAACCACAGAAATAACGTTTTAATGTATTAACAGTCATTTTTATAACAGTTAACTTATTTCGTAACGGAGGTTAGCATAACGGACGTAAGGTGACACGCATTCTTTTTTCAGTTTTTATCCTCGGGATAACTTTGCATAAATATTGAATGATTGTTGTAGGAAGAAGTTGGTCCTTGCTTAACAAAAATGATATTTTTAACTTTCTAAAGCAACATTTTCTTCAAATTTGGTCCGTTACTGGGGTTAGGCTCTTAAATGCGACACCCCGACTTTTGTGAGATAACATTCTCTATGATGGAACGCATCATTCAAAATTAACAAATAGCACTGTTTTATTAAACTTCATGTATTATGAGTTTGAAAAATGCACAGGAAGTCCATTTAAGAGCATTTTCTTTTATTCTTACATTGACTTAAAGAAGCGTTACGGAGGTTAGGGGTTACTGAGCGACATTGATTAAACTATGACAGTGACGTAACTAACCAACAAATTCGACAGAGAACACCATGTATGATAAAAAAGAAACATGAATTCAAATTAGTTGAGGACTAAAAACACTAAAACACGAGAAAATATAAACTTTTTCTTGTGGCAAATCAGCTATAATACTGTTTAAAATCGTGGTTTTTGCGGCATATAGACCCCCGGGGTTCCCGTCAAAGCAAGTGGTACTATATTAATTGTTGTTTTTTTAAGTAGAACACATCGGTTCCTGCTAAAAAGGCTAAAACAGGCAAAATTGCAGATGCTTTTACTACCGAAAATAAGCTGCGACAGGTATTATTCAGAATTGTACCCTTTTTCGTGGAATGGCTGTGTTACGGTGGGTCATTTGCAATTTAGGTCATAAAGATAATGCACTAACTCTTTATGTCAATGATTTATGGTGAATATGATATTGGTATATAATTTCCACAACATCTGTCTTCTCTTCTAGCAGGTTCATCCAAAGATATGTTCTGAGAAAAAAAACAAAAAAAAAAAACATTTTAACCATTTTGCAGAAACGGGCTTTGATACACATTTCACTTTTTTTTGATAATACAATGAGAAACATATTTGATAAGGCCAAATATTACTTTGAAATCACCTACGTGATAATAAGATGAATTTACCATGTTATGACTTAAACATAATAAAGGAGTTGTGCATATGTAACCATTATTATTAATGCTATGGTATTTATAATCATGAGCCCCTTGGTGTCTCCTGCTTTTTGTACTGTCCGTACCCACCTATCTGTTTTTTTAGGAATCACAGCATAGTCTGTCTGTCCGTACCCCCAAGTTATACATTAACCATTGGATAACTGGCTAGTTATCAATAATGATAAAACATCGAAATATGGTACAAAATATTGTTTTAGACTGAATAAAATGCATTCATGTCTTGCGATGTTTAAAAAAAACAGTGTATTTAAATATATATTCGATAAAGTGATACTGATTAATTAGAGTCAGGCAAGAGATTTTGCAAAGAAATAATATCAGTAAAGATGCTACTCTTTGCATTCAAAATGAACAATATTGGTTTGAATATATTGCCAAATATAGCTAATTGCAAAATAATAAACTGGCTATGGATTAATATTCTATGGATAAATATATTTACGAACCAATCTTGTTGGGAGAATGCATCAAGTTAATATAAATGGTGTGCTTTCTGAACTCTCACAGCTTTTATTTGGTGTTCCTCAGGGGAGTGTTCTCGGCCCGCTTAAGTTTTGTGTTTACACGTTACCCCTTGGAGCAATTCTGCGTTATCATAAGATAGGTTACCACTTTTATGCCGATGATACCCAGTTGTACACATCTTGTAACATCCATGATCCAGCATTGTCTGTGAACACCATTGTTGATTGCATATCAGACCTCAGATGTTGGCTCATTTCAAACAAATTGAAGATAAATGATGGAAAAACAGAATTTTTAGTCATTACTCAACCCCACAACGAGGGCCTTGCTCACAACTTAAAATTGGAGCTAGCATGGCATTTTCCTCCCCCCATGTGAAAAATTTAGGAGTATACTTTGATTCTACACTTTCAATGGACAAACAGATCTCCAACATCACAAGGTCTTGTTTATTCAACATTCGGAATATTGGCATCATAAGGAAACATCTTAATCATTCATCTGCCGTTATGCAGTTATGCACTCATTGGTAACGTCCAGGCTAGACTATTGCAATTCTGTATTATATGGATGTCCAGATGACAAGATCAAAAGATTTCAACGCATCCAGAATATCTCAGCACGGCTTTTAATGCTACAGCCTAGGGATTGCCATATCACTCCAATTTTAAAACATCTGCACTGGTTACCAGTTAGGCAAAAAATGATTTGAAAAAAAAAAGACGTCAAAGAGCTAATATCCGTAAAGATAATCTTGCTGAAGCACGTAAGGAAGACGTTATACGTTGAATGCACGTAACATAGAAGAGAAGCAAAAAAAATGAAGAATCATCCTTGGCTTGGCTTAGCAAGAAAGACTAAAGTAAAGAGAGGAAATTAGGGCATACTGACATAGAGTTAAGGATTAGCAGAAACCCAACAATCATGAAAACAGTAGAACAAGAGGTGGAAATTAACGAGAGATGTAAAAGAAGAAAAGACTCCAAAAACAGGAATAAAGACTGAAAAAAAATTAATTAATAAAAAAGGTCAGGCAACAGAAATTAAAGTCTGGTGAATGAAAGTCAAACTGAATGACACACAACCAAGCTCCAGCATCCACTGAAAAAACGTGATGTGGTGTTTCTCTAAAAAACTCTTTGATTAATGCATGTACTTGTATCCTTTTGGTTAAAGTACTGCTGTTATATCTTTAGTTTGCTATTTCTTAGAATTTTGGCAAAAATAACTCGTAAACAATATGATATTTCAGTTACAAAAGCATCAGTTACTTGAATGTGTAGTGTCCGTACCCCCAGATCATAGTCTAAGGGGCGTTTGGCTTGAGCATAGCACAAAAAGTAATTAATATTGTGCTCTAAAAATTGTAGATATCATAGTTAAGATGTTATTCTTTTTATCTGTAACAAAATTAAACAAATGCATCAGAGTTCATTTTTTCTCAATGTGACCCCTATTTTGTATCCCTGGTTGTGAAACAGCCGAAAAGGACGTGAGACGTAGTAAAAAAAGTGACAGAGCTATTTTCAGCCAGTGGTGTGAGCGATCCAGTCCAACCACATTGTTGCTTCCCTTCCATGGGGATAGGAGTATTTGCGTTTATACCCTGATTCTACATGCTTGCGTATAAATGTACCTGTTGGCATGGGTTGCATCAAGCACCACACGTAAAGAGCATTGGCATCAGTTTAACAACATTGAAAAACGCATAGGCTACTAACCCCGATTACCTGTTGATGGTTTTTGCTCAGAGACAAACACCGAGTATAAGTACCAAGGGTGTTATTTTCATGGCCACGGTTGTCATTTTAACCAAAACAAGGACGGCGCATTTAAAGAAATAAACGAAACGGACCCCTACATTGAACAAACGAAATTGATAGGGAGAACATTTTAGGGAGAATAATTGATGTCGCATAGACAGTCATATGGCAACTGGCTGCGCGTAGGAAAATATTCAGAACGGAGCACTTGCGCTGAGATGACGTCGCGGTCGGAAATTTGTAAATTTCGCAACCATCGCGGAAATTTATGAATTGTGCTTAATCGCCCTCATACGTGCTTGGGAAAAATAAAGACGTGGTAGTAGAGTTCACTACGCATCTCGACGCGTGCGATTTACCTAAAAGTAAGCAGAAATAAAATAGCTAGAACTCGACGAAGTCGGCCAACGGGTCAATTTTGGGGTATAGCAACACTGTAACAATTTGAGATATCTCCTTTATTAGAAATAACGCATCTTAGACAAGTCCGTAAAATGTGGCTTTTTTTAATAAGAAATATAGGCCTAAGTGTCAAGTTTCATCGAAGTTTATTGTAGCAACTTTTTATGCGAGCCGTTGAAGTGAATTTTTTTACCCTATTCCGCTAGATGTCAGCCCCATATTCTGACGTCATATTCTCCAATACAGAAGCAAGTGAAGGTCTGAAGATTAATGAAATTTCGAAAAGTAAAATACTTTTCACTTATTTGCACAATAAAATGGCCTTTTTAGTATAATGTATAAAATCTGTGGTGTTAAACAAATTTTACCTTCATAGATGTCTCATTTCAAAAGACGGATGTTTATCGGTTTCGCACCTGCACAAAACAAGCGGAGAGATGCGAATCCTCCTCGAAATTTGCTGCCATAAGTTTAATCTGCACAATCCTGAGTTACGAGTAGACTGAACACAACATATTCATTATGTTTACCATTGCGGACTGCGGCTCTGCTTACACTGTATGTTTTTTATTCATAGTAAATATAATGAAAATTAACCGACTTCTTATCATCTCAGAACGGTGAATTGAGAATGGCTTCGATAGTTTTTTTTCCCGTGGTGTGGAGGAGTTCTATTTGTAGGATATAAGAACAAGAAAATTGGGCTTTTAAAGAAAAAGAAGACCTATATTTCTCATGGAAATCCTAAATTTTCCAGCTTAAAATATTATTCAAAAACTCAGTATGTCAATTAAGTCAAATTTAAAATAATTTACCCTAAAATCTTGATTCTTCTATTATTCCACACCCTCTTCATTTTGCAACTATCGTATGAACTAAGCTACCGAACTGTTTGAAGGGATGTGGCATTTGGATCTTTGATACTTTTTGGATACATTTTTTTCTCTTGTCAAACTTGTTTACGAAAAAATTTATAAATAGGACATCGTTCTCAGGTTAGTTTTTATTATATTTGAATAAAATATTTAACCTTCAGCAGTATCAAGGTCGAGAAATTTCACTGTTTGGCAGAGGTATCGAGAAACGTCATTTTTTTTTTCAGTTTTATTTCGTTGACTGTTGAATTCGGGAGCAGTGTGACTAGATATATACTAGAGCAATACTTAAGTTTGATAATTTTCATTTATGATCCAACTACCAAGCTAATAAACATTTTTTCTCAAACTCTTATATTATCTTATAAAGGCTCTTTAACCAGCATCCAAAACTGAGCACAATTCTTTAAAAAATGGACTTGAAAATAAAAACGGTTGAACATTTGATCAGAGAGCCCACATGTAAAACTTCAAGTGTGAGTTCCTTTCGTCAAAGTAGAAAGCGCAACTGATAAAGGAGCAGGATGTTCAACTAAATGTGATTCACTCACTTTCTTTCTTCTCTTTCTGTTCAAACATAAGCGATAACATAAGTAATACAATTAACAATTATTTTTTTCTCTAGACATTTTTTTGATGAACAAAACAACTTTGGATTCTCTGTTTCTCGCCACAGAGGTTTCCGCAAAGAGGGGAAGGGATATGCTTTAATAATATAATGCTAAATGTGGATTTTGGAGCCTTATCCGCCAAGAAAATGATAGCGATTATATATTCTAATTTACCGCCACTTTTGTGAATTCTGAATTGATATGTAAAGTGTATTCTAGTACTTTAGATGAACTGACAAATTTTAAATTACATCTGACAAAAAAAAAAAAAAAAAAAAAAAAATGCTGTTTCATGCACTAAAGATAAAAAATACCTCTGTATTTTATGTTTGTGTTTCATTTTTACAAGGAAATTGCTTATTTTCACAGTCGAAAAGGAAAAAAAAATTCCGCACTGTTTAACTTAAAATAAACAAAAAATGTTTCCTGCACTGAAGAGAAAAGTATTTCTATATTGGCATTTCAATTTGATCAGGAGATTTCTGATTTCTAAACAGAAAATAATACTTCACTGTTTAACTTTAAACAGACAAAATAACTGCCGTTTATTGCGATAAGGAGAACAAATATTTCTATAGAATACATTAATGTTTCTTTTTCATTTGGATATTTCCTGATATTTAAAGACAAACAGGAAACATATTTTGTGCTGTATAACTTTAAAGTTGAAAATTTTTAAATTCTTAATTTGAAATGAAACATACGTGCCATTTCAACATTAAAAAGAAAAGTGATTCATCTGAAAGAAAAAAAATATTCAATCTTAAAAACGAGCAGAAAAAATTGTTAAGCTTTGGATCAGAGAAATGTAGAGGTTTTTTTTGACTAAGAAGAAATAATACTATATTTTAAAGATGAAGAGCAGTAAAGCTTAGCTTTGAATCTGACAAACGTTGTGAAATAATGGTTGTGGCATAAAAGGCCCAGCTCTAAATAGGTTGTTTACAGCCGTTTAAGTACAAATAGGCCACCACAACAGTTGCTTGACCAGCAAACAATACTGTTTTACTATATAACGTACCTGGCTCTTATTATTATTCCGTCATTCATTAAATGCTGGACGCTCTATCAGTCAAATATAAATTACTTCAAGAAAAAGGCAAAGTCAATCTACCAAGTGCTTATGAAACACTCAATGTCACAATAATCTAGGTATTTGGCTTGCATACTTCTCCTTGCAAATTACACTACTCTTACCTATGTGTTAGCAGACCCTTGTTTGTTAACCTTTGTGCGACACGTCCAAATAAATCGTGTACCACCTCTTTTTTAGATCAATAAAAATGTGCGTCTTGTTGTTCATTCAATTCAATGAAAAACTACAAGAAACACCTATCCTTTCATATCTCACGTATACACCTACCATTTCAATCAATATAAGCATATTTTTCATAAATAAACAAAGAAATAAAAGAATCACACTGTCACATTTTAATAGCTCTGCCACTTTACTATGGCATTTTAATATCTCTGCCATTTTTTTACTACTTCTCGCGTCCTTTTATTACTACTTCCTGTGATGAATATTACAAATGTTAAATGCACACTTTTTTTTATTTACAAGCCGCAGGCCAAAACAATGAGGCGTGTAAAAAAAGAAGAAAGAGAGACAGGCTAAGAAATCTCGGGTATAAGAAGAATTGAACCTTGACGTGTGATTTGATAAAAAAACAAGTTCAACTTTCATCGAGAAGGAGCGGGTTTGATTTCAGCTGTAAATACATTGTATACATTGCCAAAGAAAAAACATATAACAGAGAGAGAGAGAGAGAGAGAGAGAGAGAGAGAGATTTAATGATTTAAAAAAAGATCACACCAGGTTTGCAATCAAGGCAACAATACCATTCTGTTACATGCAATACATATTCGAAATGATTGCCGGACCCTCACACTGAACAAACAAAATGTTGAAATGGAGAACTCTTTAGGGAGAATAATTGATGTCGCACAGGCACGGGGTTTAGACAACCAACCTAGATACTTTGTCGAACAAATTCAATATTAAAGCAGATTTTCTTCTCTTTTCATATATTTTGCTTTTGATAGGGAAACTTTCCTTCTCGACAACAATTTGGTTCATACAGACCATTGATTGTTGAAACAATTAACCTATACTATATGTCAAACAAATTCAGCTAACACACAAGCTTGTATAAATTTCTCAAAATAATATATTAAAGAATATCTTAAAGCATGCTTACCTTTTGCCATCTTTCTCCTCCATGGTAAAAACTAAACAAAACCTTTGAAGTGAAGTTGAAGAGAGAATTTTAGTCCGCGATAGCTGTATGTTGGAGTTGAAATGGCCACTTGTAACCGGTAAGCATGCCCTTTATACTTCAGCTTCTGTTTACTTTCTCTACTGCTATCGGTTCGAAACATTTCCATTTTCATTTAGGAATTTCTCTGACTCACCATCACATACACTGTATATGTGAATTTCAATTTATACACCAATGACTAAATAAAATCTTATATTATCTTGTATGAATGTTTTTCGGCTTGAGTTTGATAATTTTCACTTATGATCGAACTACCAATGGACATTTTTGCTCAAACTCTTAACGTTAACCAGCAGCCAAAATTGAGCACAATTTTTAGAAAGAAAAATTGACTTCGAAAAAAAAAAAAAAAAACGATTGAGCATTTGATAAGAAAGTCCGCATTTAAAACGTCAAGTGTGCGTTCCTTCCGTAAAAAAAGAAACCGCTCAAGAGATGGAAAAGCAAAAGCACAACTGATAAAGGAGCAGGATGTTCAACTAAATATGATTCACTCACTTTCTTTTTTCTCTTTCTGTTCAAACATAAGCGATGACATAAGTTATACAATTAACCATTTGTTTTTCCTCTAGCCATTTTTTTATGAACAAAACTACTTTGGATTTTCCGTCAAAGGGGTTTTCGCAAAGGAGTGGGAGTGTGCTTAAATAACCTTATCTTAAATGTGGATTTTGTAGCCTCATCCGCCAATAAAATTATAGCAATTATGTATTCTAAATTACCTCTATTTTTGTGAATTCAGAATTCATATGTACAGTGTATACTAGTAAGTCTATATACCTATATTTTTAATTAACATCTATACCCAATGCTCTCCACTATATACATGTAGGTGGTTTACTGATTGAAAATTTAAGTTTGTATGCCAACATATTAAATAAAATAATAACAAACATTTTTTTTCTGTGAAAGGAACACTTAAAGGGCCCTTAGTGCTTCCACCCACCTTAGGCTTACAGATATAGTGTGTGGGTTTTGTAATACAAACCTAATTGCTCTATACTCGAAATTGTATTTTCAAACAGCGAGTGCTTGTTCGTACATGTTTATGCCGGCTAAACTGTCCCATTGTCGGAGATACAATTTTCCACTGGTACCTTTCAGTCACCAGCTGATGACCTGCATGGTATTAGTCAGCTGGCGACCTCAAGGGTGATCGAATCCTCAAAGAATGATAGTCAGACTCTCACTCTGTGGTGTTGTTTTTTGTGTTAATAAATAGCTGCTGTCTGTTGTGATAAATGGACTTTAACCCTGTTATGTAGCTTATTCCTATGCTAACACACGGTCCTATTTGATGGAATTTTTGAAATACCGGAATCTTATATTTGCATTTCTCTTTTTTTATTCATTAATGATAATTTTGGACGGACTATCAACGAATTCTTGATGATTTAACTGTCTAGTGAATGAATCACATTCTGTTTTACTGTTTGTTTCTTTGTTTTTTTTTTCTTCATATTTTCCTTTGGCAGACTATAACTTCGGTGACGTTGTTAGCACCAAACGCTAATGAGAGACTGTACTGGAATCCACTTTATTCATTTACGAAAAGGGGTTTTGAGTTTGTACATGAACAAAAATGTATTTATAAATTGCTCCTTTCAAATAAAAGTGAGGGGGGATGTTGTTAGCGCGCAGTTACGGTAAGTACTTCGCACACTAGGTGGAGAGCCCAACTTCCTCGCCTGATCCCTTATAATTAAGTACATATATCACAGCTACCGTGCAGACGTGTACTCTAACAGAGACGACAATTGACAGAATTGTGACGCAATACACAGCGTGCTACCATGTTACTCCGTGACTACTTTTCAACTCGATCACAGTAAGAACACGAAAGATGTGCACTCTCTACCAGGGTGGCAGATATTGTAGGGAAAGTTCAAAAAGCCAGAGAATCGAATGGCCGTACATCTCTATTTATCTTAAGACACATCTGTGAAAATCTTGTGAAAAATCATTCAATCTGTTAGAGGGTAGAAATGTTGGATTGTTCCAGTGGTTTTTAAACAATGAAGTTTAGCCTGTGGATTTCATACTGCCCCTCTCCTTCAGACTAAAACACAACCCTTAGATAGGGGACAAGATTATTGCTAGTCTGTGTTGTTGTTGTTATCATTCCCTATCCCGTTACACACACATACCAGCTGCATATACTTGAGAAGGGATAGTATTACTCAAGATTATGAAAGAAAACAACTTCTTGGTTAGTATATTGCTATATATCCATTGCTATTTATCTATCCCAGTATCTAATCACGCACTCATTGCGTGTAAAGTAATGCCAGCCAACCAAACTTCTCAGTAAAATGTATTGGTGTAAATACATTGGTGTAAATCTGTCCAAGAAATACCTAAAAGCTCACACCTGCAAATTGTCAAAAGCTAGGACTGACCTATAATCTGATGAGGAGAAAAAGTAATCTGTGACAGGCATGACACATTATTTGAACAGCTGCTCAAAAGCACTAAATCTAACGTCTTTAGACTAAAACACAGTCCAGACTAAAACCAACCCTAAGATAGAGGTCAAGATTATTGCTAACCTGTCTTGCTGTTATCATTCCCTATCCCGTTACACACGCATACCTACTGCAAATACTTGAGAAGGGATAATATTACTCAAGATAAAAAAAGAAAACAACGTCTTGGTTAGTATTTTTCTATATATCCATTGCTTTTTGTCTATGCCAGTATCTATTATGTGTAAAGTATGCCAGCCAACCAAACCTCTGGGAAAAATGGTAATATTGCGGTTAATCTGTGCACTTCATTGTAATAGCTAATAGCTCGCACCTGTATATTATCAAAATGAAGTAAACCATTAATACTATTGACAGTCTTCTAAATTTGTATATATGAGACATGCATATTTGTTTGAGTTTTAATTATTCAAATATATATAGGCCTGGCATGTTAGAGAAGTTCATTTAAAATGTTAATCAAGATATTATTTAAAAGTATCTACAATAAAGTTTTAATGTAGGAAAACGCAGGAAACAAGCAAAGAAGATGTACTGTTATTGTCCAATTTTCTCGCATTATGTGGGAAGTAATGAAAAAAAAAAAAAAAACAACAGAGTATGGCAACGGAAACGTATCTATTGAAACCATGATAAGCAGCATTCAGATGAGGTGGGGCAGAGAAGCACACTGGATGATGATAGTTGTGATGAACAGACTGCAACATGGAAAGAAGTGAGAGAGGGCAGCAATGATGTGATGATCAGCGTTGTTGCTGAAAAACCTCCGGAAGATGAGATGCCGAAATTCCCTGGTGCCGAGATGCTTCAGCTCCCCGATGGAAACAACGATTATGTGGTCAGTGATGTTTCTGACAAAGTAAAATCTCCCGAAGTTGAGAATTGAAAACCCTTATGACCAGTGGTGATGCTGATGTATTAAAGTTCCCGGATACAGGTGTGTTGCCGTTTCCTGATGAAGAGAGATTGTCATCCAGTGATGTCGAATCGTTGAAGTGCAGTGAGGCAGATTTTTTAATTACTTGTTTTTCAAACAATTTTTATTTTTGTCAGAGGTCGGAGGCCGGAAAAAAAAATATTTTTTCAAAAATTGACTTTTTGGTCACTCATTTTCAAAACTACATAAGACAATGGTAAATACTGGTTTTAACACAGTATAGCAATGTTTGGATAAAAACAGCAATGTTTTATTTATCTAAATGAATGTCAATTCTACAAATCAGTCTTGTAAATTACAAAACAATAAAAAGCACAGTTTGCCTTTCTATGCACTCATGATGTCAGTGGACAAAAAAGTTTTTGTCAATATTGATGCAATATTATGTATGATTTAATGATTAAGTGGAAAATCATCAGCAAATGTAACATGCCCATCCAGAAACAATATGGCTTTATGCCCATGTGAGTTCCAAGTCCCACACAGAAAGCACCAATGCATGTATGTGAAAATTGAACATTTCACAAAAACAACATTACTTCCATAAAAAGAATCCAACCAGGCTATATTTCAGACCTTTGAATATTTCAGTAAGTTTGAAAATCATCTTGTTAAATGGCCTTCGTAAAATGGTCGCTATGGCAGCTGCACTAAGCTAGCCAGTCTCTCTCTGCATATGGGCTTCTATACCACAGCTCCACTTTCAGTGTCTCTGCTATGCGTTTTCCAAGATTTTTGGCCTGTCCAGCCCAAAAACCAACATTGAAGTCTTTCAGTACTTGCGAGATGGAATTATACATTGTCTGCCTTGCATTACTTGGGGATTCACTGAAAAAAAATCAGATAAGTTAACAGATGTGTGCCTTCTGTTAGCTGCATGGGGATTGTACAAGTCAAAAGACAGCAAACAATTGCTTAGCCAAATTGTTGGAAATACAAAACCAGCAAGGGTAATATGGCCTGTTATGGAAACGTGGTCTTAAATTTTATTAAATCTAAATGGCAGCAAAAATTTAATTATTTAATAAAAAAGGTTAATTAACAAAATAAATAATGATAAAACTGAACTGCCGGGCCTCATGTCCATCGACAAGGAGTTTTGAATGATTTGAACGAACCACCCTTTTTATCAGGAAAAGGTCTGCTCTGGGTGAAAATTTATCTAGGTGCATAAAGATTTTATGGTAAATGGCCCACTTTTTCAGAAAAAGAACCCTATTTTGAAATTGCTGGATACGGGCCTGGTTAACCTTAATATCTAAATACGCATTAAAAACTTGGTGGAAAACTGTACTATGAATTCATGAGTCGATATGGTTTACATCAAGGTTCAAGGCAAATAGGAAAAATGCAGCAAATGCCAACATTTGCCTAGGAGATGTTCTTATAAAACTATCAAGTTCTGTAAAAGATCTGGGAGTTACCCTCGATGAAAGAAATGGGGAAGCGTGTATCTGAAGTGTGTAAATCAGCATCTTATGCACTATGGCGCATTGGAAAAATAAGGAAAGTGTTAGATAACAAAACGACTGAAAAATTAGTACATGCATTTATATCATCAAAATTAGATTACTGCAATAGTCCCCTCTTTGCACCCTGAGCTTCAGAGATAACTTGACACTAACCTCTTCACTATAGCCTATCTTCATCGTGTCAAGTTACCTCTGACCACATTCGATTGCCTCCGCCGCCCGCCAATCAAATTTAAAGCCCGCACTCAATGACTCATTGAACGATCTAGCCAATGAACGCGAACGAGTCAAAGCGCGCTTTGTTCAAATCCGGACCAATCAAAGATAAGGCTGAATATCAGGGACTTGCCGTAACCTGTGGGCAGCACGCAAAATACATCATCCCTCAGTAGATAATTATGCAGGGCATCAAACTGCTCTGGTTTCAATTCCGATATACTCCATGCTTTCTTTGTGTACGGTTATGCACTCGGAACTTCTCGGATGTCTCCGCACTCGACAATAACTATGTTGTTAGTATGGAGCTTGCGGAATCAGCCGAGGATTGCCGATTGACGGTCAACCAATCAGCGTTTTCACCAAACTTTGGTGAAAAATTTTGAAACATGGATTCGATTGGCTTATATAAACTAGGTCAAACTATTTTCGTCAGAGGTAACTTGACACGATGAAGATAGGCTATAGTGAAGAGGTTAGTGTCAAGTTATCTCTGAAGCTCAGGGTGCCTCTTTGGTATTTGTGACCATCAGATTAAAAAGTTACAAGTTATTCAAAACTCAGCTGCAAGACTGGCTTGTCAAGTAAAGCGCAATAGTACACACCTTATCACTCCCATTCTGAAAGAATTACACTGGTTGCCTGTGAAGCAGAGGATTATTTTAAAGTACTTTGTATTATTTCTTAGGCGATCCATTCACAAGGACCATTATATTTATCTGATCTTATCTGTTGTAACTTCTCTTAAGTTATACTGTTTGAAACTACATGAATATGCTGGCATTAGGTCGGCTTTTCTTGCAAAAATTTATTTCATATGCATCTTTAAAGGCCTTTGCTTTATTTTAGGAAAAGACAAAAGTTGTAATGAAAACATCAAGGAATCGGTAATGGGTCTGCCTTGTTATGATGTTTAAAAGTTAAAGCGATATAGATTTTTGTTATACTCTGACCCCTACTTAATTATTAAGCCCCCATGCACACCCTGATGATGGGTATACTAATCACCATAGTTTCAACTTCCTACCTGCAATGGTCTAGGAGCAGATAGCAGATATTACAATGTGAAAAGAATTTAGAATCAACCACCCCCCGAGGAAAGCCCAACATCCTGTGGCACTAAAATTCCAAAGTGCAGATGCACATCCCTGATGATGGGTCTACCAATTCCAAAAGTTTCAGTTTCCTATCTGCAATGGTCTAAGAGGAGATAGTGAAAATTACAATGTCAAAAGAATTTAGAATCAACCAGCCCCGGAAATACCGTTACTTTGCATTTTCGAACGCGTCTAATGCATGAAGAATCATGTCATAATTTGTGCTTAATGGCACTGTAAGAACCAAATTGCACTATAAGCACTAAGTATAAGCACTAAGTTTTAGGGGCAATTACATTTGGTTAAATAATTCCCATGATAATAAGTTTATAATGTTAAATAAATAATTAATGTGAGAGATATTATCATAATCCCTGCTTCTTGTTTCATATACATTGTACTAAAATAATTTGTAACGCTCATCTTAGATATACATATGCAACATGTTCTGGGAAAACGGTTCCATGACATTAAAATGGATGTTACACCTTCTTTAAATAAATCACTATCTTGTCTTTATTGATTGTCCTTCAGGAGCATCTATAAAATTCCATTAAACGTGTGCATATCTCTTTTTTCCGACACTCGGCAATTGTTGCAATGGTGATGGTAATCTGTGATTAGTGTACAACACTGAGATGTAGTCTAAATAACACTGCCAATACCGGTAGGTAATGTATATTTAACCACTCAAAATGGTGCGTGGTACAGTGAAAGTGACACGTTATAACAATATACATCTACTTGTAGCAGCAAATACAACCGTGGTCCGCACCCTTAACATATCCTGCAGTTGACTTTGGCCTAATTGTCAGAGTGTTGTATCTGTCCAATTGATTTGCTTTATTATCAGATATTTTACCTCATACATGCAACACTCTTATAACAAGACATACGATATGGGTGATTTTTACTTATCAATTTTTATTCTACCCTTCAATATATTACATTACCCATTATTTCCATAAACAGGTCGAAAATAAAGAATTCTGCTATTCGAATATTGGGCTTTTCCCTGTCCATTTTATCAAATTTGAAACATTCACACTGGTATCTGATTGATATATTACTATTAAGGAATATTGTTGGTTGATACTCCATAGCATATGATATACATTTATTTTGTGATATAGAGGACGATTTCCTGGGAGGATTTCTTTTATTAAAGTATGGGTTGAAAATATCAATGGATAGTGTAGAAATATCAACTGTCCAAAATATTTAAACATTGTGATTATTGTTGCTACACTCCCAAAGCACAACTGAACTCTTGTCACACCTACCACAATTCACCACCATGACAACTCATGATGTATTGTATTGATTAAATATTATTCTCCAGTGCCGACATAGTACTTTTAATTACAATAAAGCCATTAAAGATTTTATTGGGTAACTAAATAATCATCCCTTGAATACATCTTTAGAAGATACCGATTATATTGAAGAGAAATGCAAAGTTGGGGAAGCGTCATCCCTTTTCTCGTGCAAGTGTCTTTTGACTGTCCATCGCCAGACAGTCGACCGTCTTTCCAGGTTGTAGTTCACTGTTGTGTTTCTATAAGCTGATGATTTATGAGACTGATCTGCATTGTTCCCCGCCATGTCTTGGCAATTTAAAGTCACCTCCGATACGTGAGGCTTTTATTGGTCAAGTTTGAACGGACACTATATACTGCTAGCACACTGGAAATGATAAAATTATTTTACGGTACGTTAAGTACCAATACATGTTAACCGACACACCAAGTGACGCTGGATTTATATCTTTAAATACATTGGACTAATGTGATATTTAAACCAGAAAAACTAGACATTTCTGCCATATGTCTTGAAAAGAAGCGATACATAAGTCAAATCATTTCACTCGGCAATACCAAAGTAACGGAAGTTGAAGGTGTGATATTTAAGGCGCAACATGTACCCGCTACTGCATAAATCCACTATACCTTTACACTGTAGTACAGTGTAGTAAAGCACTATACAATACAATACAATGCAATGCAAAACAATGCAATACAATACAATAATGTTGATAAAGCAGTCAAAACGACCATAACCTATTTTAATTTGCTAAGAATCTCTTGTCAAATCTATGGAGCAGTAGTGCGTGCAGTCATTATACATTGTGCTAGTAGGCTTGTGCCCCTCCTACTGAGGTGAAATCCATCTTCCCTGTAGTAATCTGGGGAGCTTATCACCTCATTTACTGTGATGAAATGTGCTTTCTGATGGCCTGTGAATTCAGCCTCAACAGTGTCATTGTACCGCTTTGCTCTCTCGTTGAAACTCTGGTTTTGTTGCCGATTCAGGATCCCCGTGAAATATATATCACAGTCAGGATATTTCATTCCTGCTGTCTCTCGCAGCTGGTGAAGCTCTGAGACGGTGTCTGCAACACTTTGGTGATCAATGCTGTTTGATCCTACAATGAAAGTCAAAGATTCTGGATTTCCCAGGTTTGATTTGATTATATAGTCGTGCGCGTCTGCAACAGTTTCATCTCTCAGTACTTTCACGTAGGATCTGCCCATCCTGTTGCCATCAAGGTCCTCTCCTATTGAGTCAGTCACTATGACATGCTTCCTTTGCATTGTGTTCTGTGTAGTGTATGGTATTTGGGGACTGTCCACCTTTCTTCTCGCTGCCGTCCCACGCTGGTCATTGCAAGCTGAGTGAGTTGTCCGTTTTGATTTTTCTTCGACTTTATCTTTCAAGGCGATTTTCAATAACCCCTTTCCAACTTCTTTTATTAGTTTAAAGGGACTGTTTGAGTCTTTTCGACAAAAGGCATCTACTGCTCCCCCGACTGCCCCCAAGACATTGTCTGAGTCATTTTCTGACGAGTCGATCAGTATATCTCTCATGTCTTTAAGCAAACCTCCTGGACCTTCACCCTCTGGTGATCTTGCCCGCGCCTGCTGTGTTTGACGCTCCTTCAGAATATCTCCAAAAGGAATTTTGGTCAAGTCAAGCACAGGACCCCAAGACGAACCAAAGCAATACGTTGCTTGGATTTCGTCGAGGATTGGTTTTGGATTGTGGCGGATTTCATGTAAAAGGTTAACGTTTTCACTGACTAATTGTTCATCCATGTAATCTATCATGTTGTTTTCCGGTATGAAATAGTTTGGGATGCACTTCTTGGAGAGAAAATCAATCAAAAGGTCGAGAAAATCGTAAAAACGTTGCCCCAGCCTTTCTTCTGTCCAGTTGTCCTGTGGAATGCGCTCACATAACCAGAATAACGTTGTCTTAAGGTGGTAGGTAGAAAGGACGCCAAGGTTCCCCAGTCGGTGTTTGTGTATCAGTTTTATAATACGGTAAACATGGCGCTGAGCTTGATTTAACGACAAGGCAAGATGACGCTCTGCCAAAACAAAAGAGATCCTCCATTCGGTTCGGCAACCTTTATCACCAGGATTGGCAACTGGAACAAGATGACATCCAACTTCTGTCACGGCTCTGACTTGCTCCGTACTAGGCCAACCGCTCGATCTCTTGCGACTAAGCCATTCGTCTGCTTCATGGGGAAACTTCTTCCAAGGCAACGATACAACCATATCGCAACTATAAACGTTGCTTTTGATACCAAAAATAGTGGGCAGTGTGAGTGATAACGCAGGACCATTAAAACTAATACAAAATGTTGTTAAAAGTTTTCCAAACTCTGATATCTGGTTTTGGATCCAAAATTGCATGGATTTGTTGCTCAGATATACATCCCCAGTTTGATCACGTTCCAAAATGCCTGGCACACGAAGCCAATGCTGTTCGCCCTGGAACTTAAGTTTGACATAACCGGGATGACAGCCATGACCATCCACGAGCAACGCTGCCTCTGTTGTTGTCACTTGCTCTCTACGAGACGTGACTGCCGGAAGAAATGGCGGCATGAGCACTAGCATGGCATCCATATCTGCTATTTCAAGTAGAACTTTACGCTTCCAGTCATACAAATATGGGATCCCAAGGCCGTCAACACAGCTACCCAGAAGCTTAAACCGAATGCTTTTGAGCACAAACGCAACCTCATCTTTCATCTCTGGAAAGAGACCCCCTAACTTGAGCATTATATTGTGGAATGCCTGTTCGGAATGTTCATAAGGCATATATTTATAAGGTCCGATGTTTGAAAACAGCATGTCAACAAAAACTGTCCACATAAGTGCAAGTTGTCCATTTTCTGATGTTTTATCTCCACCAATGGATCTGATAATTGCATCCTTGAGAATTTTACACATCTCTTTGCTTTTCTTTTCATCACGACCTAAATCAATCCCAAATAGTTTTTTAATTATTATCTGCTCACTTGTTCGAGGTATCATCTCTGCTAAGTATTTTGAGAATTTTTCCATATCTTCAGTATTTTCAACGTTTCGTCTCGGTCGTCGTTCACACAGAGGATATCTAAAATTGAAAGTAAACATAAATAAAAAGGTATATATGTAAACTGACCCAGTTAAAAAGGCTTTATAAAAAGTTCCATGGAAGGACTTACCCTTGAAATAAACGTAGAATGGAGCCTCCATGGTAAACATGTCTGTGAATTTAGATGTTTATGTCTTTTTTTTTTTTTTTTTTTTTTTTTTGTTCAAAAATTTGAAAATTGTTTAAGAAAGGTCATCTACCGGGTAACTTTAATACCGGTACATTCCGTCAATTATCACGGACAATAGAAAAGTCTAAAACATTAAAATATGGAGGTTTTTCGTTTATATCCACAATTCTTTCTGCTCATACACCTGTACGTGTAGCATAATTTACATAAATGTTAGCGTGATATCAGTAGATCCCGAGGTACGCTGATGTACGTGGTCCCTGAAAACTCCCCATTCTTCTACCACTTTGCCGCAATCGTTCTTGGTCTGTCTTTCCAGTGGCCTATGAAATTTGAGACTGCATTTCCATAAGCCCACTTGAGTAACTAAGGGGTAATTGGCTATCGTTAATCACCCACTAGCAGCTTCAGTAGGCGTGCCAGACAATTAAGCCTCTTACACTGAATGCAATTTAGCTAAACCCCTGCAAAGTTAATCGATTCAGATAGCACGATTGGTTTATGAGAACCTCCTTTAACCTCTGTAGAGGACACTGTGACGATGTAGTGTGTTAGATGAGATTATTTTATATTGCTACCGGTAGATGTCTCTGTAAGTAAAGTGTTGTCCGGTGTGCAAGTTTGAATCTCTCCCGTGATTGGTAACCTAAAGGTAAAACTGTTCACTGTATAGTTGGTTCTGATTGGTAAACGTGTACTATCTGAACTTGTATATAAGGTGTAACGTGAAATAAATCGGTCTCTTTGCGGCTCTTCTCTTTGCGGCTGACTTTGCAGCTCTCTTGGTTCTTTTGGTCCTTCTTTGCGGCTCTTTGAGGCTTTTATCTGTGCTTATACTCTGAGACACCAGTAAGTACATTGTTATTTGTACCTTCATAAGGCACTCGGCCGCGAAGGCGTAACAACACTGAAGATATAGGTAGGGCGCGGTGATTGTTTTTCACATTTTTAACCATTTCAATTAACGGAGGGTGAAGTACCTTTACCATTTTTTTAAACACTTTGCTGTTCCGAGGCCGATCATTATTTCACCTTGTATATTGTACATGTTACATTTATGGAAATTTAGACAAGTACCTTTTTGGGACGAAAGCCCAGGTGAAATAATGATATATATGTATATATACATAGTAAATACTTTCATAAGCTTACCTGTTATCTCTCCTTTTATCCATGGTGATAACTGGTGGAAATATTTTACTTCCTATTAGCCCTAAATATCTATGTAGAAGACCCTAATGATTGCAGCTATCTTTCAATGTATGTTTGTTGTCACTATGACTACAGTTTCGAAACCTACATGTATTTCTATGCGGGGATTTTTTTCTCTTGCGACATTCCATTATGAAGGACGTCAACAAGTATGTGATTATTGATCCAGTGTTTACCTTACCTTTAGGTGTTCATATGCTAAACATCTATTAAATGTTGGGGATATTAATTTTGTTTTAACAAACAATCAAAATAAAATCAAAGAAAATACAACGGATTTAAATTTAAGGACTTGCATCATACCGTCGGAATGGCCTGAACGGAGAATATTTTTCAGAAAACATGCCCAACTAACGATATATTTATCAAAATACACGAAGTAAGAGCTCATTTAGTAAATTTTGGACCTTAAAAAACGTCCTTTTTGTTTAGCCAGCGAGTTAATGAGCTACATGGTCACGTGGTCAGATGACGAAAATCGTGCCACCGGCGGAGCTGTCAAACTCAGCTGAATTGTCTACCTGTAAGATGACTTTTCTGGCTTCTGATAAAAGTTAATACTCATTCACATCTCTTACCCTCTAAATCCTCGTGAAGCTGTGATTTGAATGACTTGAGGGTACTGTTGATTATTCCATATGAGCTCCATGTTCTTTGTGAAATTCGATTTATTTTATTAAACCGCTAACACCCTGTCTTGCATACTTTTATTAAACTGAGGTAAACAATGTCTGTTACCTTTCCAAGTCCTATCTTGATCATCCATCTAACTGGAACTCCCTTTACCTCTTAATTAGAGGGTTAAATGGCATTCAATTCTCCTTTAGCCTTTGTCTTGCACTCTTGATGGCGATATTTATCTCAGGTAAAAATCTACCTGTGCGCTAGTTTCAATGAGCAGCTCCCGCAGACCTGGGGGTACTAGTTAAAATCTGAACACCAGGTTTACTGAGGAGCTAGAGAAACAAAGGAAGAATATTTCCTGCACAGCTTCATAGGAATTTTAGCACGGACATGATCCAGCTTAGACCTCCAAACTAACAGGGTGACATGGGCAATTTTCACAAACAAATAATAAAACTATATTTCAGTTAGCCTCCTTTTAAATAAATATACCGTTCTGGGTAAATTAGAAAATTTATTAAATCGCCAGAATATTTTTGACTTAAATGATGATTTTATTATTAATGGAAATAAAGCTACTATATGGGGCACATTTGCTGTGATTACGCTGTTCTTGATGTTTTGTGTTAGTCTACATTTTGCTGTGCGTGCTTGGAATTTTTTAATTTTTTATACTAACGTATGTAACTGCACAATTAGTAAACATTCAAGTAATGATTTTTCCCTGGCTACTTATAGCAAACAATGCTCTTTTACCTTGATCTGCTACATGTTTTTGGGTTTGACAAAGCATACAAATTTGCAAAAAGTTTTGTGTACAGACGCAGAACTTGTATTTCAAGGTATAAAAAGATAAATCTTTTAAATTATTTTATCCTTCAGACGAAATAACCTTCAGATATGCAACTCAGTTGAGTCTCATAGACCTTTATCCTAATTGTCCTCACAGTACCACGTGACCCAGATATGTTGCTTTATTTATGCATATTGAGGCGAGGTTTACTAAAACGCCTTTTTTCTACTATTAGATTGTTTTTTGGAATTTTTAAATGGTGGGGATCGATTAAAACGTACCTCTAGTGTATAGATTGAGTGCTGAATCTTCAGAATTCGAGAAATGGATTTTTATGAGTCTATTCTCCTTTAATAAACTCTTGTCTTGTATGAATGTTTTTCAGCTTGTGTTTGATAATTTTCACTTATGATCCAACTACCAAGCTAAGGGACATTTTTGCTCAGACTCTTATATTATCTTATAAAAGTGCTTTAACCAACACCCAAATCGAGTACAATTCTTTAAGAAAAATTTCCTTCGAAAAAATCGTTTGTACATTTGATTAGAAAGTCCACATTTAAAACGTCAAGTGTGTGTTCCTTCTGTAAAAGAAGAAATCGCTCAGGTGCCGGAAAGGCAAAAGCACAACTGATAAAGGAGCAGGATGTTCAACTAAGTGTGATTCACTCACTTTCTTTCATCTCTTTCTGTTCAAACATAAGCGATGACATAAGTAATACAATTAACATTTATTTTTTCTCTAGTCATTTTTCTTTTCTTTTCTTCCTTTTTTTTTTTTTTGATGAACAAAACGACTTTGGATTTTCCATGTTTCTCGCCACAGGGTTTCCGCTATGGGGGGGGGGGGTTGCTTTAATAATCTAATGCTAAATGTGAATTTTGGAGCCTTATCCGCCAAGAAAATGATAGCAATTATATATTCTACATTACCATCATTTTTGTAAATTCGGAATTCATATATACAGTGTATACTAGTACTATAGATGAACTGACAAAGTTTTAATTGAATCCGACAAAAAATTGCTGTTTCATGCACTAAAGATAAAAAAATACCTCTGTATTTTGTGTTTGTGTTTCATTTTTACAAGGAAAATGCTAATTTTCACAGTCGAACAGGAAAGAAATACCGCACTGTTTAACTTAAAATAAACAAACAAACAAAAAAAAAAAAAACGTCCCTGCACTAAAGAGAAAAGTACTTCTACATTGGCGTTTCAATTTGATCATGAGATTTCTGATTTCTGAACAGAAAATAATACTGCACTGTTTAACGTTAAACAGACAAAATAACTGTTGTTTATTGCGTTAAGGAGAACAAATATTTGTCATTTTCATTGGGCGATTTCTGAGTATTAAAGATGAACAGAAAAAATAAACTTCAATCAGCAAGTAAAACTGTTGTTTCATGGACTAGAGATAAAAATACTTATGCATATTAGGTCGGATTTTCATTTTAACAAGGAAAAAACTGATTTTCACAGTCTAATAAGAAAAAGAATACTGTATTGTTTATCCTTAAACAATCATAAAAATGTCGTTTCTTGCACTAAAGAGAAAAATATTTCTACAGAATACATATATGTTTCTGTTTCATTTGGATATTTTCTGATATTCAAAGACAAATAGGAAAATATTCTGTGCTGTTTAACTTTAATGTGGAAAACTTTTAAAACCTTAATTTGAAGTGAAACATACGTTTCATTTCAACATTAAAAACAAAAGTGATTCATCTGAAGGAAAAATATTCAATCTTAAAAACGCGCAGAAAATTTTGTAATGTTTAGCTTTGGATCAGAAAAATGCTGAGATTTTTTGACTTAAAAGAAAAAATACTCATATTTTTTAAAGATGAAGAGTAGAAATGTTTAGCTTTGAATTTAACAAATGTTGTGAAATGATGGTTGTGGCTATAAAAGGCCCTGCTCTAAACAGGTTTTTTACGGCCGTTTAGGTACAAATAGGCCACCACAACAGTTGCTTGACCAGCAAACAATACTGCTTTACTATATAATCTACATGGATCATATTATACTTCCGTCATTCATTTAAAGAAAAAGGCGAAGTCAATCTACCAAGTGTTTATGAAACACTCAATATCACAATATTCTAGGAATTGGACTTGCATACCTCTCTTTGTGAATTACACTAGTCTTACCTTTGTGTTAGCGGATCCTTGTTTGTTTACCTTTGTGCGACACATTCAACTAAATCGTGTACCACCTCCTTTTTAGATCAATAAAAATGCGCGTATTGTTGTTCATTCAATTCAATGAAAAACTACAACAAACACCTATCCTTTCAAATCTTTCGTATACGCCTGCCATTTCAATCAATATAAGCATCTTTTTCATAAATAAACATACAAATAAATAAAAGAATGACTCTGTAACATTTTTCATAGCTCTGCCATTTTACTATGGCATTTTTCAATAGCTCTGTCACTTTTTTACTACCTATCGGGTCATTTCATTACTATTTCCAGTGATGAACATTACAAAAGTTTAAATGCACGCTTTTTTATTTACGAGGCGCAGGCCAAAACACTGAGCCGTGTAAAAAGAGAAGGAAGAGAGACATGTTAAGAAATCTCGGGTATAAGAAGAAGTAAACCTTGACGGGTTATTTGATAAAGAACAAGTTTCATCTTTCGACTTTCATCGAGAGGGAGCGGGTTCGATTTCAAACACATTGTATACATTGCCAAAGATAAAACAAATAACAGAGAGTGAGAGAGAGAGGAGGGAGAGACGGGGGGGGGGGGGGGGAGAGAGAGAATGAGAGAGATATTTTAATCACTTTAAAAGAGATAACACCAGGTTTGCACTTGAGGCAACAATACCATTACGTTACATGTATTCCATATTCGAAATGTTTGGCGGACCCCCACATTAAACAAACAAAATGTTGATAGGGAGAACTTTTTAGGGAGAAAAATTGATGTCGCACAGACACAGGGTTTAGATAACTCAAACTACTAACCTAGATGTCGAGCAAATACAATATTTAAGCTGATTTTCTTATTTTTTCATACATTTTGCTGTAAATAGGGAATCCTTCCTTCCTGGTTCATACAGACCAAGGGTTGTTCAAATAATCAACCTTGACAATATGTCAAACACATTTAGCTAACACCCCAGCTTGTCTAAATTTCTCAAAATAATATATTAAAGAATATCTTAAAGCATAAAAGTATAGTAAAAAGTAAATAAAACCTTTGAAGAGAAGTTGAAGAGTTAATTTTAGTCCGCAATAGCTGTATGTTGGAGTGGAATGGCCACTTGTAACTGGTAAGCATGCCCTTTATACTTCAGCTTTTGTTTACTTTCTCTATTGCTACCGATTCGAAACATTTCTATTTTATGCGGGAAGTTCTCTGACGCAACATCACAGATATGTGAATTTCAATTTATACACCAATGACTAAATAAACTCTTATATTATCTTGTATGAATGTTTTTTGGCTTGTGCTTGATAATTTTCAGCTCCAGGTATGATCTAACTACCAAGCTAATGAACATTTTTGCTAAACTCTTATATTATCTCATAAAAGCGCGTTAACCAGCAGACAAAATTGATCACAATTCTTGGAAAAAGAATTGACTTGAAAAAGAAAAAGTTGAACATTTGATCAGAAAGTCCACATTTAAAACGTCAAGTGTGAGTTCCGCTCAGGTGACTGAGAGGCAAAAGCACAATTGAAAAAGGAGCAGGATGTTCAACTAAATGTGATTCACTCACTTTCTTTCTTTTCATCATGACTGTTCAAACATAAGAAAGGACAGAAGTAATACAATTAACATTTTTTTTTCTCTAGACATTTTTTTTTTGATGAACAAAACTACTTTGGTATTTCTATGTTTCACGCCACAGGGTTTTCGCAAACGGGGGTTGGGGGGGGGGAGTATGCTTTAATAATCTAACGCTAAATGTGAATTTTGGAGCCTAATCTGCCAAAAAAATAATAGCAATTATATATTCTAAATTACTTCCATTTTTGTGAATTCAGAATTCATATGTACACTGTATACTAGTAAGTCTATATACCTGTATGTTTAATTAATATTTATAGTCAGTGCTGTCCACTTTATACATGTAGGAGTTTTACTCATTAAAAAATTCAAGTTTGTATGCCAAAACATTTAATAAAATAATAACAAAGTTTTTTTTTCCAGTGAAAGGAACACTTAAAGCGCCCTTAGTGCTTCCACCCACCTTAGGTTTACAGATATAGTGTGTGGATTGTGTAATACAAACCTAATTGCTCTATACTACATAGAGATTTCTTGTCAATGTTTTATTTATATAAATGAATGTCAATTCTACGAATCAGTCTTGTAAATTACAAAACAATAAAAAGCACAATTTGCCTTTCTATGCACTCATGATGGCATGATGGCAGTGCACAAAACAGTTGTCAATATTGATGCAGTATTATGTATGATTTAATGATTAAGTGGAAAATCATCAGCAATTTTAAATTTTCTACTTCATGTAACATGGCCATCCAGAAACAATATGGCTTCATGCCCATGTGAGTTCCAAGTCCCACACAGAAAGCACCAATGCATGTATGTGAAAATTGAACATTCACAAAAACAGCATTACTTCCATAAAAAGAATCCAATCAGGCTATATTTCAGACCTTTGAATCTTTCAGTAAGTTTGAAAATCATCTTGTTAAATGGCCTTCCTCAAATGGTAACTATGGCAGCTGCACTAAGCTAGCCAGTCTCTCTCTGCATATGGGCTTCTATACCACAGCTCTACTGTCATTGTCTTTGCTATGCGTTTTCCAAGATTTTTGGCCTGCCCAGCCCAAAAACCAACATTGAAGTCTTTCACTACTTGCGAGATGGAATTATACATTGTCTGCCTTGCATTACTTGGGGATTCACTGAAAAAAATCAGATAAGTTAACAGAGTTGGATGTGTGCCTTCTGTTAGCTGCATAGGAATTGTACAAGTCAAAAGACAGCAAACAATTGCTTAGCCAGATTGTTAGAAATACAAAAACCAGCAAGGGAAGTTTGGCGCCACAATTTGAAATGTGTGCACTATTTGTGTGGAATTATAATTTTAATGTAGATACTTCTGGCGCACACATAATGTTTATATCATCTATCAACATAATTCAATGTTTATTAATAATACGCTTTATTTTTTTTAATAATGGGACTTCCAATAAAAGCGGCCATCATCGGCCAAATTTCAAACATCACACTTGAGTTTGTTCTATTCTTTTAAAGGACGGATCCTATTTCTTACATCGGCTTAGATCAAGGAGACATAAAGGGTAATATGGCCTGTTATGGAACCGTGGTCTTAATTTTTATTAAATCTAAATGGCAGCAACAACCTAACTTATTTAATAAAAAAAAAGGTTCATTAACAAAATAAGTAATGATAAAACTGAACTGCCAGGCCACAGGTCCATCGTCAAGGAGTTTTGAATGATTTGAACGAACCACCCTTTTTATCAGGAAAAGGTCTGGTCTGGGTGAAAATTGAACTAGGTGCATGAAGGTTTTATGGTTAATGGTCCACTTTTTTCAGAAAAAAAACCTATTTTGAAATTGCTGGCTACGGGCCTGGTTAACCTTAATATCTAAATACGCATTAAAAACTTGGTGGAAAACTGTACTATGAATTCATGAGTCGATATGGTTTACATCAAGGTTCAAGGCAAATAGGAAAAATGCAGCAAATGCCAACATTTGCCTAGGAGATGTTCTTATAAAACTATCAAATTCTGTAAAAGATCTGGGAGTTACCCTCGATGAAAGAAATGGGGAAGCGTGTATCTGAAGTGTGTAAATCAGCATCTCATGCACTATGGCGCATTGGAAAAATAAGGAAAGTGTTAGATAACAAAACGACTGAAAAATTAGTACATGCATTTATATCATCAAAATTAGATTACTGCAATAGTCCCCTCTTTGTGACCATCAGATTAAAAAGTTACAAGTTATTCAAAACTCAGCTGCAAGACTGGCTTGTCAAATAAAGCGCAATAGTACACACCTTATCACTCCCATTCTGAAAGAATTACACTGGTTGCCTGTGAAGCAGATGATTATTTTAAAGTACTTTGTATTACTTTTTAGGCGATCCATTCACAAGGACCATTATATTTATCTGATCTTATCTGTTGTAACTTACCACGGCGGTCCACACGTTTTACGGGTATTATAAACGGGGTCTTTTGGCAGTTCTCTTAAGTTATACTGTTTCAAACTACATGAATATGCTGGCATTAGGTCGGCTTTTCTTGCAAAAAATTATTTCATATGCATCTTTAAAGGCCTTTGCTTTATTTTAGGAAAAGACAAAAGTTGTAATGAAAACATCAAGGAATCGGTAATGGGTCTGTCTTGTTATGATGTTTAAAAGTTAAGGCGATATAGATTTTTGTTATACTCTGACCCCTACTTATTTATTAAGTCCCCATGCACATCCCCGATGATGGGTATACTAATCACCATAGTTTCAACTTCCTACCTGCAATGGTCTAGGAGCAGACAGCAGATATTACAATGTGAAAAGAATTTAGAATCAACCACCCCCCCGAGGAAAGCCCAACATCCTGTGGCACTAAAATTCTAAAGTGCAGATGCACATCCCTGATGATGGGTCTACCAATTCCAAAAGTTTCAGTTTCCTATCTGCAATGGTCTAAGAGGAGATAGTGAAAATTACAATGTCAAAAGAATTTAGAATCAACCAGCCCCCGGGGACAGCCCAAGCCCCTTTTTTTTTTTTTGCGTGTGTACGTGCGTGTGCTAAGTGGTCCCTAGGGGTGAGGTGCTCTTGATGATATGGGGAAGTGCGGGGATATGGGATGGCTACCTATCGACACCATCTAGTTTCTCTCTGTAGAAGTCATTGAGCAGCACTGTACAGAGGAGGTGCGCAAAGTGTGTGAAATGACCGTGGAAGTTCCTGTACGTGAAAAACAGTGGATTTGGGATCCAAAAAGAAAAGAAGACGGAAACAACAGGAAGCTTGAAGCGTTGAGGAAATACCGTTACTTTGCAGACGGCATTTTCGAACGCGTCTAATGCATGAAGAATCATGTCATAATGTATAATTTGTGCTTAATGGCACTGTAAGAACCAAATTGCACTATAAGCACTAAGCACTATAAGAACTAAGTTTTAGAGGCAATTACATTTGGTTAAATAATTCCCATGATAATAAGTTTATAATGTTAAATAAATAATTAATGTGAGAGATATTATCATAATCCCTACTTCTTGTTTCATATACATTGTACTAAAATAATTTGTAACGCTCATCTTAGATATACATATGCAACATGTTCTGGGAAAACGGTTTCATGACATTAAAATGAATGTTGCACCTTCTTTATATAAATCACTATCTTGTCTTTATTGATTGTCCTTCAGGAGAATCTATAAAATTCCATTAAATGTGTGCATATCTCTTTTTTTCCGACACTCAGCAATGGTTGCAATGGTGATGGTAATCTGTAATTAGTGTACAACATTGAGATATAGTCTAAATAACAATGCCAATACCGGTAGGTAATGTATATTTAACCACTCAAAATTGTGTGTGGTACAGTGAAAGTGACACGTTATAACAATATACAACTACTTGTAGCAGCAAATACAACCGTGGTCCGCACCCTTAACATATCCTGCAGTTGACTTTGGCCTAATTGTCAGAGTTTTGTATCTGTCCAATTGATTTGCTTTATTATCAGATATTTTACCTCATACATGCAACACTCTTATTACAAGACAAACGATATGTGATTTTTTATTTATCAATTTTTTATTCTACCCATCACAATATTACTTTACCCATAATTTCCATAAACAGGTCGAAAATAAAGAATTCTGCTATTCGAATATTGGGCTTTTCCCTGTCCATTTTATCAAACTTGAAACAATCAAACTGGTATGTGATTCATATATTACTTTTAGGGAATATGGTTGGTTGATACTCCATAGTATATGATAAACGTTTATTTTGTGATATAGAGGACGATTTCCTGGGAGGAATTCTTTTATTAAAGTATGGATTAGTGCAGAAATATCAACTGTCCAAAATATTTAGACATTGTGATTATTGTTGCTACACTCCCAAAGCACAATGGAACTCTTGTCACACCTACCAGAATTCACTACTTTGACCACTCATGATGTATTGTATTGATTAAATATTATTCTCCAATGCCGCCATAGTACTTTTTCAAAACTAAAATTAAAATTACAATAAAGCCATTAAAGATTTTATTGGGCAACTAAATAATCATCCCTTGAGTACATCTTAAGAAGATACCGATTATATTGAAGAGAAATCCAAAGTTGGGGACGCGTTATCCCTTTTCTCGAGCAAGTGTCTTTTCACTGTCCATTACCAGATTGTCGACCGTCTTTCCAGGTTGTAGTTCACTGTTGTGTTTCTATAAGCTGATGATTGATGAGACTGATCCGCACTGTTCCCCGCCGTGTCTGGGCAATTTAAAGTCACCTCCGATACAATATGTATAATACTTAAATGAGCTCAATGAAATTGATTAGGGTTTTTATATTTTATTCTTTCGGAAAGTAACGTTACGTGGCTTATCCTCAAGTGGTGCATTGGTGTTGAGGCTATTTACAGTGGCGGGTGTCAGGGCCACTAACAACAATGGGTTACCATCTTTGATAGTCTTTTTAAATAGTCATATGTGGATTACAGTAGGAGTGCTTTCATGTGAAAGGGGGTGGATTGTCTTATTATGAAAACATGTTTGTGTTTCAAAACATTGCTGTGTATTCTAAACTTTTTAATTCTTAGCCGAAAATGAAATTAAAACTATGCCAAAATCCTAGAGATCATTTACGGCACGCACGCTAGAAAATAAACAAAAATTGCTCTTCGTCGCAACTTTTGATGGGTGAAGAAAACGGGTTGTTGTCCCTTATTATTGTTTCCGTTTTCAGCTTTAGTTCAGGTGTACAAAGTATCTCCCAATCACGTGAACTATACAGATCGTTCAATACTTGAAATACACCCTGCTTTTCATAAAACAACAATGTTTAAGGAAATCCTGTCATCTGAGGGTGTAATCACAGATGTTATGACCCAATCCTGTTTTATTTCCTTCAGACTCACACGACAGCGAAATCACAGCTAGTGTGTAGTTTCTTTTCTCAATAGTGTTTCTAAATAATGGAAATTTCCACTGATGACGTAATGACCCGGTCACATAAATATTAAATAAGACTTATTAGATAAGCTATATCCGGTCCCCACTATTTGGCGTGTTACTTACAAAAAAACGCTTTCATGTCATCGCTGTTTAACAGGTGATTCAGGATCGCAGCGTGCTTTCCAAGCTCTGTGAAGGTACAGTTGTAAGTGCATTCTTCCCTTGTAATTTTTGTATTTGTATAAAGTGTCACTTTCTAAACTTTGTGAATATGAAGCAAAATGCCAGCTATTTTCTAAGCGGAAAGCGTGCACACAAGAGACGATTTCATGTCATCGCTGTTTAACCGCCTATCAGGGTCACAGCGTGCTTCCCCAACTCTGTGAAGTAAGTGTACTCTTTCCTAATGATTATTATATGTGTTTAATGTAGCATTTTCCAAAATTTATGAATGTTAAGTAAAATATTATGCATATTCTAAGCGGTAAGCTTGCTCACAAGATCGGCGCAATGTTAAAGTTTGATGCCTATGTACCAATGTTGTTACTCAGTATCGTGGACATGCAGATATGATATTTCTTAAATTGAATATGAACATTTTACAAATATGCTGTGTGTTGGCTTTGTCTTTTTTATTATTATTATTATTATTTCTGACTGTGTAACCATCATTCTTATACTTTGGAAAACTGACTGACCATCTTGGTTGCCCGTTTTCTATTACTGCCTTCTTTTACTATCTTCATCATAGTGAAGAGCAGCCAAGTAATAACTGGAGAAAGGAAAAATATTTTCTATTGCATTTTAACAATACTCAACAGGGGTATAAATATAAATGTAAAACTCACAATGAAAGAGTTCATAATTATAAAATATCTCCTTACCGCGAAAGTTTTCTGAGCCAACTTAAGTGATTTATGTTTTAGTGAAAAGAAGACCGTCGTGTATGGCCATGATATTCGTGAAATATACAGAGTAACATTCTAGTTTTTATGCAGTCGATAAAATTCCGCGCAGGTTAGAAACCATGCTTTATTGAACCAACTAAAACTAAGATTATGGAACGCATAAGGGTGCTACAAAAATGGCTAAATGCGTCTTCTTTTTAAGCTCCTATTCACTGAATGTGATTTGTCGCACACATCTTCTTGTGACAAGCCCACTTGAGGCAATCTGAAATTGATAAATGTTGGTAAGCATGACACTAAGGTGCACTTAACAAAAACTGCACTAAATGAACTTAACAGATACCCACAGGAGTCGTTCCAGGGGTAAATTTTCAAACTTTTGGGGATACGTAGCCTAAAGGTTTAACACCTTTAAATTTACACAACAATAATGGCTAAGTATTGTGGGCTGATCATAGGTACACGTTATTATGAGGTCTGAAAATGTAATCTTTCCTGACATGCTTCTCTCTTTTTTTGAAAAAACAAAAAATGTGTTGTAACTGCCATATATTAGATATCAATTCTGTTTTATTCTGTCGAGCTATTTTAAAGTGAATGGTGAATGTATGTTGTCTATAGTTATTTGAAATAAAATGAAAGTTTAAATTTGTAGGCTCTTTTTCGTTTATTTAAACATCTAAAGTGTATACAGGGCTGTGCAAGCAATTATGAAGATCGCTACCTGCATCGCACGTTAAATTACATTAAAAGACTTCTCAACTATTCCATCTACAAAACAAAAACAATGACAGGGAACAACTATTACTAGTCTAGTTGGGTAAATATCGCAAACTAAGACATCGAACTCTTTCAGGACTTTTTAGTCCCAGGAACTTGTGTCCGAGTACATGCTTTCCTAGGAACTGGCTGGGCTAGATCTACTGTACGTGTGCACAGATGCTAAATTGATATAACTTATTCGTGACAAATATACCCGGACAATTATATAGCTAAAAGGAAAATATCATTGCAAGTTTATTTATTTTTGCATTTTAGCAAAATGCGTCTTCATTTTAAGCTCCCATTCAGTGAATGTGATTCCTTGCACACACCTTGTGGTAGGTACACCTCGGGCAATAGAAATAGGTGAATGTTGGTAAAGCATGACACTTAGATACACTTAACGAAAACTGCACTAAATGAACTTAACAGATACCCACAAGAGTCGTTCCGAGGGCAAACTTTCAAAATATTTTACGCAATATAATGGTTTAGTATTGTGAGCTGATGATAGGTTACCTGAAAGGTGTGAAAGGATCTGAACGTTTATAAATGCTCTCCACACATCGTTGGCATGCTTAGTAAAAAAACTGTAATATTTTGTAGCTGGCAGGTATTAGACTTCATTACTGTTCTGATAATAATCTAAACGATACACTCCCCTGGGACGACTAGGCGTTGTGCACGTCGGTAGTTGCTTTAATAACTGTTATTATGTACAAGCATTTAAAAAAATCTAACTTGTACTCTAAGGTCTTAGACATTGCAGGATTTGTTAAAGAGACAGTCTTCTATCGGACACGTTTCTACATTTCTCTTAATTAATGTATTTAATAATAGTTTTTTGCTTTGAAACCCGAAAAGCTGTGGTGCATGATTTAAAGATTGTGAAAAAAATGAACTAAATTACATTAAGCATTCGCTGTCTGTATTGGACAAAAACAAAATGAACAGTGAAAGTGTTATTTCAAAAATCCCAACATTAACAATACATGGCAAATGCACCGAAAAGGTCACTTTTAATGTATATAACTTGAAGACCAGCTTAAAATCCAAAGTATGTATTTTAAGGCATATCCAAAGCCTCTGTTAGACATCATCAAAGAGCAAAGCTGGACTCACAAGGTTTAATTACAATTTACAAACCAATAATAAGATTTATCTTAGAGTATGCATGCCCTATTTGGGGACCAGGGCTTTCTCCGGAGAAATCTGAATTTATTCACACCATCCAAAAAGAGAATTCTAAGGCATATCAGGTTTTAGTTATCAATATGATATTGAGATCACGGAGCTTGACATCTCAGAACGAAGAAGGGAAACCATTTCAAAATTCAGAATGATAGCAGATTATTGGGTGATAAATTACATGAAATAAAGACACGGCCATTAAGAGGAAACAATAAATTAAAAGTTCCAATAATCAAAGCTGAACATTTAAAGAACATTTGAATATACTTTTTTAAATCTTTAAGTCCCTGTATGGGGTATTAACAGAGAAAAATTTAGTTCTAAAGTCTTTCATAAGGCGATTTAGATTATATTTTAATAATTTATAACTTATTTATGATATTAATTTATTTTCTTCTTAAATATATTATCTTGAATGCATCATAACTAACAATGATCCTACTGAAACTTACTTCCCAATACATCGACAAACTAATCACATTTTGAGTTTGATACTGACTCTTTGCCATTGCACATCTTTTCCGAGTGTTGCCCTTGGGTGTGCCACTCATAATAAGCATGTATTACAAATTATTTAAGCCATTGCAATAACAAAAATAACAATAGAAAAAAGAACCGGTAATATATTAAATGTAGAAGAAGTCGGTTAATAAAAATGTACACACACACACACACACAGGGGAACTCGTAATTAGGTTTCCGTTGTATTCTGGTTTCATAACGTTTGAAATGTTTTAATTAACTTCCAATTTATACTTAACAGTTTCCCCGCATGGCAAAATTTTCACTCCATAATGCATGTACTTGTAGATACCAGATTACCTCTGAGGAAGCCACTGTAAACAGCAAAGCAGCGTAGTCTGTTTCTCTAATGAATTAGGGACCATGACCGTTTCTGGGTAGAACACTGAAACCGCGTGGCTCTCTTTATTGGGGTCAGATTTCACCTGTACCGCTAAACTGGTCTAAACAGAGTTTACAGACATCCTGAAGAGGCCTGCGACGAAGCGTGTGCCACTTCTTAAGTGACTAGGGTCATTGACAGAGTATTTGGAGTGGATACCACATTGGTGCCAAAACACCAATGGTAGTCATCGATGAAAACCTGTACCAGATCAAATAAAGGAATAAACTGGAAACCACTTGACTATCATTTGATAGGGGGCACCTTAGGAACAATTTTAGGTTGCACGATGAGATTGCCGGTCCACACAGAGCACTTTTAATAGCAGATAACTTACAGAACCAAGGGAATGAGCAGCTACCTTGGTCATCAAAATCGCCATAATTGAACCACATAGACAATATGTCGGTAGGACATTACACGCCAAATCAACGGCCTGCATGTCCTAGAACAAAACTGAACCAAATTGGACAAGTTGTAACCGTTGCCTGGGATTTTATTTCAGATTAAACTCTAAAAATATATCATAAGGAATACCTTGCGGCTTGAAACCTCTGGTAGCAGCAAGTTGAGGTCAAGCGTAACAGCGACTGTTGCTTTGACGAGACACTGACATGGGGGGCCTTTGTGGGACGTGTAACTCGTTTAAAGACAATAATTAGGAAATATGGAGATCCAAAATATCGCTATCAATGGTTGTCGTATGACTTAAAATAGGCAATGTATTTTTGTTTGCTTCACTGGCGAATTCAATTAATGAACTGATGTCACACTGACGTCGAATAGGTTATCAAACGTTATTAAAACACGATTTTAATCCTTATTTTCATTTATCAGTCAGCAAAATAGGAAAAAACTGATGAATTATGATTTGGAAAAAAATATTCCATATTAAATGTCAAGTCTGTAATAATAACTTAGTATTGTGAGCTGATGATAGGCAATCGTATTGTTGAGTATGAAAGTTTATGCTCTCCTGACATCGAGGGCATGCTTATCTTTCCTTTGAAAAAGCAAACATAAAACGGTGAGTGACTGACGCATATTACAAATAGTTTCTGTTCTGATAATAATCTAAATGATGCATTCCTTTGGTACAGATCGGCTTTATGTAATTTTCGCACGTTGGTAATTGCTATCATTACTGTATCTTTAGGCACACGCATTGCGAAAGACTCAATTTTACCTTTTTATCAAAAATATTGCAATATATGTTAAGGAGATAGACTTCTTCCAGACATGTTTCTCTAAATAAATACTTGTAAATAACAGTGTATGTAATAAGAATTCCGAAAAACAGTGATGTTTGATTTTTAAGATTGTGAAATTACCACATATTTATATCTCAGTTATACATTGTAAAACAGGTGCTTTTAAGCCAAATGTTTGACTAATAATTGAATCAATTCGGCAGAAAGGCCATTTTTACAATTAGGTCAAAGACAATCGCAGGGAGCAGACTTCTTTCAGACATGATTATCTTAATTATTACCTGTAAAAATCCATTTCTAGCGCCCAGTTTCAAGAAGGGTTTGTCTGCTATGATTTATTATCTCGTGTCTCTTTTGCGAAATCGAGAAGATATATGTTATTACACACAGTTTTGGTACATGACAACATACATATAATTTGAGCAGTACGTGACATAAATAATTATCAGTGTCGTATTGTGATCTAATAAGAGGTCATCATGTTCCACAGTTTGTATGTACCCTTTCTACAGGCAAGCACAAGATGACAATAATTGACGCAGCTTTCATTTTTAATTTGTAGCATTTATCTGTTATATGTGTATGATAAATTTTGCCCAGACACGACATAAATACTGACAATAACCATTAAATAACATAATATCATAAATAAAAAAGAGAAGATATTATATTCATAGAGGGACTTGGGCGATATATCATTGTTAGTGTGATAGAGGAATAGAGGAAGGAGAGACTGCATTATTTTCTCAAATCGGTGGTAAAGATTGTTTATTTCAGGTCTACAACTTAGATCACCATGCATTTCATATAGTGTTTATTTAAATATCTTACCTTAAATGCACCATAACGTAAAATGCTAGCTATAAAATAACATTAGAAAGAAAGTACCAGTAACAAATAAAATATAGTAGTTCTGGTGCCCAAGTTTTTGTCTTTTTATGCATTCATATTTAAAAGACCGGTGAGCAGTATAAGATTATCCCTGCATTGGCGAATCCCCTAATGTTGAGATGCAATACTATACATCATTGAGTAGCGATGGCGGGAAATTGTGTTAGCTGTGCAAAGAAGTTAAAATTGCGTTTTAGGAGCCTATCAACCATTTCAGTGCCAATATAGCCAATATTTAACAATTCTCGTCAGTTAAATTTCAGATTTTAACACAGGTAAATGGTACTAGCCGCCACCCAATCCAACTCGTTCACAGTAATATTTTAATCAAAATGTAAATATGATTGTGGAACGGGTGGGGAGAGTTTCCTATTTCTCAAGAAACGATATGTCTTGATCTTTTGATGAAAAATATGTGCAGAGTAATACATTAATAAAAAAATGAATATTTTGATAATTTTGTAGGAATAAAGTGTGGAGGTAAAGCCCGTTCGATGTAATACATGTCCACAAAAAAAATCTGTCCAGTGGGTGTGCTGTCCTACCCGTGCCTGGTTCTCAATTGTATTTATTTGCAGCTGAGAGATATATCCCTGTAGGGCATAATTTATTGTAGAATAATCATACATCGGCCATCCACATAATATATCTAGGTGTGTATAAAAGACTTCTTTAAAACTTGATTCTCTACATTATTACTTGTAAAAATTCGTTTCGAACGCCCAGTATCAATGGTTTGTCTGCTATGCTTTATCATCTCGTGTCTCTTTTGCCAAATTGAGAAGATATATGTTTTACACAGTTCTGGGTTTTGGCACAGGACAATATACATATAATTTGAGCAGTGCGTGACATAAATAATTAGCAGCATGGTATTGTGATCTAATCACAGGTCTTCACATTCCTAAATTCGTCTGTTGCTGTTCTACAGGCAATCAAAGCGTACTCATCTCACGTGGGGAAAGGATGACGGAAATTGATGCAGTTTTCAGTTTTAAATTTATTTCTGTTCCGCGTGTAATCGATGCTGTAAATAAAAATAATGGCTGTAAAGATATTTCGTCAAATGCAAAAAAAGAAATTCGTTTTATGATAAAATTTGCCCAGCCACGGCATAAATATTGTGAATGGCCATGAAGTAATGCAACATACTAATGGAAAGAGGATCGGTAATAAATAAAATATAGAAGGTCGATGTGAATGTACCCATATATTTTAAAACCTTTTTACGACTTCATTGTGATTGTTTTTTAAATATTCAAACAAAATAATATACACAATTCTTTATATGTATCCAAAACCAACGTTTCAGTTACGTGAATTAAGCATCCAGTGGTAGCTAACTGCTCTTGAAATTGAAATTCTTTCAATGTCTATAACATATAAGTCGTATTTAAAGGGATAATAACTCTTCTTATGAGGTCTATATTTCACAACAGAAACATCGTGAACAACTCATAGAAATAAAATATATTCTGTTTTACGACAAAAACAGCAGTTATAGCTATTATTCTGATATCTGAACTTGTCTTCAAACCACGTCACCTCCATTGATGGCTATACTCTGTTATAATCTCTTAAGAGAATTTAACAAAAAACCAAACTTTTTAGAAAAAAAACAGGGACTAACTTTGAATGTAAAAATGGATTCATTAACCATTGCTAAGTATGGGAAAATTGTTGTTTACTCCAGGAAAATTCATTTTATGGCCAAAACGAAGAGTTATTATCCCTTTAAGTTCACACGGCAGCAGCTGAAACTGTTCCAGTACTTAGCACAACTGATTAACTACCTATCACATTTTTGCTTATTTTAAGCATCTGGTATTTCATAATCATCAAAAACCTTGTTTAAATACAGGAGTATATTTACGTAGATAAAACAGTGTTTTTATGAGTTACAGTTTCCGTGCTCCTTACAACTTTTTTACATTTTTTACCATCTTACCATGGGGGTATTTATTATACAGTTATCAGTGACAGACAGCACACATCACAAAAGTAACGGGGAGATAGTATAATTTGTTACACCACATGCTACGTTCGTAAGCAACAAAGTGGGCGTGGACAGCAAATTAGATTCTGTATGGTGACAGGCTATATAAATGACCGGGGTTTTCTACATGTTCATTCTGGACAGAGTTAGTAATGTCTGCAACAGAACAACAACTTAGGATGTGTTTGTCAGTGAAAGTGTTCGTGCATCTTGTCTTTACTTTATACATTTCTGTAACGTTGGGTGAGTGCTTGGAATGGGAAGTAACAAATTGACGATAGCTATGTATTTTTTTGTCGTTTTTTTAAGATTTGTTGTAAAATGTAATTTTGCACTAAGTGTAAAAATGGTGTGGGAGATTAAATATAATCAAACAAACAGTAGTTAAACTATTTTGATCACGGATATACGTGTATTTACCACTTTATTGTAAAACATCTAATGACCCAATCTGTAGAGAAACATCCATAGAATATTCATGTTAATTCACTCTTTCTTTCAGGACCACCAACCACTGTACAAGGACAGACAGGTAATAACTCAACTTTTTACTCTCTTACCACATCAGATATACATCAAAACACCACAAATCCCATATATTTCACAATAGAAGAATTTATATTTATTTTTGATTATTTTTGTTAGGTATTTAAAGCAAAGGCAATGCTAAGCACTATTCTACAAATAAATTTTATGGAAAGTGTATTCAGTTCAAGTCGTCTAACTGAACGCAAGGAATACAAAATGAGACATTTCACGAAAAAAATGTATTTTGAGTAACAATTTTTTTATGATTATTCACCAAAATTGTAATAAGTAAATGGTTTCTTTTAAAATGAATCTCGCGCTGAGCGTTTTCATATCTAAACAAATTATGCTATTTTATTAAGTGTTTTTTGTTTGTTTGTTTTTCAATTTTTTTCTTACTAGATTGCTCATGGTTGTACATTAATGAGACGCTTATAGGCCCGATCTCTTCAGACGGCTGCAGTTACGATTGTAATGTTCTCAACTTTGAATTTACCGGGTGCTGTGGGATTGGTGCGTTGGCCAGCAGGTGCATCTGCTACTTCAATTTTTTACCTTCCCCAGTAAGTAAAACGCTTTTTGATTTTAATAAATCTTGAATAAAAAGACAATTATTAAAATAAATGAATAAAACATCATGATGAATATAATGAAGTAAGAGGGTAGCGTAAGATAAATGTAATGTATAGATATTTCGTAAATCAGTGAAATAATTGTGGAAATTGATTGTTGTTATCCTAACTCTCTTACAGTAGTAATAATTATTATGTTTCCGTTGTACAACGTTTTAAAAACGTTTGAAATGCTTTAATCCCTATCCTGTGAATAGAAGTGGCGGACAAACAATGGAGAGCCGTCTAAATCCCATCAAAATTCGGTATATCGGAAATACAAGCAAGGAAAATAGTAACCTCATTTCAAGGAGTGATGAAGATTTATATAATGATTCATTTACTTATTTATGCAGATAAAGCAATAGAACTTTTTTGATGTAGACTATATATATATATATATATATATATATATATATATATATATATATATATATATAGTTATAAATGGTTTTTAAATAAAATCGTAATCATACATTCATAAAAAGTGAATAATTAAAAACCTTGGAAAACATAAAACTTGTTCATTTAACTATTTAACAATTTAATTGAAGACATTACGATAACTAGCGCGGCGATATACTGGATTTGTTTCAGTGTTGTATTGCCTTATTCTTTCAGTGTACAGACGGCACAGCAACTACAACAGGTGGGCGTTTTCATATCTTAACTAATAATAAGAATATATAACAACCAAATTGTAATTTTAAGATGATATTTTCCCTTTAACTTAGTGCTATTACTAGTATAGGTTCATACAAGTTTCGGACCAAAAATCATAATTGGTGTTCTTTGTTTATAGCATCTACCAATACCGAATCAACATCCACCGACACTACCACTGAATCAACGACCGCCGATCCTACCACCACTGAGACTACCAACACTGAGCCTACGACCGCCGATCCTACCACCACTG
>NW_019775923.1:52792-67237 GCF_001039355.2 Lingula anatina | reverse complement strand
CTACCACCACTGAGCCTACCACCACTGAGACTACGACCACAGAGGCTACCACCACCGCCCCCACTACATGTGAGTCTTAACTGTTTTAAAGAAATTTAAGAGTTGTAAAATGCTTGAAAGTGTTGTATTGCATGCATTTTTCAATGATACACAACACTTTTGTGCATGTTAATAAAAATGTACAGTAATGACTATGGTAATTAAAGCACTTTAAAACCACAGGTACATGTATAATGCGGCAGCTTATTCTTTCAACTGACAATTCAAAACAAAATTTAGTTGGAATCCCTTGGTCTTTTTGTCTTGAAATTACTAATGTTGAACTTTGACGCATGTTTGATGATTATGCCATAAAATTTAATTGTAAGGCTACATTTGGCTTTTAAACCTTACCAGCTTGTCATTAGCTTTAACTAATACTGCAGTAAGATAAGATCGTTATGTTTGTTATTACGTGGCGATCTGCTGATGTTAAACGTACCGTTTACATTGCCATAAGGTATTTTTACTTTATAACGAACTATTTATCACTCCAACATTTGTTTTTCTGTTCTTCAGTTAGGCATAATCTTTTTAATTACTGTACATATATACTTAAAATGTAAGATTTAAAAAATATTTTGGTTGGAAATACGTGTTCTTTTTTCTTGTAATTACAATTATGGACCTTCAATGCACGTAATTTATATAGGACAATAAACTAAGGAATGCAGAATCATTCTGGTTACAGATGTCTTCATTTGGTTACAGTGTCGCCATCTATCTGTTCCTCGACTGCTAGCCTGGTTAAAGTCAGTTCAGGCACGGTGGCAGAGTATTATGTCAGAGTGAATCCCTGCACAGCTTTGTGCAGCAGTGCATATTCTACTGGCTTTTGGTCCACTGCAAAGACATACAGAGGTTGCTGTGGTAACAACAAATGCTACTGCACTTTAACCACCGTTCTTTACTCGGTAAGTTATTCACCTCTATCATTAACATTTAAAAACAAATGTGGTAGTAAAGGGATAAGTATATTTAGAAGAAGAACACTGATGCTTACTTTTTATAGAATCTATTTTAATAAAATTTTAATAAATGAATCTGAGCATAAAAATTGATATTTATCACACCATCCCTTTTTACATCTTCATCAGTGTCCACGGTTGATTTGCAATTAAAAAAAACAAGATGCGCAAATGTTCTATTTCCTGCTGTTTTGCTCAATGTATAGATGTAGTCACATTTTTTTTAATAATTTAAGGACGGAAAACATTCATTTTGTAGAAAATAGTGAATTGTATTGATATGTTATTTTTTGTCAACGATAATTTAATTAACCGCGTTTTATTAGTACCACCAGAGCGTATGCTGGCAGTACTAATGGTTTTAGTTCCGACCCGTCTCGTACTGTTCCGCCGTTACCGCTTCTCCTCCTAGCCCGCAAGGACCTGTGTTCCCATCTCTTGGATTTAGGTCACATATAATCTCAATTTGAACCCCCTGTTTTTTTTTTTTTTTTTTTTTTTTTTTATTATTATTATTTTTTTTTTGGGGGGGGGGGTGACATTCGTTGAAAACACCCTTGGCAAATTTTTTGAGAATCCAATACTAAATATCCCCCAAACCGAAGGAATTATGGGAAAAATTACTAGAAGTCTGACGGAAAGTCGTATCCAAATGCCCTTGGATTTGATTTTTGATCTTTATGGAAAGGTCAAACGGGCCAAAATTTTCTAAAATTGGGAATTTTCTGCAAAAAAATATTTGTTTGTTGCCGATTATCAGAAACTACACAGACTTAACCCATAATATTATTGACAGATGTTACCCTTAGGGTAATCCTTAACTCCGTGAGTTTGGGGTCGATAGGTGCATTTCCACGGGAGAAACGACCATTATATGCCGAAACTGAAAACTCTCTCTAATTCTGGAACCGTTAATGTAAGAGAGCTCTTGTTTTTTTTTTTTGCATTTCATAGAGCTTGTCAAGCCCAACACGGAAGGTGGTGTTTTTTTTTAATTGACCTTTGACATACTTTTCATGATGAACTGCACCTTGCAATTTTTCTTTCCCTTATATCTTCAAAACTGGCTGAGATGCGCCCGTGGTTATACTATTGAACTTGGATAGGAAGTCCTCACCCACCGTTTTATTACGATATGAGGTGGCATGAATGAAATATTGGGCATTTATCTAGACTTTGAATACTTATGGATTTTCGGAATTATATTTTTCAGAGCAGTTGCACCCTGATTAACTGATGAGATGTGGGGAAGAAAAATTGAATGAAGTCAAAGAAAGACATTTGCTGAGTGCTGCTTTGCTGATAGATTCGGAACGTATAATTTTGATTAACAAGCCAACCGGACAAACTGAATAGACGTAGAGATTTTCATTTTATTTAGTATATAGGGATCACGAATTTGATTGAACTACTTGTTTTCAGTGTATTCCAAACTCTCTAATGTTTACTTATTCCAAATTGTCCAAATCTGTCCATCGCTTGAACATCGCTTGCACTTCATATATAGATAGATAAATACAATTTATAAATAATTCTAATGGAGTAAAGGTGTACTAATATTTAAGAAGGGCTATTTCAACAACGGATTAAACATTTATGGATGTTGGTTGTGTATCGAACAGTGAGCTATAATTGAAAAAAATACTAATAAGTGATCTGTTATTTTGAGTTAATATCCATCTTCGTAGCTTTTTCTGCGTTTATTGCCTTTGTTTGTGAAACGCAATGCTGCAGAGGGTTTTGATTTGCCTGATGTTTTTCAAAATTTTAATTTTGATATTACACTTATAGTTCACTAGGAAAAGAATCAAATAAAATCAGAATGGAGTTTTTGTAGTCAAGCATTTAAAACTTAACAAAATTGAATCAACCACGACATGTGCAGCTTTTCCCAGTTTTTTTAAACCAATTAATCAATAAGTTCTTATCAATGTATCTTTTCATCTGGCCCTTTTAGTTGCATATTTCTTAAATAATAATCTGTTCACAAATTGTAGAGGCGTAAATCAAACACTGCACTTCAATACCCCCGCATGCGCATAGAAACAACTTTATGTAATACGTGTTGAGTTTTCTTATTACTCAAATAAAATTGTAGCAGCTCTTGCTTTTGAACTTCAAAGACAATTGTTTTTATTTCAAAATATGTTTTTTTTTATCAAGTCAGTTCTTGGTATTATTCTGCATATTCGGCTAAATTCTTACTCTTACTGAGGAAGAGACACGTGTTCATTCCATCTATCTGAAGTATTTAAAACTATTCAATATATATTTGAATGTACTGTTAACCATTACTTCACTCTTGATATTATACACGCGGAAAATTTAGATAATTATTTTGCTGACAATTAATATCGATGAATATTTAAATGATTACCACACCTATATTTATAGATCTATAAATTAACATATTGCATGAATTGCAACTTAATTTCGATTGATCATTCGATTATTACTCAAGAAAACTTGCTATGTGTTAGTAAATAAGTTTATTGAGCACTAAATGATATGAAATCGATTTTGAAAAAATCGAAATGTACCAAAATGGGTTAGCGTAGAGTCGATTAGCTTTTGGGGCAGCAATAAATAAATAAACTAATTGATGACATTAATTGGCCTGCCCTAGAGAAGATTTCCGCTCTCTGGGTGCTTTTCTAGTTCCAATTCGAATTTTCCCATGCATGAGACATTCACCCCAAGGAAACACGCTTCATTTCAAATGTTTGTTTTTTTTTTGTAAATGTCGTAAATAACACTCGAGGACCTGTCGTGGTCTGTAAGAACACCTGTTAAATTTCAGGAGTATTATTAGTTGTGTGTGTGCGCTGTTTTTTTTATGTTTCATAAAATTCCATAAAATATTTGATAATTTCTTTACAAACATCTTTTTGTGTCGAATTGGTAAGTGAAATACTTCCGGCGTCTTCCAGCGAAAGGATATTGTTCATGTAACTATTTGCAAGTCAAAAATTGTGGTAAGGCAGGGCTTAAGACTATATGTATTAATTAAAACTATCTTTATTTAAACTCACAGTGGACTTATAAATGTTCTTGAATTAATAAAGGGTAATTTTGCTAGAATATGTTGCATATTTTTTAAACTCATAGCTTGGACTCCTTTCTCCATACATTCAAGATTGCAATTAATAATTACATTCAACTGTAATTGGAATTGGATTATATTTAGGAATAGATTTTGTCTCAACTTTTTTTTATTATTCATTGCCTCCTCTAACAACCGTGTCTAACATTCGCATGACCGAATCTGCAATCTGACGCGTGTGATTTGTGCAAGGGGAGGATCCTTATATCCCTATTCCACACCGACTACCCACACACGAATCGCCAGGAATTGATAAATTTTTTAAATCAGCGAGAATCGTGGTGTTTTGCTTTTTTTTTAATTTATTTATTTATTTATTTATTTTTGTAGAAATCTGGTCCCGGAATGGATGTTTAACATACAGTAGCTATAGTAGGCTGTACTGGCCCTAGATTGGAGTATGAACATCAAATGGTAATAAATAGAAGACTGGTTAACGATCTCTCCAAAATTGTAAAAACTGACTAAGAATAAATAAGAATCATTGTTAAGAGGTTTAAAATGTGTCAATATTAAACTTAGAACCTTGGATTTACCAGCAGTTCTTTGCGGATCATGGAAATCGTAGGCGGCGTTGAATAGAGGCATTACACAGCTGAGGATTTGGAAAATGTTGAAGCAGGAGAGGGCGATACCCACCAAGGTAAGGGGCGAGGGGTGCATGTGATCACTTTACCCCCCTCGGCTCCTCCATTGCCTTGTTACATGTATATCAAGATTATTAGCCTAACGGCGATTGACTTTCCATATTAAGGATGCAGTGTGCTGAAAAACAAATGGGTAAGACATACCGCCTGTGCTGAGAGTTAACTGGTCGTACATACCAGGGCCCAGTTTTATAAAGGATGTTTAGCACTAACCAGTGGATAAGCCTAACCAGTGGATAAATTCCACTAACACCCATTAACTAAAAGATGGTTAAAATGTGTTTCATATACAGTCTTCTGACGGAAAACAACCAATTGGTTAACTGGCCAGTGTTTAACTGGATTAAATAATTATTTAAAGGTCAGTTAACTAACAGACTGTGACATGGCACACGACTTAGCCTACACTTAGTAACGATATTCACTAAAATGTTTACCAGTACTATGATTATAGTGATTTTCACCTTATTCGAAGAAATAAACCTATTTCAGCTATCCATCACAACATTTGATTTCCCCTTTCCATTTTATATGTACTTCAATAGACCCTTACGACACGTGCCATCCCTTCTTATCCTTCTAAATAAATAAATACTAACTTCTTCATATTCACAGATATGTCCCTGCCTTGATCCTGACACAATCACGGTACAGAAAAATGCACATAATTAGCTAGAGACATTCTGGTAAATGTCCTGTGCAAAATAAATCTGTAATCTTGCTAGATGGTATACAAAAAAACATCGGCTCACCATATAGTCATCATATAACACCCATGTACTCAACAAATTATCCACTGAAGAAAATTGACTCTTCTAATTTATCCACAGAAACCTGCGACCAAAGTACTCAAAAATAATTTCATCCATAAAAAAGGCGTCACGTCAGTAACGAACAACAAAAACGGAAGAATTCAGTGCTTTGGATGCGAGAATAAAACGCAAATAACTAGGTGATGCCACAACTACTACTACATATTTTTCTATTCACATATCTTTATTCATTGAGATACAAGTTTCTTCAAAATACTACTTTTTACCTGAACAAACCTTAAGAAATAAAACATTCCACATGTCACGTCAAAACTGGAAGGGCAAGTAACAAAAAACTGTGATGATTTGGTGTGTTTTGTTGAGATAGAAAAGTTGTAGGATTAAAGTACATGTAGTATTGAGATTTTGCTTGGTCTACCACCCAGGGGAGTAAAACTAGAGGGTCCCATTGGGTATTTCCGTTATCGGTGAAAGCCATGTTTTATTTCAATAGCAATGTTATATGTTATATAGCGTGATCCGTGCAGTGTTACAACCCACTTTGAAAAAATTACGCAATTTGAAAAAAATTTTCAAATCGCGTCAAAAATGGGACAAAGTCAATGAGATTTGAAAAAATATTTCAAATTGCGTTAAAATCGTGGACAGACTCAACGCAATTTGAAAAAATATTTCAAACTGCCTTAAATTGGTGGACTGGGTCAACGCAGTTTAAATAATTATTTCAAACTGCGTTAAGAACATAAATTCATAAATTATTTCATTTTGCTTGAGGTTATGAATTCAGTTGACATGCTTATTATCAATTTATGACCGAACGATTGAGCCAGGCTTTACAGATCCTGGGGACTAAATATGGCGGACGTACATGAAAGAAAAACTGCCTAATCTTTTAATAGTCTCAAAATTTTTCAAAGTGTGTTAAAATGTGCCTGTTTGACGCAATTTGAAATATTTTTTCAAATCGCGTTGACTTTGTCCCATTTTTGACGCGATTTAAAATTTTTTTCAAATTTCATAATTTTTTCAAAGTGGGTTGCAGCAGTGCAGCACCTCTTTCCCGTGACTCGTGAATGCGAGTTAAGGCCCAGTCACAATGTCGGCGATCTGTCGGGGATTAGTTTTGGCCGGGGGTCGTCGTAGAAAATAAAGAATCCTTGAACAATCCTAGCAATAATCCTAATAAAAGTGGAGCAGTCACATTGTCTGAGATTTTTTTCAATGATTTTGACCCGGTTTTGTCGAAAAATCGTGGGATTAGCCTCCGATCGCCTCCGATTAATCGGAGGGCATCGTAGGTCATCGGAGATTGTGTCTGGGATGCCCAAAATGGGTGAAAAATCTTGCGAGCAATCTTAAAATTTTAAGTTCAAAGTTAGGGACCGCGACGGGTGTGGCGATGTCTTAAAAATCTGCGACAACCCGCAGGCGTCCGGAGAGCGCCTCCGACGGGTGCAAAATCGTGAGATCTGTCTCAAGATTTTGTTCAAATTTCCCGGGTTTTACCCATCCCCGACGCATCGCAACTGATTTGTGACTGGGCCTTTAATATTATTTGCCCTTCGTGAAACCTAAGATCTAATAAACGGTATATTAGATCTTAGGTGAAACGAAGTCATTTTACCCGGTGATTCATGATTTTCGACTCTTGTTATCAGAAAGATGTGAATTAAGTTGCATTTACTAATCTGTGAATTGGTGTTTATCTTTCAAACTGTGAACTGTGATCACCCCCCCCCTCAAATGGGCCCCTCAAATTAGTATCTGAGCCTATTCTCCCTCGTGACTTGCACCATACCATACACTAGGTGATCCAGCAAACTTGTGGATTTTCATCATTATGTATATTTTACTATGCAACGTTACTGCATATTTATAGGACATCCTATCGTCGGCCATAGACCACTGCAATAACGATTTAACTAAATAAACACGAATGTGATAGTGCACTCTTCCATCGCCTTGCCTATTATGACGTCAGCAACGAAAGACGGAAATCCCGAGGATGAAAATATCCCGGTATTTCCACGACAAATAAAGCCAGACGCCATTAGCTTCTGCGGTAAGTTAGGTAAATTATTATCCAAGATAGTTGGATTGGATTTAAAGCGTTTCTTTCAGTTGAATATTCATGACTTTTCAAGCGCACGAATGCTGTCGCTAGCGTGGGTATATTGAAACGACCATGAAAGGCATAGGTACAGGTACTCAGTGGATCGTACTCAGTAGTTCCACTTTGGACCTACATTGTATTTATAAGGTCGAGGGGTATTTGCCCATTATTTCCCCCTCTGTTATTTCTCTTCTAATGTGTAATACTTTCTCGCACTTCTTTACCTCCTTAAATTATTCCGTCCAAGACACATACTGACTAAAGAAGCCGTTTCGATCGTAGGCTAATTGTCTTGTTTACTATTTTTTAAATTTATTTATTTATTTATTTATTTATTTGACTACACAAAAAATACGCAGGAGGTGGATTCCCCGTAAAATCTCCCCGCGGGCCTACTATGATCAGCACAATACAAACATAATTAAACATTTATATATAAGTTCAGTTTTTTACATGGCCAAGTGTAGAACATATCACAAGGTTCACGAGCACCGCAACTCGTCCAAGTCAAGCGATTGCAAAGTACTCAAAATCATTTCCTCCATAAAAAAGGGAGTCAGTAACGAACAAAGAGAACATTTAGTGTTTTGAATGCGAGACCAAAAAAAGTAAATAAATATGTGACGTCACATATCTTAATTCATTGAGATACAATTAATTCCTTTAAAAGGTATTTTTACCATAACATGACTTTAGAACTAAAATATTCTACATTTATAGTTTTCAATGGCAGGGGTCAGGGGGTCCTAATTCGTGCGGATTTTTATTTTAGCCCTTCGTGAAACGAAGTCATTATACCCAGTGATTTTCAATTTTCAGGATTTTTGTCTCGCATTATCAGGTAGATGTGAATAGAGTTTCTATTACTGTGATCGTAGATTTTATTTTTGAATTATTAAGAGTGATCAACCCCCCCCCCCCCCACACACACACACACAAGGTGGCTCTTAGATTACCGGTAATATCTGATACTATTTACCTTATGACATGCACTACTAAACAAACTAGGTGATCTAACAAACTTTCGGATTTTCATTGTCTATAGCTTACTTTACAGTGTGTTTGCGTATTGACAGCAGGGCCGTAGCCTCCGGGGGGCAGCTAGACCCCCCCTGGAATTTGGAATTTTACACACCACACCCACCCTCCTCGGTAGCTTCGCCCCCTCGTGTCCGCTTACTGCCCCCCTGGCATTTTGCTCAGGCTACGGCCCTGGACAGGGGTTCTTACTCGACGGGCACAGATTACTGCCATAACGGTTTGACTTCATAAACAAGTGTGTGATAGCGCACCCTTCCATGAATGTGCTAGTTGTGACTAATATAACGTCATCAACGAAACAGGGGAATACCGAGGACTAAAAATAACCTGGGATTTCCACAACGAATACCCGATGCCATTTGCATCTGAGGTAAGTTAAGTTAATTATTATCCAATATTGTTGGATTGGATATAAAATATTTCTTACATTTTATTATTCGTGACTTTTCTAATACACAAATGTCGTCTTTAAGGTGAGGTTACATTTAAACGACCATAAAAAAGACTAAGATAGCGGTACGGCAGGTACACTGTACTTTCACTTTGCACCTACTTTGTATGTCTTAGATCGAGTGCTATTTTCCCATCATTTACCCTCTGCCGTTCTTTTATTATATTTAATACTTTCTATCACTACTGTGCCTCCTTAGATTCGGCTATCCAAGAAACGTACCCACTAAAGACGCCGTTTCGATCGTAGACTAATTGTCTTGTTTTCTAGCTATTTTCGTACTACACAAAACCAGCGCAGGAGGGAGGGGGATTAGCCTCAAAATTTCCCCATGGACCCACTATGATCAGTACAATACAAATTAAGTTAAGCACATAAGTAGGCCTACAATGTTTACATGTTTACATGACTGCACAGCATATCACAAGGTCCAAGAACTGATAAGTAGGCCTACTGACACCCTTTCAAGTCAGATTAAGTGTTTGGATGTAGTTCTTGACGAGCAGAGGACGAATAACAAGAGTTTGAACTGTACTGTTTATTGATCTTAATTAACTGCGTTCTCAAAAAACCATGATCGATCTAACTCTGGGGTGCTTCTCGCTAAAGTACTTTCATTGCAATCGGGCCAGCTTAATTGTATTATGAGCGACTTATTACAGGTCATTTCGCTCTAAGTGCGTACGCAGAAAATCGAGGAGCATTGTCGTGTAATATTTAAATATAATTTTATTTCCGTCACTGTGTGAAACGATTTATTTCAGCTGTGTGAAACGATCCTTTGATGTGAAAAGCAGTATCTGTTTCTTCCTGTGTTGAGATTTATGAGGAAGTCCAAATATTGAGTGGAGAAATGTGTTTTGGTTAAGTACGGCGGCTGAAAAGCGAGGAGAATCCGCTGTAATGATATTTAGATGTAAAACGATTTTCAGAGATGGTCGGCAAATTTTAGAAATTCATCCCAAATATTAAACCTCTACACTCATTCGAGAAGAGGTCGTTAGATTGCACACGTTTATTCGGACAATTGTTTCTTTTCTCTTTGGACTTCCCATAGACTGTGGAGGAAAGGGGATTCCCCCCCCCCCCCCCCCCCCCCCCCCCAGATATTGCCAAATAACCGTGCACCCGGCCGATGCAAAATATTCAGTTTATATAAGTCAAACGTGGGCTACAGCACTCCTCACTGAAGAATGCCAGGATGAGATTTATCTAGTTCATCTCAATCCATTATCAACAACATGTTGATAAATATACTATTAACAATGCACTGAATAACAATACTGAGCTGTTGAACAACCTAGCCTAGTTTTGAAGTTCGTACAGTTAAAAGTATAAATTAACATTATAATTATTGTTAGGTGCCTTAAACATATTGCCAGATGTAGAGGTAACTAATCACACTGTGCTTATTCAAGAATTCAATACACTTAATGAGGGGTGTACATAATTATTACATCAAAACCACAGTTATTTTAGGGACAGTGGTTTCCATAACTGTCAAACTAGATAACAAAAAAAAAATTATTAATTATATATAAGATAATTTATTTCTTATGTAAATAATTTTCTTGTGTTCTTCGGATAATTACGGTAAGTCAACCGCCAAGATGTCTGAAGTGGATCTCTTCCAAGCTGCTAAGAAAGGAAACGTGCAGAAGTTAACGAACCTACTGAGAGATGGGACCTTCGATGTCAACACAACTGGCGAGGTAATGAATTCATCTTTCAGAGTCTAATTAAAAAATTGAAATACTTTGGCGAACAACGACGAACATTGAACTATTATTATACGGCCTAATGACCAGTCATAAACACTATTTACAAACAGTGGACTGTGTGAAAATGACATATGGCTAATTAAAAATCACTAATTATGCATCAAAATTGTCACGTTTTTAAAACCCACAGAAAAAAATACACTACTACACAAGGCTGCAAAACATGGTGCCACACAGTGTGTCCAGCTTCTCCTCCAGCACGGGGCGGATCTTAATATACAAAGCAAAAAGAAAGAATGGCTTATGAACCTATTGGTGTATACGCTGTTTTAACATTACTATGAATAAGTTGTATGTCACTTAAATCACATTCATTGCCACATTTATTTTGCTGCCAAATCTAACAATTTCACATGGCAAAATATTCCGGACTAAAGTCAATGAGTAAGGTCTAATGATCACGCATAAAGCCTAAATGCATACAGTAATTATTTAATTATATAAGAATATAGACGAATTATCATAAAATAAAGACAGATTTTGCATTAAAATTATCATAATTTTAGAATCCGCAGGATGCACCTGGACGTACTCCACTACACTGGGCTGCAGAGCGAGGTGCCACACAGTGTGTCAAGCTTCTTCTCAAGCACGGGGCGGATCCTAATATACTGAGCAAAATGGCAGGATTTTTAAGAAAGCTATTTGTATGAATACATTGTATGTTACTTAAAATCATATTCATTTACACGTTTTTTCTGCCAAATCTTACAATTTCACATCGCAAAATATTCTGGAATAAAATCAATAAGTAAGGTCTATTGACATACAGTAGATTGTTTAATTATATAAAAATATAGACCAATTATCATAAAATAAAGACAGATGTTGCATCAAAATTATCATAAATTTAGAATCTACAGCGTGCTAGTCGACTTACACCACTACACTTGGCTGCAGAGCAAGGTGCCACACAGTGTGTCCAGCTTCTCCTCCAGCATGGGGCAAATCCTAATATACAGGATAAGGTAAGTATGCTAGTGGAATGTGATTGGGGTGTGTGGTCTATTTTAACTTAACTGTTAAAACATTATATATCAAGCTTTGAAAAATATTCACTGTGACATTTATTTTGCTGCCAAATCCCACAATTTCCCATCACAAAAGCAAAAGACATTCCTTCCTACAATATATAATTAAGGACTTAAAAAAACTGTTATTATAAGGCCTAAAGGTCACTCATTAATATTATTAAAAACAGTGGACTGTGTGAAATTAAGTTATGACTAAAAAAGTAATAATGCATCAAAATTATCACGTTTTTAAAACCCACAGTTAAAACGTACACCACTACACTGGGCTGCAGAGCAAGGTGCCACACAGTGTGTCCAGCTTCTCCTCCAGCACGGGGCGGATCCTAATATACAGAGTGAATGGATAGGATGGAATATTTTGAAAGTGGGGTGTACACTGTTTAATATTAATATGAATACATTGTATGTAACTTTAAATCACATTTACTGACACATTTTAATTTTGTTTTTGCTGCCAAATCTTACAATTTCACATCGCAAAATATTCTGGAATAAAATCAATAAGTAAGGTCTAATGATCATACATAAACCCTGTATTGACATACAGTAAATTGTTTAATTATATGAGAATATAGACGAATTATCATAAAATAAAGACAGATTTTGCATTAAAATTATCATAATTTTAGAATCCACAGGATGTATCTGGACGTACTCCACTACACTTGGTTGCACAGCGAGGTGCCACACAATGTGTCCAGCTTCTCCTCCAACATGGGGCGAATCCCAATATACAGGATATGGTAAGTGTGTGAGTCCACATATGCTTGGGGTGTTTGCCTTTTTTAACTTTAGTATTAAAACATTATATCAAAATATTCACTGTGACATCTATATTCTGCCAAATCTTACAATTTCCCATCACAACAGCAACGTGCATTCAACGTCATTCCTACAATTGATAATTAGCTATTATTATAAGGCCTAATGACCAATCATAAATACTACTTACAAACAGTGGACTGTGTGAAAATGACATATGACTAATTAAAAATCACTAATTATGCATCAAAATAAGCACGTTTTTAAAACCCACAGTTAAGACGTACACCACTACACTTGGCTGCAAAGCGAGGTGCCACACAGTGTATCCAGCTTCTCCTCCAGCACGGGGCGGATCCTAATATACAGGATAGGGTAAGTGTGTAAGTAGACATATGCTTGGGTGTGTGCCGGCTGTCATTTATAAAACAACTTGGCAATACATCATTTCTCCATTCTTTAATACTCTTTGTTTGACATCTGAATTTGCCGAAAGTAAACAAAAGTAAAGCGAAATAAATAATATTAGCTAAAGTGTATTTACAAATGGAAATATACTGCAGTCCAGACTTAATGTCGGGAAAAGACAAAAGTTGTAATGTAAACATCACGGAATCAGTTATAGGCCTTTTTTATGTACAGACACAGATGTGTCTGTACATATAGCCATCATCTGCGTCTGTCGACGCCGTCGTCGCCGTCGTCGCCGTGCACTCAGCGATAACACGATAAGTGGAATACCGTTTTACATTTTGTATTCAAATTTACAGAACTGATGAATATTCATAATACGCAGGTCAAGTTCGAAAATCAGCATGATCGGGCCATTTTTAGGGAAGTTATGCTGTTTTTTCACTTTTTTCAGCATATATGCAGCACCGATAACACGATAAGTGGAAAACCATTTTACTTTTTGGCTTGAAACTTATAAAACTGATGAATATTCATAATATGCAGGTCAAGTTCGAAAATCAGCATGATCGGGCCATTTTTAGGGAAGTTATGCTGTTTTTTCACTTTTTTCAGCATATATGCAGCACCGATAACACGATAAGTGGAAAACCATTTTACTTTTTGGCTTGAAACTTATAAAACTGATGAATATTCATAATATGCAGGTCAAGTTCGAAAATCAGCATGATCGGGCCATTTTTAGGGAAGTTATGCTGTTTTTTCACTTTTTTCAGCATATATGCAGCACCGATAACACGATAAGTGGAAAACCATTTTACTTTTTGGCTTGAAACTTATAAAACTGATGAATATTCATAATATGCAGGTCAAGTTCGAAAATCAGCATGATCGGGCCATTTTTAGGGAAGTTATGCTGTTTTTTCACTTTTTTCAGCATATATGCAGCACCGATAACACGATAAGTGGAAAACCATTTTACTTTTTGGCTTGAAACTTATAAAACTGATGAATATTCATAATATGCAGGTCAAGTTCGAAAATCAGCATGATCGGGCCATTTTTAGGGAAGTTATGCTGTTTTTTCACTTTTTTCAGCATATATGCAGCACCGATAACACGATAAGTGGAAAACCATTTTACTTTTTGGCTTGAAACTTATAAAACTGATGAATATTCATAATATGCAGGTCAAGTTCGAAAATCAGCATGATCGGGCCATTTTTAGGGAAGTTATGCTGTTTTTTCACTTTTTTCAGCATATATGCAGCACCGATAACACGATAAGTGGAAAACCATTTTACTTTTTGGCTTGAAACTTA
>NW_019775923.1:34893-51187 GCF_001039355.2 Lingula anatina | reverse complement strand
AGAATTGGGCCAAAGAGGACAATGATTAGTTTTTAGTGGTGGTCTGGCTCAATAATCAATCAATAATCAACAATAATCAACAATTGCTACCTTGGCAGAGGTCTGCACTCTCGGTGGTTTTCTAGTTTTGTTATGTTTTCCTTTACAATTTTTTCTCAAACACTTGCTTTTGTGACTTTTAACTCTCACCCGCTCGAGGCTCTGCACATTTTCTGTATTTCCACATAAGCAATTGTATTTTTTTATGTCTTTAAACATTATTTAAAATTATTTTATGCACTGTCATCATTTTTCAAATATTGAGACTTTCATCATGTGACTATAGTCTCTCATGGTCCTGAAACTGTAATCTTATCGAAGGGGTGGATTGAGACCATCTTCTGGGTCTTCTTGAAGACAGGTTATTAAGTTTATATTGACTGGTGTCTATTTTTTTCTGTTGGAAGACCATCAAAATGGAGGATGAATCAACATAGATACTTTGGAATACTGTCAGAAAATATCTCAGGGTCCGCTCCTGTTATTGACCATGTTACCTGTTGTGCATGATTAAAATTCAGTGTTGACTGACAGTGCTATTATAAGCATTATTTATTATTGCATCAAAATTGAAAAAATGACCTTTTTTTGCATCTTTATTTTCTGTTTTTTGTCTGTACATTTGACAGCTTTGCTGCCTTGTTTTATAATGTTAAAAAATTAGTCAATTTAGATTTTTTCCCCTGACCTCTACTTAGTTATTTTAATAATAACTTTAAAGTGATAAACAGTATCTCAGAAAGATAGATAGATAGATGAGAAATGGATGAAAAGAGACTTACATGTAAGTGTGAGATCAACTGTTGTTTTCTAATTTATAGCAGGAAGAAACCCCGTGCACGCTTGCACAAGAGAAGGGCCTAACAGTGATTGCAGAATACCTGTGTCGATTTAACAACCCAGGTGTTCAGGTATGCCAGAGTTTTTATCAAATATTTCTACAGCAACCTTAAGTACCCTAGATATTAATTCTTCTGAGATTGTATTCATTCTCTCTGTTATTATTATTATTATTATTATTATTATTATTATTATTATTGTTTTCGTTTTACAAGGTCTCGGTATGTCCATTTTACAGTATTTACACAGTAACATGAGGTATCAGTGAAGAATTACTAACAGTATATCTTTCAAATCCGCATTTCCTGTTTTAAAAAACCTCAAAAATATTCACGATTTCCCACTAAGGATGCGGCGACTCAAGTATAATTTTAATGATTGCATAATGTATTTATTATCTAGTTTATTGTGTACTGTGTAATAATATCTTTCCGTCTCTATTCCTTCTCTCCATCAGGAGCATTTCCTCAAAGTAGCCTTCCTCAGGTTATGTGATCACATCAAATTGGACGATTGCCGCATGTTGGCAAGAGATCACCTTGGTATAGGAGACGTAGAAATAGACGACATTGATATGAACCACCAAAGAAACGCTTGGGAGCAACGCTTCCAGATGCTTTCCTTGTGGAGAAGTAAGACATCAGAAGCGTCAGTGAAAGTATTGATTGGCTTCTTGAGAGCTGCAGAGCTGGTTAAGACGGCGGGTGAGTCAAGCATCAGCAAAATACACGTGCACATGATTCTTCATGCCAAAAATATAAAAACAATTACTTAGTGTGTTTCTCTCCCGTCGCCGAAGGGAATGAGACTTGGCCCGTCATTTTGTTTTGTTTTGTATGTTTGGGTCCACAAAGGTCCAACCATACATGTCGTCTTAAAATAATGATACATTGTGTTTCTCATGATTAAAAAAAATCACTAGAAAAGTTCCACCAGTTCTATATTGTCTGAAGTTAGTTTTTCTCACTGTAGAAGTCATTGAGCAGTACTATGTAGAGGAGCTGCGCAAAGTGTGTGAAATGTCTGCGGAAGAATACCAGCGTCTTACTGCCGTAGATCTGCCAGTCATCTGCCCATCTGCCTTGGGTGATATGCGTCCGGTGAAGTTGGAGGGCTACGTCTCTGAAAACCTGAAGATCTTGTACGTTAAAGCTGGTGGATTACGGATCCAAAATGGAAAAGAAGACGGAAACAACAAGAAGCTTGAGGCGGTGATGAAATACCGTCACTTTGGAGACGCCACTTACGAATTCCTTTAGTGCACAATCATGACATTGGGGTTTAAAAAATATAAATTTAGGACCTAAGTTGCAGTGGCGGATTTAGGGGGATGTCAGGGGGTCCTGACATCCCCCCTCCTTCGATTTCTGAAAAATCACGCCAATATTCACCTTTTGAAATAAGAATTTTGACTAGCTGAATCATAGTTCTAAACCGTACCAAATGGCACCGTTCGCCCTCTAAAAAACCAGTAATTTTGACCATTTGACCAAAATCACCATTTTGACTTAATTGAATAACCATCAGGAGTATCTTTAAATTCCATTAAATGTTTTATCCTTTCTTTTTTTCGACACTCTGCAACGGTTGTGATGTTAGTCAGATGTTGACCTACACTTCAACAACTATGCCAGACACTATGTAAGCCATATATGTGAGTAATAATTTATTATTATTATTCATTCCTGCAATTATATACATGTTCTAGTATATTTAACAATTACCTGAGCTAAAGATACCCTGTATATTATGTAGCTGGGATACTAAAACTAGTACATCTCTATGGAATAACTTTTCACAAAGATTGCTTTCAAACATTATCAGATATATAATAATAATAATAATTTATTGAGCACTAAAATGTTTCTGTACATTTTACAGGCCCTCTAAACTACTTATGTTATACATACATGTAATATATATCTAGAGCTATTATCACACTTATCACACTTTTAAATTTTCAAATATTTTGAAGCACAATTCACAGAGCCTTTTATTATTCAATATTGGACGGATTATCGCCCGTATATTAACTATGCTGCTTTATGGTAAAATATTAACTCTGCACACTAAATACATTAATAAAAATCTCCATAGTATAGTTATGTCTTTGCGAGAAAGGACAAGGAACATATTACTCGTAAATAAAGCTTTGTGCCTCTTTCATAAACCATATAGTTTAACCAAAGATATTTTGCTGTCTTTTTGTGCCATTACCTTTGACAAAAAAATTACTTAAAAGTATGTTAGATTTTGCGCTACATGTAATGTTTCCAAGTTTGAAAACTTTGGCAAACTTTTAGAAAGGTTCCGTTCTTGCTTAGTAATTGTGAAAAAGTCGACACTTTCAGACCGGCTTGTATGTCATGGTCTGAGGGGATCTGAAACTCTTTTTCACATTTGGCCTTGGGGATGTGTGGCTTAGTCAATCACCTCCAAAAAACTTCACCACAATTTTCAAACAAAGACAAACTGACCACTTTACCCAAATATGCAATAGCAAACTTCAAGCCAACTGTAAATTGTCTGTCTTCCGAATACTTAACCAAAAGTGTGAAAGGGCAACTTATGTTGATAAATTAACAAAATTTTGCTAAACTGCGTCTTAGTGACCATAAACTCCACATCGAACCTGGGCGGCACACCAGGCCAAAAACTAAAAGGTGCGACAGAATCTGTCGCCTGTGCACCCAAGGGGTAATTGAAGATGAATACCATTTTATATTCCAATGCCCAATGTATAAAGCAGGCCGAGTCACCTTTTTTTAGTAAAACTTCAATCCTAAAAGCTGATTCAAGGTCACCAGACAGTCAATTACGGTATGTCAGGTATTTGACAATGCCAACAAAGATACTTTAGTATCCCTCTCCAACTTTATAATAAAATCACTCAAGAAAAGAAATGAAGTGGTTGCTCTGCTTGGTAACGCTTAGCATATCTCTTAAAATGTCAGTGTATGGTACCACTGTTGTGAGAAGCGACTCGGCAGCGGACTGAACATGGCGCATTATTTATATCTGTGTAACTTATTTACTTATCTATGTCTTTTGTAATTGTCATTAATTGTCATTATCTGTCATCAAACTGGCTTTTAACAGACATGTAAACAGCATATGTTTGTAGCCATATCTTTATAGTATGTTTATGGTAAATTTATAATCACTCCAAGGTTTATCTTAGATAGAATATTTTATGAATAAATTTACTAGTACATATGTTCATTATATAAAGATTATATTTTCATTCACAAACGGCTAGCCAACATAATTACCAATTAGAGAAATGGTAATGCACCAATTGTATTGTGTCATCATTAATATATCATATTGTACAAGGTCATGACAATCTATGTACCAGTACAGAAATAAATTGAATTTAATTGTGAAAAAGAGAAAAATGTTTTCTGGGGAACTATGGCACACAGTATAAGTCATGTTGTGGCCAAATGATATGGTAAACGCTTCTCCCTTTCGTTTTCATCAATTTCTATGTACAGATAATGATGTGATTGTGGACAATGGTATTTGCTGTAAAATATAAGTATCATTATACACATATTATTATGATATAAATATTGTGCATTGTTTGTTTTAATCCTTAGCTGTACGCTTTTGTCGTAATTAGTACTATTCAACTGTAATAGGTGTTGGGTGATGTGAATATCAATAAAGTTTTGTTCGATGTTATTTTTTGTAAAGACTACCCTCAACGTTAACACCAAACCTGAAATCTGATACGGTATTGGAAAGGGAAGCTCGCCACAAGGTTTATGATCTACATATAACTAGGTTATGCAGGAATGGGGTGGGTAGGAGATCACATACCCCCTCATTGGTGTCGGAGGTACATTTGTTACAGTATCCCTTATATCAATGGTAACCAGCAGCACGATAATCTTCATGAACATTTATATGAATATAGTCTTAAATAAATATTTAAGCACAATTGGATAAAAAATTAAATCTTGCAATTGTGGCGTAAACAATTGTCATAATCACACACCTGCACATGGTAAAATATCCAATGAATAATATCTATACCATACTTATTACATCAATATACAGGCCGATTGACTTAAAAATTTATCATTAATTAAAAGTTAAAAACCAAAGTACTGGTACTTGGTGACCCATTTAAAAGAAATCGGTCAGTAACGAACAAATGAAAACATTCATTTTTTTAATGTGAGAAAAGTGGAAATACAAGGTAACTGGGTTGCAGGTTTTTTATGATGAAAATGGGATAACACTATCATCAACAGTTTTCCCTGGTGTAAAGCATTCAATTTTTTATCATTTAAAACAAATGATCGCTCTTTAAATTCCTCTATCAAAACTTACTAACCAAAGTACTTGAATATTATTGGACCCATTTAAAAGAAAATTCAGTAACGAACAGCGGAAATGAGAAAATTATGTGCTCTGGATGACAGAAAAGCGGAAATTACTGGATGTTGTAGTGCACATATGGGTAAGTTTTTTATTTCACAAAGAAAAGGGAAATTCCTCAAGATTTCAGATAACACCAGCATCACCAGGTTTACCTGGTGTAAAGCAGCAACAACATTCCGTGCTCAGTCTGTCGTCTTCAAACTGTTCTCTGGGTCTCTTGAAAATTGTGTTTAGGGGTGCAACTTTTTTTAGAGTTAGGGGTTGTTTCTCTTTTTCTTTACGCGCACGGTTTGATTGACAGTGCCTGAACGGTCGAAGACGAAAATATAGTGTCTTAGTCAAAATTCCATCTTTTCAATCTTTGTTTAAGCATTGAATTTGTTAAGTGAATAATAATACATGTTGCTTCATTGTTTTCGTCTTATTAAGATCTGTCTGTGTGTGTATGAAGACCTTGACACATCCCTTCCGCTCTGTGACAGACATAAGTCAAGTGTCACTGTACTTTGATATATAATTCATATCTATGGGTTCCTCATTCTACACTTAAATGACGTTCATAAAATATTCAGAAATCTACACCACGTAAGGGAATAACATCAAATCAGCTGCAGCATATTTGATACAAGAATTGGACAATCATACAGGAATGTCTACTAAACTCTTAATCCATTGCTGTATTCATGACGTAAAATAATAAACCTCACTAGAATCATTTTATTGATAATTTGATACGGGTGAAGTAATACAAGAAGAAACATAATCACCAAAGTGTCACCTCTCTTTCTCGAAAAATAAAAAACTCTTTCCATAAATTATCAGGCCACGAGCGAATCTCTGATATAATTTCTTTATATTTATTAATGTTGCTGCATTTCAGTCTTAATCTGTTGGCCTATTCATTTACTTATTCCTTCATTGGTTCAATAACTAATAAATTTTTATCACTCAGTTTGGTCAGACAATAATAAATATTGTTAATTACTTAATTGATTGGTCACTTAGAAAGTAACTTAGTTTGTTTAATATTTAAATACAATTTATTTCAACACGTTTTTATGATAATGGAATATTAGATTTTACAAAGTAATAAATCCTCTCGTTGACATATGTTTCATCGCACGACTAGCTATTAGAAAAACCGGTGATACAATACAATTATTGATGTTGACCACATCTACAGACTTGACATTTAATATGGAATATTTCATAGGTTTCGAAGGTATGCCTAGGAAAAAAATCGGTTCTTTTTTCAAAAAACTCCGATCTCATATAAGATTTGTGAATGGAGAAGTGTGTAGTCAGGTGTGTCGCTACCAATTAATTGACTTCCATGTCTGTTGCGCTGCTACATTGTGTAATATGCGGTGATTTAATTGGGTGGTGTTCCTTTGGGCTGGTCAGGGCTTGGCTTAGGCAAAGATTGTTTCTCTCAAAAAAGTATCCGTATGTCGGCAACTACTGCATAGAAGAATTTGAAATTTTGCATGCAAGCGGTCAGTTTTGCAGTGCGTAAAATGAGCTAAGTAGTGCTTTACAAATTTGTTAATTTTTTGGCAGAATGGCGCGAAAAAGATAGACATTACCAGACAGATTATAGCGGCAAACGGAACGGTCCGCACAGTTTTATAGAGTAATGCCCAGACTGATGTACCTACACAGATGTCACACCCAATGCATCGAAATCTTACCTCCAGGGTACAGGACGCACTGTCTTTCGGAATATGCTGCTGCAACTAAACAAAAGCCACCCAGTCCGTTCAGAACGAGAGGTAAATTGCCACAAAAATGCGTTTTTCTGGGCCCTTAACGAACACCAAACTGATTTTAGCAGGTTAGAATATCAGACGACCTCCGAGGTACCCACTGTAAACAGCAAAACATCGTCGTCTGTTTCTCTAATGAATTGGGGGTCATGACCGTTTCTGGGTAGAACACTGAAACCACGTGGCTTTCTTTATTGAGGTCCGATTTCACCTGTACCGCCCAACTAGTCAAAACAGAGTTTACAGATATCCAGAAGAGGCCTACAACGAAGCATGTGCCGCGTCTAAAGTGACACGGGTCATTGACAGCGTCGGTATTTGGAGTGGATACCACATTGGTGCCAAAACACCAATGGTAGTCATTGACGAAAACCTGAACCAGATCAAATAAAGGAATAATCTGGGAACCACTTGATTATCATTTGATAGGGGTACCTTAGGAACAATTTTAGGTTACACGGTGAGATTGCCGGTTCACACAGAGCACTTTTAATAGCAGGTAACTTACAGAACCAAGAGAATGAGCAGCTACCCTGGTAATCAAAATCGCCACATTTGAACCGCATAGGCAATATGTGGGTAAGCCATTACTCGCCGAATAAACTGCCTACATGCCCTACATCAAAACTGGACCAAATTGGACAATTTTGGACCTATGCCTGGAATAATATTCCATATTGAACTCTAAAAACCTACCCCAAGGAATACCTTGCCGCTTGAGAGCGCTGGTAACAGACAGAAGAGGCCAGGCGTAACAGCGACCGTTACTATGACTAGACACTGACATGAGGGTCCTTTGTGGAGCGTATAACTTATTTACAGACGATAACTTTGAAAATTTGGATATCCAAAATATCTCTTTTAATGGATGTCGTATGACATAGAATAGGCAATGCATTTCTGTTTGATTCAATGTCGAATTCAACTAATGAGCTGATGTCACCATGACATCAAAGAGATAATTTAAAGTTATTAAAACACGATTTTAATCCTTATTTTCATTTATCAGTCAGCAAAATTGGAAAAAAAACTGATGAAAAATGACTTGGAAAAAAATATTCCATATTAAATGTCAAGTCTGTAGTTTATGTTCAGCCCGAAACTGGGATAATTGATTGACGCCGAAGGTTGAGGCCAATTATCCAAGCTGAGGGCAAATGGAAACATTCCATAGGAGAAAAGACACATCGACAGCCGTTGAGAAAATGCAAAATTTTCAGGAAAACCTGCCTGTCACAAAGAAACATATCGTTTATATGGATTCGTCATAAAAACAGAAATAAGTTGTAAAGTGCAGTTGCACGTTGCCCCAATATATGTCATCCTGTTTCAATGAGAGATACTGGTAAGTATACTGTGGTTGTCTGTAGAGCGGGAACAAACAAGTTTAGGAACAGATTAGCCTGTAATTAGTGTACAATACTGCGATGTAGTCTTTATAACACTGTCAATAGGTGATGTATATTTAACCACTCACAACTGTGTATGGTACAGTGACAGTGACACGTTATAACAATATACATGTACATCTACACTTGTAGCAACAAATACAACCGTTGTCCGCACCTTTAACATATCCTGCAGTTGACTTTGTCCTAATTGTCAGAGTGTTGTATCTGTCCAATTGATTTGCTTTATTATCAGATATTTTACATCATACATGCAACACTCTTAGGGCGCATTCCCATAGATTTTAGATCGGTTTATCCCCGTGGGGAGTCTCACTAGATTTCTGTCAGATAATCCGGCTTAAATGCCCGTCCCGCCTACTACAAGCTGTAAGGGGGTAATTAACTTTCGTGCCCGCTCGGCTGACAGCTATTTAGCGTGAAACCCCAGGGAGTTAGGTCGATCTAGTTGGATCGATCTAATCTCTGGGAATGGGGTCTTATTACAAATTAAGACATACGATATGGGTGATTTTTACCTATCAATTTTTATTCTACCCTTCAATATATTACTTTACCCATAATTTCCATAAACAGGTCGAAAATAAAGAATTCTGCTATTCGAATACTGGGCTTTTCCCTGTCCATTTTATCAAACTTGAAACAATCAAACTGGTATGTGATTCATATATTACTTTTAAGGAATATGGTGGGTTGATACTCCATAGCATATGATATACATTTATTTTGTGATATAGAGGACGATTTCCTGGGAGAATTTCTTTTATTAAAGTATGGGTTGAAAATATCAATGGATAGTGTAGAAATATCAACTGTCTAAAATATTTAAACATTGTGATTATTGTTGCTACACTCCCAAAGCACAATTGAATTCTTGTCACACCTACCACAGTTCACCACCATGACTACTCATGATGTATTGTTTTGATTAAATATTATTCTCCAGTGCCGACATAGTACTTTTAATTACAATAAAGCCATTAAAGATTATATTGGGTAACTAAATAATCATCCCTTGAGTACATCTTTAGATGTACATCTTTAGAAGATACCGATTATATTGAAGAGAAATGCAAAGTTGGGGAAGCGCCATCCCTTTTCTCGAGCAAGTGTCTTTTGACTGTCCATCGCCAGACTGTCGACCGTCTTCCCAGGTTGTAGCTCACTGTTGTGTTTCTATAAGCTGATGATTGATGAGATTGATCCGCACTGTTCCCCGCCGTGTCTCGGCAATATAAAGTCACCTCCGATAGAATATATATAATACTTAAATGAGCTCAATGAAATTGATTATGTTTTTATATTTTATTTTTTCAGAAAGTAACGTTACGTGGCTTATCCTCAAGTGGTGCAATGGTGTTGAGGCTATTTTCAGAGTCAGGTGCAGGGGTATGTCAGGACCACTAACAACAATGGGTTACCATCTTAAAAGTATTTTTAAATATTCCTATGTGCTGGATTACAGTAGGGGTGCTTCGTGTGAAAGGGGGTGGATTTGTCTTATTATGAAAACATTTTTGTGTTTCAAAACATTCCTGTGTATTTTAAACTTTTTAATTCTTAGCCGAAAATGACATTAAAACAATGCCAAAATGTGGGACACAGACATACAAGTCAGAAAAGTATTGTCATGTTTTTTGTAATCCCAGAGATCATTTACGGCACGCACGCTAGAAAAATAAACAAAAATTGCTCTTCGTCGCAACTTATGATGGGTGAAGAAAACGGGTTGTTGTCCGTTACTATCGTTTCCGTTTTCAGCTTTAGTTCAGGTGTACAAAGTATCTCCCAATCACGTGAACTATACAGATCGTTCAATTTCGGGATTTAAATACTTGAAATACACTCTGCTTTTCATAAAACAACAATGTTTAAGGAAATCCTGTCATCTGAGGGTGTAATCACAGATGTTATGACCCAATCCTGTTTTATTTCCTTCAGACTCGCACGACAGCGAAACCACAGCTAGTGTGTAGTTTCTTTTCTCAATAATGTTTGCTAAATAGTGGAAATTTCCACTGATGACGTAATGACCCGGTCACATAAATATTAAATACGACTTATTAAATAAGTTATATCCGGTCTCCACTTTTTGGCGTGAAAAACGCTTTCATTTCATAGCTGTTCTGTTTAACGGGTGATTCAAGACCGCAGCGTGCTTTCCCAGCTCTGTGAAGTTACAGTTGCGCGTGTATTTTTCCCTGGTAATTTTTGTATGTGTTTAAAATGTCATTTTCCAAACTTTGTGACTATGAAGTAAAATAACATGTATTTTCTAAGCGGAAAGCGTGAACACAAGAGACGATTTCATGTCATTGCTGTTTAACCGCCGATCAGGATCGCATGCAGCGTGCTTCCCCAACTCTGTGAAGTTAAGTGTACTTTTTCCTAATGATTTTTGTATGTGTTTAATGTAACATTTTTCACTATTTAGGAATGTTTAGTAAAATACTTTGCATAATATTCTAAGCGGTAAGCGTGCTCACAAGATCGGCGCCATGTTGTTACCTGTATCGTGGAATTACAGATGCGATGTTTCTTAAATTGAATCTGAAAATTTTACAAAGATATTGTATGTTGGCCGTGTGTGTATGTGTGTGTGTGTGTTTATTTTTATTTCTGACTGTGTAACCATCATTCTTATACTGAGTACTTTGGAAAACTGACTGGCCATCTTGGTTGCCCATTTTCTGGTTACTGCTTTCTTTTACTATTTTCATCGTAGTGAAAAGCAAGTAATAACTGGAGAAAGGAGAAATATTTTCTATTGTATTTTAACAATACTCAACAGGGGCATAAACATAACTGTAAAAACTACAATGAATGAGTTCATCGTTATAAAAGATCTCCTTACGTGTAAGTTTTCCAAACCAACTGAAGTGGTTTATGTTTTAGGGCTAAATTAAAAGAAGATCGTCGTGTATGGCCGTGATATTCGTGAAATATACAGAGTACCATTCTAGTTTTATGCAGTCGATAAAACTCCGCGCAGGTTGGAAACCATCCCTTATTGAATGAACTAAAACTAAGATTTTTACCTGGAACGCATGAGCGTGCTACAGAAATAAGGAACACGGAGAACACGACAAAGATTATAATGACGCGAAGGAAACAGGATGGACGTATATCTGTAGTTTTCTCGGAGAGGGGTATTTCTTGAGCTAAACCCTATAAATTTATAGTTTTGTGACCTGCAATGTTTCCAAAAGTGAATCTGCGGTCTCTCCTCATCTTTCGGACCTCGGTAGGGTGGACGAATAAAGGAAATAAATAAATAAAAGCGATGTTCTTGGAGCACAGGGTTATTCTGCAATTTATCTTTTTTTTTAATTTACGCTGTAAAATATCACCCAGTTAGCCTGTTGATCTTGCGGATCAACCAAATGACCGTTAATTTGGTTGCTAAACTACACGTAACTAGCCTACATGTAACCCCCTTCCCCTGGACGTCGCATTAGCAGGTTTCCAAATAAAGACAGCTGAAAATTTTCAGGGCCAAAAGAGAGCCATTCAAGGACACGTTTTGGGAACACGTTTCATCGCGGCATGATGGACATTCACAGGCGCAGGACCAGAACAGAGCCTCCCAGAAACAATTTAGAGCTAAAGGACAGAATTTGATATGAGGACCAGAATGGAGACGTACGTTTGCATAGATGCAGAATTGATAACGAATAAACCTAAAACCAATATTAAGCTATTAAAAGGTAAATATCATTACAGATTAAACTATGTTTGTACATTTGTTATGGCTAAATGCGTCTTCTTTTTAAGCTCCTATTCACTGAATATGATTTGTCGCACACATCTTCTTGTGACAGGCCCACTTGAGGCAATCTGAAAATGATAAATGTTGGTAAAGTATGACACTAAGATGCACTTAACAAAAAACTGCACTAAATTAACTCAACAGGAGTCGTTCCAGGGGCAAATTTTCAAACTTTTGGGGATACTTAGCCTAAAGGTTTAACACCTTTAAATTTACACAACAATAATGGCTAAGTATTGTGAGCTGATCATACGTACACGTCATTATGAGGTCTGACACTGTAATCTTTCCTGACATGCTTATCTCCTTTTTTGAAAATAAAATGTGTTGTGACTGCCATATATTACATATCAATTCTGGTCTGTTATGTCGAGATATTTTAATGTGAATGGTGAATGTACCTGTATGCTGTCTATAGTTATTTGAAATACAATGAAAGTTTAAATTTGTAGGCTCTCTTTCGTTTATTTTTAAATCTTAATTAAGCCGAATAAAGTGAATACTGGGCTATGAGAGTAATTATAAAGAGCGCTTTCTCACGTTAAATCACGTAAAATAATCCAGAAGTATTTCTTCTACAAAACAACTATTAATAGTTGGGTAAATGTCTCCAACTAAGACGTCGAACTCTTTCTGCAGGACTTTTAGTCCCAGGAACTTGTTTCCGAGGACATGTTTTCCTAGGAACAGGGGACCTACTGTAGGACACGCATTCAAAGGACAAAGAATCCTGACCTCTGTTCCCTTCACACTGGGAAGGAGGCGGGTTTCTCTTTCTACATGTGTACATTGCATTTGCTTCAGTGTATATTTCCTATAAAATTTTATTCTGTCCTTTTTTTAATTTGTCGTTTACAAAAAAAAGGGGCGTGGTTTATTTCTGATAATCGTCTAAACGAAAATCTGAAAAAAATGTGCATATATACTAAGAACGACAAATTATTTTTGACCAAGTTCTATATGTGGTTCGAAACCTAAACCGTATCTGTCTGGGCTAGATCTACGTATGCACTGATGCTGAATTAATATAACTTATTCATGACAAATATACCCGAAAAATTATTAATCTAAAAGCTCATTTATTTGTGTATTTTAGCTAAATGCGTCTTTTTTTAACCCCCCATTCAGTGAATGTGATTCCTCGCACACACCGTGTGGTAGGTCCACCTGAGGCAATAGAAATAGATAAACATTGGTAAAGAATGACACTTAGGTACACTTAACAAAAAAACTGTACTAAAATGGATTTAACAAATGCCTCTAAGAGGCAAACTTTCAAAATATTGTACGTAATATAATGTGAGCTGATGATAGGTTACCGTATTGTCTGAAAGGTGTGAAAGGATCTGAACGTTTATAAATGCTCTCCACACATCGTTGGTCTATTTAAAAACTGTAATTTACTGTATCTGGCAGGTATTAGACTTCATTTCTGTTCTGATAATAATCTAAACGATGCAGTCCTCTGGTACGACTAGGCGTTGTGCACGTCGGTAGTTGCTTTAATAACTGTTATTAGGTACAAGCATTTAAAATGATTCTAACTTGATCTAATACATTGCAGGATATGTTAAAGAGGCAGTCTTCTTTCGAACACGTTTCTACATTTCTCTAAATTAGTACATTTAATAGTAGTTTTGTGCTTTGAAACCCGAAAATCTGTGATGTATGATTTAAAAATTGAGAAAAATGAATAAAATTGCATTATGTTAACTGTAATATTGGTCATTTTTTATGTATGATAATAATCAAGTTATAGCTTTATTTAAGCTCCTATACTGTGTGAGTGATTTCTCACACACAGCTTCTTGTGACAGACCAACGTGAGGCGATTTAAAATAGATAAATGTTGGTAAAGGATGCCAATAAGATGCACATTACATAAACTGTAACACCTGCGGTGGACGTTCCTGGCACAAACTTTCACAATGATATTACCGACGCAACAGTTTTTTCACCTCAATCTTTGAATAAACATAATAATAATAACTTAGTATTGTGAGCTGATGATAGGCAATCGTATTGTTGAGTATGAAAGTTTATGCTCTCCTGACATCGAGGACATGCTCATCTCTCCTTTGAAAAAAACAAACATAAAACGGTGAGTGACTGACGCATATTACAAATAGTTTCTGTTCTGATAATAATATAAAAGATGCATTCCTTTGGTACAGATCGGCTTTATGAAATTTTCGCACATTGGTAATTGCTATCATTACTGTATTACTGTATCAATAGGGACATGCAATATAAAAGACTCAGGGGAGAGGAAAGGAGAGGCTGCATTATTTTCTCAAACTTGGTGGTAAAAATTGTCAGTTCAGGTCCACAACTTAGATCACCATGCATTTCATATAGTGTCTATTTAAATATCTTACCTTAAATGCACCATAACGTAAAATGCTAGCTAAAATAACATTAGAAAGAAAGTACCAGTAACAAATAAAGTATAGAAGTTCTGGTACCCAAGTTTTTGTCTTTTTATGCATTCATATTTAAAGACCGGTGAGCAGTATGAGATTATCCCTGCATTGGCGAATCCCCTAATGCTGAGATGCAATACTATACCTCATTGGGTAGCGATGGCGGGAAATTGTGTTAGCTGTGCAAAGTTAAAATTGCGTTTTAGGAGCCTATCAACCATTTCAGTGCCAACATAGACAATATTTAACAATTCTCTTCAGTTAAATTTCAGATTTTAACACAGGTACTAGCCGCCACCCAACCCAACTCGTTCACAGTAATATGTTAATTAAAAAGTAAATATGATTGTGGAACGGGTGGGGAGAGTTTCCTATTTCTCAAGAAACGATATGTCTTGATCTTTTGATGAAAAATATGTGCAGAGTAAAACATTAATGGAAAAATTGATATTTTAATAATTTGGGGGGGGGGGAGGTGGTAAAGCCCGTTCGATGTATTACATGTCCGCAAAAAAATCGGTCCAGTGGGTGTGCTGCCCTACCCGTGCCTGGTTCTCAGTTGTATTTATATGCAGCTGAGGCATATATCCCTGTCGGGCATAATTTATTGTAGAATAATCATACATCGCCCAGCCACATGATATATCTAGGTGTGTATAAAAGACTTCTTTAAAACTTGATTCTCTAAATTATTACTTGTAAAAATTCATTTCAAACGCCCAGTATCAGTGGTTTGTCTGCTATGCTTTATCATCTCGTGTCTCTTTTGCCAAATTGAGAAGATATATGTTTTTACAAGTTCTGGGTTTTGGCACAGGACAATATACATATAATTTGAGCAGTACGTGACATAAATAATTAGCAGCATGGTATTGTGATCTAATCACAGGTCTTCACATACCTAAATTTGTGTATTCCTGTTCTACAAGCAAGCACAGCGTACTCATCTCACATTGAGAAAAGATGACGGAAATTGATGCAGTTTTCAGTTTTAATTTTATTTCTGTTCCGCGTGTAATCGATGCTGTAAAATGCAAAAGTTGCTGTAAAGATATTTAGTCAGATGCAAGAAAAGAAATTCGTTTTATGATAAACTTTGCCCAGCCACGGTATAAATACTGTCAATAGCCATGAAGTAATGCAACATACTAATGGAAAGAGGATCGGTAATAAATAAAATATAGAAGGTCGATGTGAATGTACCAATATATATATATATACCAATATATATATATATATATATATATATATATATATATATATATATATATATATATATATATATATATATATATATTTTTTTTTTTTTTTACCTTTTTACGGCTTCATTGTGATTGTTTTTAAATATTCAAACGAAATAATGTACACAATTATATATGTGTCCAAAACCAACGTTTCAGTTACGTGAATTAAACATCCAGTGGTAGCTAACTGCTCTTGAAATTGAAATTCTTTCAATGTCTATAACATATAAGTCGAATTCAAGTTCACACGACAGCAGCTGAAACTGTTCCAGTACTTAGCACAACTGATTAACTACCTATCACATTTTTGCTTATTTTAAGCATCTGGTATTTCATAATCATCAAAAACCTTGTTTAAATACAGGAGTATATTTACGTAGATAAAACAGTGTTTTTATGAGTTACAGTTTCC
>NW_019775923.1:0-34404 GCF_001039355.2 Lingula anatina | reverse complement strand
GCTCATCCACGCTCGGCTGAACAACCTTAAAATGTACTCTTACTTTAGAGTACTCTATTTTATTGTCTCTATGGGGATATATGGGGACTTTACGACATTCGGTTTGAATGTTTTAACCACTTTTGATAGGGCTTTTTTGCATTGTATAAGATTAATGTGGCAGTCTAAGGTTCATCTAAGTGGCTTTCAAATTTATGCACCCGGTTTTAAAATCATATAGCGATTTTACGACAATCGTTTACTATCCAATCAAGGTGACAGCCGAGCAAGCCAGGGCTCATCCTGTCGGTGTTCTGACTGATACTCCGAAATGCGATCTGACACACACCTTGAAAACGGGTAGTGTGGTCCGATATACCGGTTAATTCAGGATCCTTAGGTGCCGAGTCTGGTAGTTGGGTAGGCCTGCTATCATTGGGGTATTTATTATACAGTTATCAGTGACAGACAGCTCACATCACAAAAGTAACGGGAAGATAGTATAATTTGTTACACCACATGCTACGTTCGTAAGCAACAAAGTGGGCGTGGACAGCAAATTAGATTCTGTATGGTGACAGGCTATATAAACGACCGGGGGTTTTCTACATGTTCATTCTGGACAGATTTAGTAATGTCTGCAACAGAACAACAACTTAGGATGTGTTTGTCAGTGAAAGTGTTCGTGCATCTTGTCTTTACTTTGTACATTTCTGTAACGTTGGGTGAGTGCTTGGAATGGGAAGTAACAAATTGACGATAGCTATGTATTTTTTGTGTTTTTTTTTAAGATTTGTTGTAAAATGTAATTTTGCACTAAGTGTAAAAATGGTGTGGGAGATTAAATATAATCAAACAAACAGTAGTTAAACTGTTCTTTTCCAGCCTACATGTTTTTATTCAATTTTGATCACGGATATACTTGTATTTACCACTTTATTGTAAAACATCTAATGACCCAATCTGTAGAGAAACATCCATAGAATATTCATGATAATTCACTCTTTCTTTCAGGTCCACCAACCACTGTACAAGGACAGACAGGTAATAACTCAACTTTTTACTCTCTTACCACATCAGATATACATCAAAACACCGCAAATCCCATATATTTCACAATAGAGGAATTTTATATTTATTTTTGATTATTTTTTTTAGGTATTTAAAGCAAAGGCAATACTAAGCACTATTCTACTAATAAATTTTATGGAAAGTGTATTCAGTTTAAGTCGTCCAACTGAACGCAGGGAATACAAAATGAGACATTTCACGAAAAAAAATGTATTTTGAGTAACAATTTTTTTTATGATTATTCACCAAAATTGTAATAAGTAAATGGTTTCTTTTAAAATGAATCTCGCGCTGAGCGTTTTCGTATCTAAACAAATTATGCTATTTTATTAAGTTTTTTTTTTTCAATTTTTTTCTTACTAGATTGCTCATGGTTGTACCTTGATGGGGCGCTTATAGGCCCGGTCTCTTCAAGCGGCTGCAGTTACGATTGTAATAATATCAGCCCTGAACTTGCCGGGTGCTGTGGGATTGGTGCGTTGGCCAGCAGGTGCATCTGCTACTTCAATTATTTACCTTCCCCAGTAAGTAAAACGCTTTTTGATTTTAATAAATCTTGAATAAAAAATATTAAAATAAATGAATAAAACATCATGATGAATATAATGAAGTAAGAGGGTAGCGTAAGATAAATGTAATGTATAGATATTTCGTAAATCAGTGAAATAATTGTGGAAATTGATCGTTGTTATCCTAACTCTCTTACAGTAGTAATAATAATTATGTTTCCGTTGTACAACGTTTTAAAAACGTTTGAAATGCTTTAATCCCTATCCTGTGAATAGTAGTGGCGGACAAACAATGGAGAGCCGTCTAAATCCCATCAAAATTCGGTATATCGGAAATACAAGCAAGGAAAATAGTAACCTCATTTCAAGGAGTGATGAAGATTTACAGTCATAAGATTATGTATGTGTGCATTTATTCCATCTAACGTAAGAAGATTAGATACAATTATAACGTCAGAAAATACAATAGAGGGAGTGTGATAATGATAGGGTCGCTAAACGAATTTGACGGAATATAGTGACTAGCCTAATCGTCTTGTCGCCTGGTTAGGCACGCCCCCTTAGAGTACTTATGTAAACAAAAGGTCTTCCATAGAGAACTATCCTTTTGTTCAACAGCTTCGCGCGTGCAGCGGATTATGTATATAGTGACGCTATACAGCTAACTGCAGTTAAATCTGTGAAAGCTGTTATTTAATTTATTCTGCTGTGTCGGACGTTGTGGGCCAGCCCAATGGTTCATTCACTCATTCTTTTCTTAAGATTGGTGATGCATATTTTGAATGCTTAATTATTTGCCCTCCTTCTTACAAGAGAAAGGAAAAGGGGAGAGAAACAGAGACAGTGTCAAATAAAAAGGGTAAAGAGTAATATAATACATTAATTAAAGGGACTCGCGGTAGGAGAAACGATAGACTGTTTTGCATCAAGGTATGCAATTATAATCCCACATGGCCATCGCATATACGGCCGTAGTTTAAATACATTACTCATAGTTGTATTAAATTACATTATTTTGCTGAATAGACATACATTTTAAAGTTGGTATTTCAGGAAATCGTTTTGTTTGAAATAACACAAACGACAGAGGTGAAATCACATATAAATTTATTCTGAAATAAAATGTTTCGCTAGATCGTGTTTACACTCAGCGAAATGCACATAGTGATTATATTCAATGTGCCATCATTTAATTGCTTTCTAGGTTTAATTAATTGACGATAATAATTGCAGTAAGCAGGAAGGAGGAAATGCTGAAGACAAAACAACGCCGTGGGTATGTGTGACTTTCTCCCTTAACATTTTCTATGATGCTGTCAAAGGAAAAATAACCGAGATAGCGATCATTTAAACCGCTGCTGTTCANACCGATTCTACCACCACTGAGCCTACCACTGAGACTACAACCACCGATTCTACCACCACTGAGCCTACCACCACTGAGACTACAACCACTGAGCCTACCACCACTGAGCCTACCACCACTGAGACTACCACCACCGAGGCAACCACCACCGCCCCCACTACATGTGAGTCTTAACTCTTTTAAAGAAATTTAAGAGGTGTAAAATGCTTGAAAGTGTTGTATTGCATACATTTTTCAATGATACACAACACTTTGTGCATGTTTTAACATTAAAATAAAAATTTACAGGAATTACTATGGTAATTAAAGCACTTTAAAACCACAGGTACATGTATAATGCGGCAGCTTATTCTTTCAACTGACAATTCAAAACAAAATTTAGTTGGAATCCCTTGGTCTTTTTGTCTTGAAATTACTAATGTTGAACTTTGATACATGTTTGATGTTAATGCCATAAAATTTAATTGTAAGGATACATTTGCCTTTTAATTCTCACCAGCTTGCAATTCGCTTTAACTCTTACTGCAGTAAAGCCTCGGTCACAAGCGGCCGTACGGGCTCTTACGGGCTGTTTGCGTCCAAATTTTGCGCAGAATCTCACGTCCCACGCAAGTACTTCTTAAGAAATTTGGAGTTCGCAGACAGCCCGTAAGCATTTACGGAGGATGTTGGACATGTCCAAAAGATTCTACGGATAGCCTGCGAACGGCGAGGCCGCAAGCGTAACTTGCTCCCCTTGCACGGAGTTAGCAAGAGAGACGCGCGTTGTGCAAGACGCACGTCGCAAGCAATGAAAGAGCAAGTGCCCTTTGCGTGTTGAGTAAAGCCTTGGTCCCAACTACGTTTTGGACGCACGGTTTTTTAGTTCCTTGCGTCCGGCTAGGACGTAGCTAGATTGAACGTAGCGGCTGTTGATCATGTCGAAAAAATACTACGTGCTGTTTGCATCCTCCAAAAGTCGTACGATGGACGTGCTCCTCACGCACGAACTCCCAAGTTTTCCCCATTTATTTGGCCGTAGACCACACGTAGCAGCCCGTACGTTCGGTTGAGACCTAGGTTTAAGGCGCACGCCCTCACAACTAACGAACAAAGTCGAGAGCACACCGGAAATGCGTCGCACGTGCGTCACCCCCACTCCTGGTGTATAAAAGGCGTGCTCACGACGCACGCTCGTTTCTTTACAATGAACGTCGACTGTGTAAAGTGTACAACAATTTTCAAAAATTTCAAATTTTTTCTCAATATAGTTTCTAATATGCCTTCAAAAGGCAATAGAAAGAAGCTAACATAGTAGGAAAAAAGGGAGGAGGAAGAAGAAAAAAGAGGAGAACAGGAAGCAAAACTGACGTACGCCGTCAGTACGTCACCACAAACGTGTGAGGCAAGTGTGAAGCAAAACTGACGCAAAAGGGCACTACTTTCGCCGTGCGTTGTATTCCCTTCTTAAGTGGTGAGTCTTTGTCACGTACACAGGAAGCAATACCAACTCAAGAAATGAGTACAATTTCCACGGCCATCGCTCCTTGCATTTAGCGTCCCTGCTTGAAAGAACATCTCATGTGGCCCTTGCGACTCGCAAGGCAGACTTTCCTCTACCTCTACGACCTCCACTGCCTCCGCAACACCCAAAAATCGCATGGGACGTACGATTCTGAAATTCGTGCTTCCGGTTGTGACCAAGATAACATCGTTATATTTGTTATTACGTGGCGATGCTGATGATGTTCAGCGTACCGTGTACATTACCATGGGGTATTTTTACTTTATGACGAACTATTTATCACTCCAACTTTTGTTTTTCTGTTCTTCAGCTAGGCATAATCTTTTTAATTACTGTACATATAAACTTACACTGAAAACATATTTTATATATTCATGTAAGATTTAAGTATTTTGGTTGAAAATCCGTGTTCTCTTTTCTTGAAATTACAAATATGGAGCCTTAATGCATGTCATTTATATATAAGACAAAAGACAAAGGAATGCAGAATGATCCGTCTTCATTTTGTTACAGTGTCGCCATCTATCTGCTCCTCGACTGCTAGCGTGGTTAAAGTCAGTTCAGGCACGGTGGCAGAGTATAATGTCAGAGTGAATCCCTGCACAGCTTTGTGCAGCAGTGCATATTCTACTGGCTTTTGGTCCACTGCAAAGACATACAGAGGTTGCTGTGGTAACAACAAATGTTACTGCACTTTAACCACCGTTCTTTACTCGGTAAGTTATTTAACCTCTATCATTAACATTTAAAATCAAATGTTGTAGTAAAGGGATAAGTTTATCTAAAAAGAACATCGACTCTTACTTTTTTTATAGAATCTATTGAGATGAATCTGAACATAAAAATTGATATTGATCAAACTATCCCTCTTTACATCTCCATCAGTGTCAACGGTTGAGTTGCAATTTAAAAAAAAAGATGCACAAATTTTCTATTTCCTGCTGTTTTGCTCAATATAAAGATGCAGTCACAGTCACATTTTTGTAAATAATTCAAGGACGGAAAATATTCATTTTGTAGAAAAAAGTGTATTGTATTGATATGTTATTTTTTGTCAACGGTAATTTAATTAGCCGCGTTTTATTAGTACCACCAGCGCGTATGCTGGCGGTACTAATGGTTTTAGTTCCGACCCGTCTCGTACTGATCCGACGTTACCGCTTCTCCTCTTAGCCCGCAAGAACCTGTGTCCCCATCTCTTGGATTTAGGTCACATACAATCTCAACTTGAACCCCCTGTTTTTTTTTGTTTGTTTGTTTGTTTTTTTTTTTTTTTTTTTTTTTTTTGAGGGGGGGGGTGACATTCGTTGAAAGCACCCTTGTCAAATTTTTTCAGAATTCAATGCTAAATATCCCCCAAACCGAAGGAATTATGGGAAAAATTACTAGAAGTCTGACGGAAAGTCTTACGTGAAGATTCCAAAATGCCCTTGGATTTGATTTTTGACCTTTATGGAAAGGTCAAACGGGAATTTTCTGCAAAAAAATATTTGTTTGTGCCGATTATCAGAAACTACACAGACCTAACCTATAATATTATTGACAGATGTTACCCTTAGGGTAATCTTTTATCTCCGTGAGTTTGGGGTCGATAGGTGCATTTTCTCGGGAGAAACGACCATTATATGCCGAAACTGAAAACTCTCTCTAATTCTGGAACCGTTAATGTTAGAGAGTTCTTGTTTTTTTTTTATTTTTCTTTTTTTTTCATTTCATAGAGCTTGTCAAGCCCAACACGGAAGGTGGTGTCTATTTTTTTCAATTGACCTTTGACCTGCTTTTCATGATGAACTGCACTTTGCAATTTTTCTTTCCCTTATATCTACAAAGCTGGCGGTGATGCGCCCGTGGTTACTATTGAACTTGGATAGGAAGTCCTCACCTATCGTTTTATTTCAAAATGAGATGTTATGAATGGAATATGGGGCATCTACCTAGACTCTGAATACTTATGGATTTTCGGAATTATTTTTTTCAGAGCAGTTGCACCCTGATTAACTGATGAGATGAGAAGAAAAATTGAATGAAGTCGAAGAAAGACATTTGCTGAGTGCTGCTTTGCTGATAGATTCGGAACTTATAAATTTGATCAACAAGCCAAATGGACAAACTGAATAGACTTAGAGAGTTTCATTTAATTTAGTATATAGGACTCACTTATTTTATTGAACTTCCTGTTTTAATGTATTCCAAACTCTCTGTTTTCTTTTAGCAAGGATCTGCCCAAATTGAACATCGCTTCCACTTCTTATATAAATAGATAATACAATTTATAATGGAGTATAGTATAATTATAATGGAGTAAAGGTGTGCTAATATGTAAGAAGGGCTATTTCAACAACGGATTAAACATTTATGGATTTTAGTTGTATATCGAACATTGAGCTATAATTAAAAAAATACTAATAAGTGATCTGTTATTTTGTGTTAATAGCCATCTTCGTAGCTTTTTTCTGTGTTTATTGCCTTTGTTTGTGAAACTTAATGCTGCAGAGGGTTTTGATTTGCCTGATGTTTTCCAAAATTTTAATTCCATTTGAATATACACCAAACCAAATGATTATCATGGGAGATGATTATCATGGGAGACCTAAATCTAGATTTCCTCAAACCAAAGAACATTCCCATCAAATGGAACCAAATCATAAATGCTCTGAACATGAAGCAAATGATAAACCAAAATAAGGATTAATGGCAGTTCGCCCACTTTAAATGATCATATGTATGTCACAAATCCAGCACATATCAGAGCAACGAAAGTGCCACTTATCAATATGTCCGACCACTTCCCAAATGCGTTGTGAACCGTCCAAAATGACTTTCACTTTAATTTATAACTGTACTGATCTTCAGTGTATCAATTTCCATTAACGAATTAACTAATCTATGGGCTCCGACATGACTCCAGATTCGACTCAGTCTTTCACTTTACGTGCACAGAGAAGCATAACAGAATAACCTTACATCTTCAGTCTCAAGTCTAAAAGTGTCTTTATTATGTACAACATTCAAATTTTATACACACTATCTACAGGGAATCTATACGTACAAGTGGTATTACTTATGCTACTTATTTACATACTAATTGTTGTGCAATATTAACAGCTGATATGCATCTGTCTCAGGCATAGGCCTACCTATGGGCCTCTACAGAAAATAATATTTATGTATGCAGTACAGACGCAAACTAGATAATAACATGTTGACTATTATGATTATACAATGTGGAATTGGTGCAGAATTCCACACGCCATCGCCTCTTTATAAAAAATAATGGTACATTATTTTAAAAATTACATCAACGTGAACAATAAATGTTCCGGGAATATAAAAAACATTTTCCTTAAACTCAATTATGTCATCTAAACAGTTATGCCAAATTTTAATTTGTGATGCTTTATCCGTATGTATAAATGTATCCTTTGAACAAATTTTATATTTTTATCAGAGTTAAAATTTTATCATATTCCTATCACATACCGTTACTACAACAATAATAATTACTATGATATTAACTCCTAATTTCACCTAATTTCATAGTTCAAAAATTAATATAGGAGATTTTTTTCTTTAAGAGATATTTTATCAAAAAAATATATATGCACCAATACATGTTAACTGACACACCAAGTGACGCTGGATTTATATCTTTAAATACATTGGACTAATGTGATATTTAAACCAGAAAAGCTTAAAATTGCTGCCATTCATTCTGTCTTGAAAAGAAGTGATACATAATTCAACTCATTTCATTCGGCAAGAACAAAGTAACGGAAGTTGTAGGTGTGATGTGACACAAGAAGTACCGTCTACTGCATAAATCCACTATACCTTTACACTACAGTGCAGCAAAGCATACTACAATACAATACAATACAATACTGGGGCTAAAACGGTCAAAATGATCTTGATCTCTTTTAATTTGCTAAGAATCTCTTGTCTAGTCTATCCTGGTTTAAAATTTATGGACGGTGGGTAGGAAATGGCGGTGGATCAGTAGTGCGCGAAGCCATTATGCACTGTGCTAGTAGGCTTGTGCCCCTCCTACTGAGGTGAATTCCATCTTCCCTGTAGTGATCTGGGGAGTTAATTACCTCATTCACTGCGATGAAATGTGCTTTCTGATGACCTCTGAGTTCTGTCTCAACAGTGTCATTGTACCGCTTTGCTCTCCTGTTAAAACTTTGATTATGTTGACGATCCAGGATCCCTGTGAAATATATTTCACAGTCTGGATATTTCATTCCTGCTGTTTCTCGCAGCTGGTGTAGCTCTGAGACGGTGTCTGCAACACTTTGGTGATCAATGCTGTTTGTCCCCACAATAAAAGTCAAAGATTCTGGATTTCCCAGGTTTGATTTGATTACATAGTCATGTGCGTCTGCAATAGTGTTTTCTCTCAGTACTTTCACGTAGAATCTGCCCATCCTGTTGCCATCAAGGTACTTTCCTATTGAGTCAGTCACTATGACATGCTTCCTTTGTATTGTGGTCTGTGTAATGTTCGGTGTTTGGGGACTGTCCACCTTTCTTCTTGCTGCCGTCCCACGCTGGTCATTGCATGCTGAATGAATTGTCCGTTTTGATCTTTCTTCGACTTTATCTTTCAAGGCGATTTTCAACAACCCCTTTCCAACTTCCTTTATAAGGTAAAAGGGACTGTCCGAGTCGTTCCGTGAAAAGGCGTCTGCCGCTCCCCCGACTGCCCCCAAGACACTGTCCGAGTCATTTTCCGACGAGTCGATCAGTATCTCCCTCGTGGCTCTAAGCAGGCCTCCTGTGCCTTTACCCTCTGGTGATCCTGCACGCACCTTCTGTGTTTGAAACTCCTGCAAAATATCTCCAAAAGGAGTGTCTGACAGTAAGTAGAGCACTGGATCAAAGTGGAGGTCATATGTTGCTTGGATTTCTACGAGGATTGCTTTTGGATTGTGGCGGATGTCGTACAAAATGTAAACGTTTTCGTTGACTAATTGTTCATCCATGTAATCTATCATGTTGTTGTCCGGTATGAAGTAGTTTCGGATGCACTTCTTGGAGAGAAAATCAAACAAAAGGTTGAGAAAATCGTAAAAACGTTCCCCCATTTTTTCAACTGTCCAACTATCCTGTGGAACCAGAATAACCAGAATAACCAGAATAACGTTGTTTTTAAATGGTACGTAGAAAGGACGCCGAGGTCTCCTAATCGTTGCTTGTGTATCAATTTAATGATACGGTAAACATGGCGCTGAACTTCATTTAATGACAAAGCAAGATGGCGCTCACCTAAAGCAAAAGAGATCCTCCATTCAGTTCGGCAATCTCGATCACCAGGATTGGCGACTGGAACAAGATGACATCCAAGTTCTTTCACGGCTCTGATTTGCTCCGCACTTGGCCAACCACTCTTTCTCTTGCGACTAAGCCATTCATCTGCCGCACGAGGAAACTCATTCCACGGAAGTGACCCAACAATATCGCCTGTCAGAACAATGTTGCGTTTGACACCAGAAAAAATTGGCAATTTGTATGATACTGCAGGACCATTAAAACTGATATTTAGCATTTTCCAAAGTATTTTCAGTTTTTCAAACCCTGGCATCGGGTTTTTGACGCAATATTGCATGATTCTGTTGCTCAGACATACATCCCCAGTTTGATCACGTTCCAAAATGCCTGGTTCACGAAGCAAACGATTTTCGCTCTGGCACTTAAGTTTGACATAACTTGGATGACAGCCATGGCCATCCACGAACAACGCTGCTTCTGTTGTTGTCACCCGCTCTCTACGAGACGTGACAGTGGGGAAATATGGCGGTGTTAGTACTAACATGACATCCCCATCTGATATTTCAAGGTGAGCTTTATGCTCCCAGTCAAACAAAAAAGGGGTCCCAAGGCCGTCAAAAAAGCTACCCACAAACTTGTACTCTATGCCTGTGGCCGCATCTTTCCTCGCTGGATAAAAATGGCCAAAGAACTTTTGAATTGCATCGTTGCCAATCTTTTCTATATACTCATGAGGGTAATGCTTATAACACATAAGGTTTGTGAGTACAAAGTCACCAAAAAATTTCCCCATAAGGACAGGAAGTCCATTTTTGGTCGCATTATTTCCACAACTGGATTTAAGAATTGCTTCTTTGAGTAATGTACACATCTTTTTGATTTTCCTTTCGCCCCGAACTGAATGTATTCCAAATAATTTTTTGATTATCCGGTGAATCCATTTCATTGCGACTAACTCTTGTGGTAGCATCTCTGCTAAGTATTTTGAGAACTCTTCCATATCGTCCGCCTTTTCATTTTCTTGGCTCTTTCGTTTGCTTGAAGGAAATCAAAAAATATAAGTGCAATCAAGTACAATAGAAAACGGAAACGTGTTGTCCCTTCTATCCAGTCCTCTACGTGCCCCAAATCAGACCCTCCCCCAGACACCACATACGAACGTCTGTATTCAAATGTCTTATCTTGAGGGTGGTGGTGGTGAAAATGTTGCATTATTACCCGGTACATGCAAATCTTAATTATTTCAAATTGCAGACGGCCACCTGTATTATAAAATTATGGCAGATAATAAAAATTTTAAGTCACTCAATTTCAATTAACTTACAAGTCTTATGATCATTTTCCAATCTGTACAATAATATCAATTTAAACGATTACCTACACCAGTCTGGTCACAATCCATATAGTGTGTTTAAATCATTTTAACATCTTAAATCTGAAATGTTCTGTTTGGGAAGGGAATATATGTTTGTTAAGAAAAAAAATATTGAATACGCTTGGTTTTATAAACCATGTATAAAACATATTAAGCGGCCAATTAACAACTGTAAAATTCTCCATGTATTCTAATATACATGAAACCGGTTCACGACATGGATAATAATTCATAAAGCAGGCCTAAATGTACCTTTTGTATTCCCTTTTCTCCATGGTATAAACTGTCAGAAAGTCCTTAGGTTTGGAGGTTAGGTTAGGATAGGTTTGTTTCTTAGTACTCGGAACTGACAAAATGTCCGTTCATTGGACAGGGAAGGAATCAGCAGCAGGAATTAAGGTGTCTTCGCCCCAGTGTGGTATATTGCTCGGCGGTGCCGTGGTATGGTATATTGGTGCCTGTCATCTAAAATTTGAATAAATGGACACTTTGAACAGTTAGTTGTGCCCTTATTCACAATGTTTTCACAGTAAGTTCAGATAGTATTAGAGCGCATACCCTTCTCCATGAACAATAACTACAAGCAATGTGGCACTCCAATAATTAAACATGGAAAAATTAGATACAGGAAAGTCAACTGTTCAATCACCAGAGTAACTGATATTAGCTAACATTGATAATTATTTATCTACGTATAACCTGACACCAATTTCTTTAAGATAAGTCAGCATCTGTACAGATACAATGTGTACATTCTATCAATATACAGGCACTGTATGTGTTTGTAAATTTTCTGAGCATTGTGTTTGTCCGTGATTTTGTTCTGAGGACTGCAGTAGAGCCGTCACAGACGTGGCATCTTAACGAAGGCACGGACAGAAACAGCGATCAGTATATCCAATGTATACAAATATACATATATTTTCGTATACATTGGATCTAAGATCTAATAAATGGTATATTAGATCTAAGATTGGATAGAAGTAAAAATGAAAAGCCAGATCATGTTTTTATCAGTGACAATTAACGGTCAAATAATTATTCTAATTAGTAAATTCTAATTATCAAAAAGCCCAGTAGGCTGTAATAAATGTTCAGCTAGCATGTTTTATCACAGCACAGACAGTCTAGACACCAGTTTATGCGGCCTTAGATCGCCTAAAACCTGGTTCGGTTGTGCCAGTGTAAATGCTCTTTCTAGACGACCGTTCTAATCTTTATTACCCCCTATCAGCTTCAGTAAGAGTGCTAGGCATCAGAGCCGATTAAGCTGACTGTAATTTAGCAAGAAACCCCTCGGAGATGAGTCGATCTTGTTAGATTAATCTAGGTATGGGAATGGGGCCTTAGACACTTAGGGCGCATTCCCAGAGATTGAGATCGATCCAGAGATTTACATTTAGATCGACCCAACTCCCTGGGGAGTTCACCCTAAATACAGTAAGCCGAGCGCGCACCATAGTTAATTACCCCCTTACAGCTATTAGTGGGCGAGACAGACGCTTTAGCCGGCTAAGCTGACAGTAATCTAGTGAGACTCCCCACAGGGATAGATCGATCTAAAATCTATGGATATGGGGTCTAACAAATTGATATCGTTATCAGCATACTGAACCTCACTTGTGATAAATGAGTGTCAGATACCCTTCGCAAATAAACCACTGGTCGGGTCGGCCTTATGCAAGTTCATTTATAGGAAATAAACAATTAAAATCCCACTCTCTTTTTATTTTAATTTTCAAGCACATTGTTTGTAATGTGTGCTCAGAAGCATCCTTACTTATGTGAACTGAGCACTTGATAATCACGATATCTGTGCTCAACTGTCAGACCCGCCTCTGTCTATAATATATTGAACTCTTTTCAGTTTGATTGTGCAATGTAAATGTTTCCACCCCCTCATAAGTCAACTAAACTGATCTCGCATACAATTTAAAATATGGCGCTCAATTTAAAGAATGACCCTTTAAGTCATACCATCCGAGTTAGCAACTGTCCCATAATCATCTTTTACGTCTGTATACATATACCGGTGTAACGTGACAGAAAGTCCCCCCCCCCCTACCCCCATAACAGAGAGTCCGCTTCCCTTTCATTTGTACAGGTGAGCCTCACCCTACATTTTGACCCACTTAGGTCAGACTAACCCTAACCGTTATAACTACATGTATATGGAGGGCGGACCCTCAGTTTCGTTACACCGGCATCCTACAAAACTACTTTAATATTTTTTTAATTCGCATCTTAAAACACCTCCAATGAAAGGCGGTGTCGATAATCGATCCCTTCTGACATGTAGGGCCTACTTACCTCAACAATGTCAGAATACACTGTAAACAAAACAGCTGTTTATATTAAAAGTGCGACATTGCAGTATGATATAATGTTGTTTAAAAAATTACCTTACATGCACGACAATCACCAAAAGAAATAACTACAAAGACCGTCGTCGATCATGGTGGTTTAGGGGTTGATAGGCACGTCATAGGTGGCAAATTCCAAGGTCCATGACGATACTGCCCCGCCCCCTGTGTTATATATATGCTGCAGAACATGTTTTAACTTAATCAAATATTTGGAAAATCAGAAAGCCTATAATGATCAGCCGATAGAGCGCAATGAGGTGTGTACTTTGTTTTAGTTTTATCAGTTAATAAACAGGCCCTGGCCCACTTCCTCCACTGAGGCCATCATTTATAAATACATACACGTAAACACTCTGTACAATAAAGGTGTCACCCCTACTGAACAAATACTTTGGGAGAGATAAGTGACTATGGAATGATATGCTCCTGGCATCATTTTATTAACATCAAATTTCACAAAAAGACCAACAATACAATTCCATGGTACAGCGGTTTTATACTCATAGTCACGTTATAAGTATAACTTTGATTATTCTGATTCAGAGGGAGACATTTCTATTGTCCGGTTTGTGTATATACCCTAGTAGAAGGGTAATGTGAATTGGTTTTGATAACAAGCACTCCACGCCGCACCATTTTGTCAGAACACGAAATTGAAAATAAAAAATTAGTTGTGTCCACGGTGAAACAGCTGAAGTTATTTTAAAGTGCTGGTTTAACAGAACTTACCTTTAAGTATCTGTATATGAAAACGAATGACCATCACAAGGAGAATACCACATACAAATATCATTTAGTAATAAGACATTATACTCCCATTTCCAAAACTTTAAATTGCACATGTGCTGTTTCTGCTTCTTTTTAGAATATTATTATTTTTTTTAATTTTGCATGTATGACAATCGCCAAAATGAAAGACTGGTGGGTGGGGTGGGTGGGAGTGTAAGGAAGATGAGTTAATATGGCTGAAGACATCCGAGATTTGGCCTTGTTTTGTAGTTAAATACGCAGTTTTTTATNATTAAGCAGACTTGCCCTCGCTGACTGATTCATCACGCCCGTAACTGGGGAGGGGGGGGGGGTTAAAAAAAGGTCTATTCTGGATGAAACCAAATATCGACAGTGGGTAAAATACGTCGTAAACACCTTCATATAGACCATATATCGCGTTTGCTAGCAATAAAAAGTTTGGGAAGAATAAGCAATTTATTTTCAAGTTCGATTGAAATATATAGGCAGATGGGGAAACGTTCTTGAAGTCAACACAGCAAGATCTTACATTTACTACAATCGACCGAAAGATCAGCGGGATCGACCGCCCAGACTTCTTGGCGCCAAATACCACGCGCTGTCAAAATCTGACGAACACGTCGCTGTTCACCTACATGGATAACTGATTTGTCAACAATAAAAATGACGTCTTCCTTAACTCCATGGGAGCTTCATAGAGAGTTCCACTGGGTATTTACGTTACCTGTGAGTCACTTTCTATTTCCCTAGATGCATGAAATGTTGATAATAGAGAGCTTTCGCACCTGCACGTTTAGGCGACCGACTACATTTAGCTATCCGTAACCGTAAAATGACCAACGTTTATTTTTTCGTGATTTCGCAGAAAGACCCGGTTAGCCTTTACGGATAGTCGAATTGAACAGTAGGCTGATACATGTTTCACATGCTGTAAAGCCTCGGTCACAACCGGACGCACGAATTTCAGGATCGTAGGTCCCCTGCGATTTTTGGGTGTTGCGAAGGCCGTGGAGGTCGTAGAGGTAGAGGAAAGTCTGCCTTGCGAGTCGCAAGGCCCCATGAGATGTCCTTTCAGGCAGGGACGCTAATTGTAAGGAGCGATGGTCGTGGAAATTGTACTCTTATTTTGAGTTTGTCTTGCTTCCTGTGCACGTGGCACACACTCACCACTTACGAAGGGAATGCAACGCGCGGCGAAAGAAGTGCCCTTTTGCGTCAGTTTTGCTTCACATTTGCCTCACACGTTTGTGGTGACGTACTGACGGCGTACGTCAGTTTTGCTTCCTGTTCTCCTCTCCTTTCTTCTTCCTCCTCTCTTTTTTCTACTATGTAATTTTCTTTCTCTTGCCTTTTGGAGGCATATTAGAAACAAAATTGAGCAAGAAATTGAAATTTTTGAAAATTGCTGTACACTTTACATAGTCGATGTTCATGTAAAGACACAAGCGTTCGTCGTGAGCACGCCTTTTATACACCAGGCGTGGGGTGAGGCACGTGCGACGTATTCCCGGTGTGCTCTCGACTTTGTTCGTTAGTTGTGAGGGCGTGCGCCTTACTCAACACGCAATGGGCACTTGCTCCTTCATTGTTTGCGACGTGCGTCTTGCACAACGTGCGTCTCTCTTGCTAACTCCTTGCGAGGGGAGCAAGTTACGCTTGCGGCCTCGCTGTTCGCAGGCTATTCGTAGAAACTTTTGGACATGTCCAACATCCTCCGTACGTGCTTACGGGCTGTCTGCGAACTCGAAATTGCGTAAGAAGGTCTTGAGTGGGACGTGAGATTCTGCGCAAATTTTGGACGCAAACAGCCCGTAAGAGCCCGTACGGCCGGTTGTGACCGAGACTTATGCAGAGACGTCAAATTAGGTCATACGCCATTGGACAGGTTAGGTAATTTTGGGATGGTCTTCAATACGCAATTTATGGAGATCCGGCTTACCCCGTTAAAAGGTATCTGTTGAGTCCCTTCAGAGGAGCAAATTTAAGTACCGAAGAAGAAGAATTCAACAGGAGAATGTCCTCTGTGCGGGAATGCGTCGAGTGGGAGTTCGGAAACTTATTGTGATACTTTGCCTTTCTGGACTTTTGAAAGAATTAAAAAGTTCTGTTGTCTCCTGTAGCCAAGCAGTACTTGGTAGGTGGTCTTCTGGTCAACTGCCATACCTGTGTGTATGGCAATCAGATGAGTCGGAACTTTTAACTAGATCCTCCCACCTTGGAGGACTATTTAGCATGAACTGTACACGTGTACATTGTGCGTATGGAAAATTAAAGAGTAAAATGTAAAATTCATACCGCAGGCAAATATTTATTTAAATGAAATCTTGAATAAAAAACTAATGTTTTAACAAATATTCAGCCCACGTGTATCTTGTAGGCAGCAAGAGCCTAGTATGTCAATTCAGCTTTTCTTCTTAACCAAAGATTATGCGTAACCATCTCCATCATTTGTTTGTCTTTCTCAAATTGAGCTTCTCGCTCTTTCATTTCTAATTCAAAACGTTCTTTCTCGAAGGCCAACTTGTCTTTCAGGTAACTGACGTAATCTGCTGGTGAATCAGTACGGCGCTTCTTAGTTGCCTGCATGTTTTCGCAATTTTTAGCTGAAAAAAAAAAGCGGGTCACCAATCAATGCAGCGTCAGTTTTTGTTACTGATATAATAAATATTAATCGATATTTGCTATTAGAGACAATTTCATGTAAAGAAAAATGTGCTGTCTTTACTTTTATTTATAATTCATTTATTCAAATACACAAAACAGGACGCCATGTGACTTTCTAAACAAGGCTTCATAAAATTTGCATTAAAAGTCAAGGAGACGCCCTGTCAACTAAAGGAGAAAATCGAGCTACTAATGTGCTGTCCTTACTTTTATTTATAATTCATTTATTCAAATACACAAAACAAGACGCCATGTGACTTTCTAAACAAGGCTTCATAAAATTTGCATTAAAAGTCAAGGAGACGCCCTGTCAACTAAAGGAGAAAATCGAGCTACTAGTAGTATCTTACTAAACGGCACTTACCTTACGGATATCCTGCTTGTTATGCGTCAAGTGCAGACGCCTAGTCTACAGACCACTTATAAAGGCATGTGTACTCGTAACAACTGCTCACAAAATGATGACCTAACAGTCTTATAATACAATCAGTCACGCTTGCGGAAGGCCACTTCTGACTGCCTTGTGGTCAGTGGAAAATGCCTTTTTTACGGGTATAACCTATATTTCAATAGTAACAAAAACATAGACACAAATAACAGAGACAACATGTTTGACATATATTGCAAAAATAAAATGTCCAATATTATTTTAGCAGAGAAACGATCAATTTTGAAAGGCTTGATTTCATAAAATTATGCTGATTTGTCAAACCGTTTTTCATTGACGGGTAGCAATCTAGCTGCGGATAATGTTCTCTCTAACCGTATGTGTACACGTCACTAGACAGCAAAATATGATGACCTAAACGTAGTCGTTCGCCTAAACGTACTGGTGCGAAAGCTCTCTAATATTTAGCGTAATCCACGACGAACTCCATTCCTGTGACCCCTCCCCCAAAATGGGACCGTCTTCATTAACATGTAGTTTGCGCTATGCTGGAACCGACCAGATAAAACCAGTCTCTCATTTCTGCATGTGCTCAATTCTCACCTCAAATTATAAATGCACCTGTTTTGTGAAAATTATGGCAAGTAAATGCTTTTTTTACGTTCGGGTTGTATCAGTGGGGTTTTCAATATGCACCGTGGTTTGTGCACAGCGAGAGTATATAAGTAAGAAAATCGGAAGAATGCCAGCAAAATACTGTATGTCTATCGGCACAGGTACGCTCCGTATTTTGCCTTTACTCAATATGTTTTTATATGACATGCTTTTTAAATAAAATACTTAATAGTAATTTGAAGTTACACTGATTTCCGTTTGAGTACCAGTTGGTATTCTTTGGTACGGGTGATTGAATTTTCTTCGGAAGTACGTACGTCTACGCCTCGACGCTATGCAAGCCTTGCGGGTTGAAAACATCTGATCTCAGACTGGTAAAAAATATCAATTCGGTTGATTTCAGTTGTCATATTAAAATTCAAATAGGGCGTACGTAGATCATATAACTAGTTAAAGTCCACTTAAGCTACCAGTTTCAAATATAAGTGACCGGCCTTTGTTTACAACACCTGTCTCCGGGGAAATACTCGTCCAACTTGTGAAGCGCATCATGAAAGTGATCGTAGGTGAGGGAAATGTATAATTAAAAATTATAATTGTCGTCTTTTTTAATGTTAAGTAATGTTAGCACATATTGTACACAGCAAAATAAGTTTTCAGGAGGATAAAACATGCCTGAAACACATGTTAGGCGAAAATTGCGGCTTATCTTGCGTAACACTTCCGGTAAAATGCAATACTTCCGGAAAGATGGACGTTTTGGCAGATGCCCCTAACAATCCGACGATATCAAAGGTTTCCATTTGCTGTATTTTAATCAATTCGACCAAACTGACATTTCCATGAAATTAATTAATTAATCTTGGTCGAATTGTTTGGCATATTACCGTATGTAAGAAGTACTGGTCTGGAGTAGGCCTTTCTAAATATAAAATTAATCACAAAATGAATCCGCCGTTAGTTTCCTCACGCAATTTAGTCTATGCCACAGGTTTGTAGCGGATGCCTTTTCTATTCACCCTGAGTGTCAAAAAATACTACTATCATCATGTCTGTGACTGAAATGGCATAGGCGTACTGGTAGTAGAGAGGTGAGTTCATTCCAAAGGCCTCTCAAACTCGGGGTACTTTTTTGTCCCTGTTTTGATAAAAGAATGATGATGACAAATAACTAACATATCTTGCATTCCTATCTTTTAAAAGTCCTCTCTTTCGTTCTTATCAATTGTTTGTGTATGACGAGAAACTTTTAACATTCCCAGACGGAAGTAACCTTATCTAAAAGGAAGAATATCACCCTTGACAGGTCTCAATCACTATAAACAGGTCTCAATCACTGATAAATGGATATATGTTCTTGGTTGCATGTCTCAGTACTTTTGTCTATGGCGACCCATGTCATGTCCTTGAAGAGCATATGTCAGATCAAACAATAAGAATATTTCAACATTTGATGCTATGATAATTTTCCTTTGTTGTGTCAAAATGATGGAGGAAAAATGGGACACGTCGTATTTCTATACCGCAGATTGCATATATTACATTACTATTGTCTATATATTATTGCAGTACACTCACTACCCGGGGGCGCTAAGACAAGCTTGAATAATCAATGACACATCTCACCTTTGATATTCAGATCATTTTTCTTTATTGTGTTATGATATTTTCGTACAGATCAACACCCATTACGCTAGGGGTTTCTAGCTTTGAGCTTATTCCTCTTCACCCTCAGTTTCATATATCACTGGAAACTGAAACAGAAACTTCCTCATGAGTCCTACAGGCCACCCAATAGGAAATCGGCCCAGAACACTTCAGGGTCGTACAGGGCATTTGTCCTAGATATGAATCCTATTGAGTCCCATACAATCGTGTAGGATTCCTATAGAGTCCTACAGCACGTCTTATATCTTTATATCCCACATATTTCCATCGAGTCGTGTAGGAATCCTATAGAATCCCTACAGAGTCCCATAGAGTCACGTAGGAGTCGTAAGAGTCCCATAGAATCCTATACGGTTTCCAGGAGAACTCCTACAGAGTCTTATAGAGTCGCTAAGGATTCCTAGAGTCCTACAGGACTAGAATAATAGAATCCTATAGGACGTCATAAAGAAAATTTTCAGAAGGAAACTTGCATTCCTCTGGCGGATCGATGGAGAGGCCAGTTCCTACATGCAGGGAATTATATCGGATATAATTCCCTGCTACATGAAACTACTGACCTTTGAAGCTCAGGGTATAGTCTGTGTTGTTAGCGATGTTATTCATAATGTAAAACAAATCATTTAATAATGCATGCGCTTGGAGATAACAATATGAGTTGGGGTTTTATACCGATCATTTAAAACGCGCTTTACTGTCGCCTTCATCGGTAAATGAACCCTAAAAAACCGCAGAAAACTACTTTAGAACACTACACCAGTCTACCATAATAGAAAAGACCCGATCGATATCAGTTAGCCTATATAGTTTGCTTATAGCGGTGTACTACATGTACATGCACATCCTCATGGGTCCTATAGGCCGTCCAATAGGAAACTGGCCCAAAATCCTATAGATTCCTATAGGACATTGTAATAGGTAGGAATCCTAAATGACGTCCGATGGAATTCCTATAGAGTCCCATAGAGTCCTGTGGTGTAGGCTTCCTATAGAGGCCTGTAAGAAAATTCGTATGGAGTACCAACAGTGGGGCTATCTAGTCCTCTGGTCAAATATGACCGACCCACTCGAATACATCCCCACGGGAAATCTAGTCGGTGTCTATTGGCGGATTAGACGGCAAGCTTTTTAGTAAGTCGCCATATTTGACCCGTTAGTCCACTGTTAGTCCACTGGTTAGTCCACTGTTCTGAATACGGCCATAGAGTTCTATAGGACGTTCTATAGAGAATTTTCGGAAGGAAATTTGCTCCTCACATTACAGCATGCTTCTGCAGGAGAGATGCGTTCTCACTAATCTATGCTTTTAACGGTGTTATTTATAATGTAAAACAAATCATTTGATGCATGCGCTTGGAGATAGTAATATGCACAGTGTTTTATACCGATCGTTTTAAACGCACTATGCTGTCGCCTGCATCGGTTAGTGAACCCTAAAACCGCAGAAAACTACTTTAGAACGCCAAACTTTTTTACCATAATGGAAAAGACCCGATCGATATCGGTTATATAGTTTGCTTACTATATGGCGTACTTGCACATATACGTTTGGCAATTTTATCAAATTTCTTAATAAGTACCTAACCTGTTCTGGTCGTTTTATTTTTCCATTATGGCAGACAAGTGTGGTATCCTTAAGTCGTTTTCTGTGTTATTTAGGTTGATTAACCGATTAAGACAACAGCCGAACGTGGGTTTCAGAGAGATTTTGACTTTCTCTACATCCAATATTATTCAACGTTCATCTGAAGAAATATAAACGCGAATTCATGGCGCGAAATACATTTAAAGGGATTCTGACTGCGTTCTCGCTTTTTTTTTCCAGGCCACATGCCCGTGTACCTTCCTCATTGATTCTGAAAATATCACTCTTCGCGATCCCTGGGATAACTTCATTTTCATTTTCACGCAAGATGAGTGACTTAATCATAGCTATTTCCCGCCATAAAGAGCTTTGCCCTTTTCACGGCCCCATCTTTGATGCCTTAACCACGGTATGTGACAGTCCACCCCGCTCTAGTCGAGGTATTCGGGAGTTCCTGATCCCTACCGAAAGTTTATCACAAATGACATCTTGTAACGAAGTGACGGTGGTAGATAAGAAAGACAGCAACATGAGACAGAACTTAGGGGATATTCCCAATGAAAAAATCTATCAACGAGAAATGTGCGTAGATCGATCCAACTCCGCGGGGACTCTCGTTGAATGCAATCAGATTAACTGGATGACACGCCTCCTCTAGCAGCTAGGGCGTGATTAACTTCCGTGTGCGTTCGGTGGCACTCGAAACGAAATGCACATGAAAGTAGAACGATAGTTCCATGTGGAATGCACCCTTAATCACACGGTGAAATACAGGTGAAAACCCGGTCGTGCATTTAGGGCAGGTATTGTCAGACAGTCATGAGCAATTGCCCATGTTTATTGGTTCTTTTTAATGCCATATCTGATAGAAAATTCATGAGGAACCCCAGGAATGTGGTCGGCAATGTTAAAAGGGACTTCTTTTTTTTTAACCACTCCAGCCATTTCTTTAAAGAATCCTAAGGATGAAGCAATTCCCTCAACATTACAATACGGTTTCTGACCATACCTATCACGAAAGAAATCATTGATTTAAGTGCAAAGGATCGCCCCCCTCTATGCGTGATGTTTATCATGCTTTCCATTACTGTGAAGCGCTTGTACTTTTATATAATCGCATACACGGGGTTATTTCTGTGATGTTAAATGAGCCTTCACTGCATATAAAAACTACTATTAAAATTCCTCTTATGTATTTTCATGGTCTCCAATAGTTCGCAGTTCAAAGTGCATTCTTTAAGAAAATTAGTATTGTAATTTGACTTGCAATTTTTACTCACGAATTCAGTTGCAAGAATTATTTACCTTTGGGGACCACGCGTGCTTTAACAATTTCCTTATTTCTAATTCTTCTTTGTATATTTTTAACTGGGGATTCGATTGGCCGGCTTCAGTAATTTTTCGATCAGAAAATATTTTCTATAAATGTGAAAATGAAAATAATATAGAATTTTATAAGTTCTTAAGTAATGTCTACTGAACATGCGCGTTGTATCCGCTTTAAGCCACCAGGTACAGTAAGTGTTGGGTATGTCCCTTAAAAATGTGAAGGCTTTTCGGTTTAGCTTTCATTTCTACAACTGGTAAACCGGCTACCTGAAAGTCGTTTTATTTATTAAGTCAACAAATCTTTTATTTTTTTTTTTAAAGTTTCTATTATTACAATTGAGGGAAGTACAAATCATATATATATGCATTGTAAATACGATCACAAATTGCTTTATGGTAAATTGAAATTGTTTCTATACGTAGAAGTCGGCTCAAACTTCTCAGCATTTTTTTTTTTTTTTTTTTTTTGATAAATAGTTAATTAAGACCGTTTTGTAAAAAGTCTCTTCTAAGAGAATTGCATCCAAGTCAGATTGCAAGAAGCGTATATATTGAAAATGCCAAGAGTAGGGAATAGTATCTCTTGCAATCATACGTTCATTCATATCCCAATTTTTCCCAAAAAGTTGATAAAAGACACACAAAAAGGAAGTACGAGTTTCGAAACTTTTTTTATTTCATCCTGCAATTCGTCGAACTGTGTAATCTCTGCCAGAAAGTGATCGAAGTCAAAAGTAAATCCGTTATAATTTCTACACAAGTAAAGACTTTCAGCTTTTTTGCCTGATATATTATATATATCACTGTAAATTATGCCAATTAAAAAACTTAAGACCGCCTAAATCAAAAATTGGAATTTACGTGAAAGTTGTTAGAATGAATTCATGGCTCTTCCTTTAGAGTAAATATCAATATTTATCCAATGATAGTTATAATACTTTTTTAACAAACATTACATTAATCTACGTCAAACTAAACGAACTTAATATCAACTTTGTTTAAGGACACTTAGTTGTATGCAAAATTTATCAAAATGTCACAAAATGAATGTCAAATCTCGCAAATTGGTGTTTCTCAAACAGTGAAGAATCTGTAAATCAGTTGCAAAGAAATAACAAAAACATTTCTTTCCTGGATAAATTGGCCATCAAAAGCAAACTGAGTTTCAAAATAAAACTGAATTAACATTCAATAGTACCAATTTAGTGACGGCTGACATTTAACTATTATTCAGTCATCATGATCTTCACAAAAATTAACAAAGATGGACATTAATTCAAAACGGGCAGGTTTTCATAAGTATTTCATGGGTTCCAAAATTGGTCATGGATTTAGTACTTAAACGATCACATCACTAAGTATAATCTTGAGCACAGTGGTTAGATTTGCATAATAAGTAAATAACGATACTACAACAAAAAAATACCATAACTATATCAACTGTTAGCGATCTACAAGCATGCATTGCACGGTGGTCTCGGTTCGGGGTTTACAAACTGGTTTCCAAAACTGCGGGAAATCCAAAGTCGTCTGATAAATTAGAGAGCCGTTCTAGATATCTTCACAAGAGCAGTCAGTTTTTCAATTAACCAACACGGGTGTTTACTGGTGGAATAAAACCACATCACGTGGATGTTGAATAACGCGACCAGTCAGGGAAATTTCTGAATGAATGACAAAATCTACTATCTGAAATGATTCGAATTTGAATCATTCAAAATTAACCTTGACCTTTTGAAAGCCTCGTTTTCAACCTTAAAGTGCTTGTTTCCGTGGTGACAGTCGTTGTTTCCATTGTGTAAGATCACGTTCCCTTATTGAATGAAAGCATTAGGTTCCTTAGTGACGCATCACGTTTCCATAGTGATCATTTTTCGTTCCCAGAAGTTACAGAATGTCTAGAAGCGAAAGGAATGTTGCTAAGAGACCAACACGTTGTAGCTTGAAGCTTTAAAGGTCACTGAATTTTGGTCCATTGTTTGTGATATTGTTTCATGAGAATGCCAATAAAACAGCGCCTTTGCCATCGTCTTTAGTAACACAAACTTGTTACGCGTTCTTTTCCTGCTCTATGGCTGAAAAGAGAAAGATTATGATTAAATGTATATTAATCAACGCGAATTTTTACTGTCTTTTTAACGATGTAATACTGTATGATGCTACAATTTAAACAACAAAAAAGTTCTAAATAATAAATGTGTCAGACGGGCATCTATTTCAGTTGACTTACACCAAGCACGTAGCGCTCGGCGCTGTAATAAATATCTGTCGAAATTGCAAACTCATTATAAAGAAATACCCAAAACAAATAACAGATCATCTCATGATGAATAACCTCATTCTCCAATCCACTCCAATATTTCCAAAATATCTCTGCCACATTTATATGGATAAATCTCATAGTGCAGCTACTTACTATCTTTTGTTGGTAGCGTATTTTTCTCCTGTGTCTCAGTCTTCTTCAACTTGCTCTTGTCAAACTTTGTGACTTCCGCAAGATCTGGTTTGTCAGACATGATGAATCTGCAAAAATGAAGAAATGTTTTTAAAAAAATCGAGCACATACATTACAGCATTTGAAGGACAAACAGAGCAGAACTTAAAAGATAAGAGTACTTTTACCCCCCCCCCCCCAACCCACTTCAACTCTTCCCTCAAAAAGATGATTCTCCGTCAGCAGGAATACAAAATCAGCTGTGAGCAATGCCAATTACCCAGTTTCTTTCACTATCTTTTTTTTCATTATTTTTATTATTAATATAAGGTCAGAATGCAGTGACAGACGCAATAAGAAGAGTAAAGGTAATAAGTTAGAACAGCCAGAAGTTGCTGTCTGTTTTTATAAACTAACAAAACAAAATGCACGGAAATTATATTTGTTTTGATCGTTTCTGCTGAAAGACCCTATGAGCTTTATTTTGTCGGCGTTCTAAATTTATCCTGAAAAAATATCACGTGGTACACAGGATTTAACATCAAACGTTTTTAAGCTAGCACAAGTGTAAGGTTGAGTCATACCATACATGCACAAACTTCAAACCATAATTTATTTCGTCAAAGAGTAGGCCTATAAGTGGCTTTCTAGTCTTTTACGAGGAGTCTAAACTAGAAATATGTATTTTGGAAAGGCGTGTAAGAGCCTCGACATGGGGTTTGTCATGACACTAACACACTACCAACAACAGGATTTTAACGAGGCTCTGATTTGGAGAACTCAGATTGGAGGCGTGTCCCCGAGCCTCGATGCAGTGGTTGGGATAATGATATAACCGCACGCTTATCTCACATTAACAAAAGTTATTCCGCAAACAGCTGTTTATCTTCGAAAAAGTTCAGCGCACCCAGCTGAGTCCACAGATGATGCCTCTCGAGAGATAGACGTAAAAACATATTGAAAAAACCTCAGTCAGACATAAACATCTGCTCAGGCAATACGGCGCGGAGAATCTTTATACGATAACAAAATAAATCACTCAGGAGAATTAAGTCTCAGGGTCACATGGACGACGGTGCTGCACCCTGGTGCCGACTTCATGTTTCATTCGCTTGTATAAGACATAGCAGGCATTTTTTAAATAAAATAAAAAAGTTGTGCTTCCTCAATAAATTGTAGGTCACCGTTATTTAAATCTGAAACCTATTCAAAATCTCAGCAACCATAAATAAAGTTCTATGGATAACATATACGACGGTCTTAAAGTATGAAAAAAAAGTCATAAATAACAACTTTAGCGGTCATAAATCTTGTACGTCTCCGGGGTTACCAAATACGAAAATCCAACTCGGTAGTTTAGAAGATTAGAGATCGTTGTGTAAAGCGCAGTAACGTTAAATACAGCACAAAGCGAAACAGATACAGAAACGAGATACGTAGTTGTATCATACCTTGACACCTTTGCAAAGCAGATATCTAGACAAATAGTCGGATATTCAAAAATAGTTCTTTCGTGTCTTTTTTCTTTTTGCGCAGGTGTGGAAATTGCTAAAAGCGCTCAATATTCCTTGGGCGATATGTACCGGTCACTTATTTTTGTTACAGTTGCATAATCCACAGGTTTTGAGCGAGACTAGGTTTCCTAGTAACAATACAAAGAGAAAACGGAAGAAAAACACAGGTACATTCACACCACCTGATAGCCATTGCAAATTAGACATTAGTAATAAATATATTGATATAAGTGATATATAAATGCCTGTTTGGACAAAGTCCCCAGATAAAAATGGTGATTACGAAACTGACAAGAGATTTAAAGTGGCGATAAAGAAACTGTCACGACGTCCTTGACATTTTTTTTTGATTCATTTCTTTTTGGTGCGTCGTTTTTCTGGGGGAGCAGACGAGGATATACATGTATGCCTGTCGCCTTCGTCGTATTATCAGCATCTTTTAATGTGTAAGTACTACTATTAGGAGGTTGTCAGTCAGATTAACTGACTATAAATAAATAAATAAATAAATAAATAAATAAATACAGTTCAACTGGAATCGAATCGTTAACTGGTTTGAGAAGTGCTTACCAAGGAGTACATTCACATTAATAACCTGACTTATGACAGCGCAATAAAAAGAGATGCAAAAAGTGGGGGTTGACATGAAATAATTGACAACAGAATGCGGACATAAATAGCAGGCATTACGACTCGTTCATACCGGCTAAATCTTAGGAATAACATCGACCTTGATAACATCATAAGTCAATCAGTTATTATAGACGGTAGCCTCTCGCTGGTCTTAAACTTATTTGAACAATGGACCCACATATAATTTATATTATACATGTGGACCCAGCATTATTATTTTTTAACAAAGGTGGCGCCATTACGTAACGTTATCCTTGCCAAGAGTGGGGTCGTGAACTTTTTAGCGAGTAGTATTACAGCATGACTAACAAAGAACTTCTTATCCCTGTCAACTCGGCTGCATCATTTAACGACATGGGGGATTGTTCGCTAAGCCTATGTTAGGTAACAGTTGGCCTGAATAAGCAATTCGCTCGCTAAATTTACATTCGTATCTGAAACGGCGTAATCTTCCAGCAAGATCTGCCAGACAAGAAATCTTCAGATCACAGAGATATACTACTAACGAGTTTAGGGCCGACTGTCGGTCCACAATAGGCTTAGTATGAATGCACAACATGATTCATATGCCAAACGCGTTTCAAGGTTTTATTTTTTCCTTAGGACTACACGGCACGAGACTGGTAAAAACCAATACTGTTTACGACGCTTTCAAAATTCAGGAATTAAATCCTTCAGCACTACTTGTGCCATTTAACCACCTCTTTTGGCTTTTGGCGCTTCAGTTAATACTCGTTCATGTTGACAGATCTTATTACATCACCCAAACTGCAGGATTATTTATTTATCTATTTTGTTCAAGTATTTATTTATTTTCACCTGAACCAGTAACTCATTACAGTACTCCTAACAAGGATTCTTTTATTGGGTAAGGGAGTTTGCACTTTAATCTTTAACACGAGTTTCACCAAACGCCCACTCCACCACCCTGCGATGCAGAGGTCCTCCAAACCCACCGCGCGCTATTTAATCCCCATGCTTCTGCCGTTACCAGTATTCAAGACCTTTTGAACCCCGGGTGAGGTTGATGCACGTGCGCGTGCATGTAATCCACCTTTCATTAAGCCGTGGCAGCAGCAGCGCAGATTGATGCGTCTGCACTTAAACTGGGTATCACTCATATTCATATTCATAACTAGATAAATTAACGACGATGTCTGTCTGGGTCGCGTCTGCACGTGACGAGATCCTTTGTGTCGCGATGGGACGCACTCACACTTAGTTAAGAAAATTCCGATGTGAGTGATACAAGCGACTGGTCAAGGCCCCAAGGCAGGGTAGACTGGGTTTGGGGGGGGGGGGGGGGGGTGTTGGCTCGAAAGATCCGGCCTTTTGACCAGAGAAGTTGCTCCGAAAAAAATTAGACCTCGACCCTATGCTCTGCGACAGTTTGACCGATTCAAATATGCTTCATTGTACCCAACTATTTCATACAAATGTCGGTTATGCAATTTGCTAGATTCCATTTCAAAACAAAATGATTAATAGAATATACACACTCGAAAAATAACTATGATTTATATTAATACGCTATCATTATCATAGGGCTTTATCTCCTTCGCATCTGTTCGCATGTCTGCGAGATGTTTGTCAAAAACACATTCGTGTGTCAAAGGGATTAGAAGGAAAATACGGCATTGAACGTGAGATAGAAAACAGACTTACGATCATGTCAGTAAAATTACAAGATAAATTCAAAAAGGTTAAATATTTTGTCTACATCTCTATATATAAATTGCTTAGTAATGCATTTATTTATGGTCAAAAAGTTAGAATTAAGAACATTTCAAGCTTAACCTTGGGTGATAGTTTTTTCATTTGTGTTTGTAATACACCAAAACGTATGTAAATTTGAGTCAGCTGGATAAAACTCAACGTAAAGTACCAGAATATACATACGATTGATTTTCGACAGTAGAAGAGTCTGCCTTATGCGAATTACGATAATTGGATCTTATTTTCCCCCTTTTTTATATTTCAGAAAAGACATTCTCAGAATGCACGCAATGAGTCAATCCGCCCTAGGCCGCATTCAGAATAGTGGACTAACTAGTCCGAGGATCAAATTTGGCCGACCCACTTGAATACTTCCCCACGGGATATTTATTCAGGGCCTTTTAGCGGATTAGACGACAAGCTTTGTAGTGGGTCGCCATATTTGATCCTCGGACTAGTTAGTCCCCTATTCTGAATGGAGCCTTACATTGATTTTTACCCTACTGCGACTGGTCTATATACAACGACGTGAAGATTATAGAAAAACCTCATTTATGATCCCGTGATGACATATTTCAACATGAAATCTGTGGTGCGACCTGCTGGCTCTCCTCTTCATGTAGGAATTTGTATAATTTGCATCACAGCATATTGCACAAGCAGGCCTAGGCATATTAATATAGAGCTTTCACAAGTATGTTCCAACGCCCACTTAGTTGGCGAATCGACTCGGTTATGCCACCCAATAATCGGAGAATCTTCGAAAATTACACATGAAAGTGTCTCACATAAAACGAGCGGATTGAGGCCGTCTTTTTGGTCTTCCAGAAGACAGTCAGATTTTTGAGATTACATTGACGGATATCTAGTTTTTTTCTGTCGAAAGATGATCAAAAATGGAGGATGGATCAACAAAGATAATTTAGAAGGCTGTAAGAAATGTCTCTCAGTCCGCCCCTGCATAAATATGAGATTCTGGTTGTCTGGGTTTCTTTTCTGTGGTTTTGCGTGACACAATGATAACAGAAACTTTAACATGTGACAGTGAAGAAGCCGACTCACACTGGACTTCGGTAATAAAGCAATAAGGCTGTAAGGGAAATTCTCGCATGCTTCTTCGCTCTAACACCCTGAGCTTCAGAGCTGACTTGACACTAACCTTTTCACTGTAGCCTATCTCCATCGTGTCAAGTAACCTCTGACGAAAATAGTTTGACCTATTTTATATAAGCCAATCGAATCCATGTTTCAAAATTTTTCACCAAAGTTTGGTGAAAACGCTGATTGGTTGATCGTCAATCGGCAATCCTCGGCTGATTCCGCAAGCTCCATACTAACAACATAGTTATTGTCGAGTGCGGAGACATCCGAGTAGTTCCGAGTGGTTCCGAGTGCATAACCGTACACAAAGAAAGCATGGAGTATATCGGAATTGAAACCAGAGCAGTATGATGCCCTGCATCATTATCTACTGAGGGATGATGTATTTTGCGTGCTGCCCACAGGTTACGGCAAGTCCCTGATATTCAGCCTTATCTTTGATTGGTCCGGATTTGAACAAAGCGCGCTTTGNCACCCTGAGCTTCAGAGCTAACTTGACACTAACCTTTTCACTGTAGCCTATCTCCATCGTGTCAAGTAACCTCTGACGAAAATAGTTTGACCTATTTTATATAAGCCAATCGAATCCATGTTTCAAAATTTTTCACCAAAGTTTGGTGAAAACGCTGATTGGTTGATCGTCAATCGGCAATCCTCGGCTGATTCCGCAAGCTCCATACTAACAACATAGTTATTGTCGAGTGCGGAGACATCCGAGTAGTTCCGAGTGGTTCCGAGTGCATAACCGTACACAAAGAAAGCATGGAGTATATCGAAATTGAAACCAGAGCAGTATGATGCCCTGCATCATTATCTACTGAGGGATGATGTATTTTGCGTGCTGCCCACAGGTTACGGCAAGTCCCTGATATTCAGCCTTATCTTTGATTGGTCCGGATTTGAACAAAGCGCGCTTTGACTCGTTCGCGTTCATTGGCTAGATCGTTCAATGAGTCATTGAGTGCGGGCTTTAAATTTGATTGGCGGGCAGCGGGGGCACTCGAATCTGGTCAGAGGTTACTTGACACGATGGAGATAGGCTACAGTGATAAGGTTAGTGTCAAGTTAGCTCTGAAGCTCAGGGTGCGCTCTAATGAAAACACATGACAACTGATGTGATGAAACTAATTCTATTGGCAGTGTAAACAATGAGTTATCTTCTGCTTCCGTGAATTTATCGCTTGATATCTTTTCTTTTTTAATTTACTTTTGGAAAATGCATGAAAATCCACCACACAACCCCCACTGATTTTGCCTTGAAAGGAAAGCAAAGACATTTGGAATAAGCTCACGGCTGATGAATATACGAGTCTATATTGTTTTCAGTGGCGAAATAGCAATAAAATACGTCAGGGAGTTTGGTGTGAAACATATGTGTTAAAAGTTATTGATTTATCGACGATGTCTGCTACAGCATAGGTCTATTTAGGTTTAGTTAGGCTCTCCAACAAAGGCTAACACAGAGAGAGAGAGAGAGAGAGAGAGAAAGAGAGAGAGGAGGGCGGTGTCTCTGTCTACGTGTGTGCTTTATGTTGTTGTTACAAAAAACCTATGTACCATTTAGTGGACAAAATGCCTGAAAGTATGACGTTTTATGCGCGTTTTCATACGTGTGACAAAAAGCCCTGCTCTTGTTCGCGTTGACCTGCGTGTGCATGAAGAATCGTGAATGTATTTCAAAGCTACAAACTCTCACCAAAAAGCACTCAGCGTCTATTTATACGACTTTGCTTCATTGCCAAGGCAAACAGAAAGTATTTACAGTAGATATCAGCTTTTTGTGCCCCACATCACCATGGATATGGCCAAGAACGTATCACCATGGCAAAGGCTTCGTGCTTTGACTTCTTGGGCAATTGTTCCCGAAAACGAGGCTCTTCCTGCAATGCCACCTGCCGGAAATTTTTTCTAGCGACAATTCCACACTTGTTATCTAATCACCGCAGTAAATTTCGTGTACCATGTGGATGTCACTAAAGTACGGTTAATTTTAGCTTATCACTTATTTCTAGTGGTTATTGTTAAACGCGTTACATATCTAAATTATCCAGGGCGCTCACGTCGGGCTGATAAGTATGGTGTTTAAATTTATGATACAACTATCAACAACGCGTTCAGAATGTATTGTTTGCGTCTAATAAAAGCATTTTATCTTGTCAAATTTTAACGATACGCTGTATGCTGAAAATAATTTGTGGGAGAAGATAGCGTAGAGAGTGTAAAACCTTGATTTGGAGGTGCTATAATCTGCGATGTTGGTTTACCGTAATAAATTGTCGGAGGGAGGGGGGTCGGGGTTAAATTCTCTCTTTCATCTGACAACCTATCAATTCTGGGTACATGTACATCCTTAAAAGAATTATGAAGGGCTTAATTTTCTTTTTTTGTCGGGATTTGAAATGTTATCAGGTTACGCCACGTGAAGCTGGGATAGTCCGCTGTAGCTGTCTTAACTGTCTGTTACGTGTTAAACCGCAGCGTTCCGATATGATCTTTTGGCATTTTGAGAAGACCATGCGCTGCAGTATCGTTGCACGTTTCCTTTTAAGGAATCCGGAATTTGAACTTTTTTAAATAACTCAGTTTTTCTCAGTAACTGAAAAGGAAAGCAAGAGCAGCTGAGTTCGTCGACTAATAGATAAGATGACATGTGTTTGTGTCTTCTTCAACTTTCGACCGTATACAGTCTGAAAACAATTGCAAATTGCTGGCAGACAGATGGGGAAGCCACAACTAGAAAAGAACAATCAAGCGTGTCCTTGAGGATGAAACTAGAACCTGTTTGTTAAAACCAATGCATTTAATGTCTCACTCATTTCCCTTTAGACACACTTTTGTGATTTAATATAGTATATTGCGGTTTCCTATTTGGACCCTCATATAGCACACGTAATTCACTTTTTGTTTTTATTTTATTTATCTATTTCAATATTATTTTCATTTCTTATTTGCATTTATTTACAAAATGATAAAAGCCTATTTACAACAAGACGCGCTCGCATTAATCCTCTTTTCATATACTTCATTGCGCCATAGGAAACCTCAACAACTTCCGTAACTCGAAACCAATCTATTGCTTGGATACGAAACAACCCGAAGTTGACCGAACATCACATCGCTATTGGCCACTACAGCAAAGACGGTAAAATCTGATAAGAAAAAGATTATTGCATGCTATACTAGCAGAGATACGATCGAAAGATAGTTATGTATTCCTCAGTTATTGTTATTCTATCTTCTTGAAATTGATTAATTGCCCAGTGGAAGGCTTTTAGGCCAGCCTTTCTCAACCCCTATATTTTTCTCAAGTGATGCATTACCGCTATCGGCAGCGTTACGCCTCTGTCGATCCTAATCACCCCACACCCATAAATTGATTAATTACATAGGTAACTTTGTGAACGCGACACCCTTCCCTCTCTTCTTCGGCGATCTATTTGCACCATTATATCCCAATAAGTCCTTAAACGGACATGCTATCGAAATATTAATATTACCATTGGACGAGACTCGGAGTATTCATTTTAATCAATTAATAGCGCAAATGAACTGTCTCTTTCGACTTTTTGTTTTTTTTTCACTGTATTAAGTATGTACTTCTTTTTTTACGTTATATTATATTGCCAGGTAGAGCGGTTCTTCAATAACGTATTCAACTCTGCCATTTCAGCAGCGACCATAACCACGCGTTCTACCTGTCTCCACAACAAATGAAGTCTTTACACTTTCTACACGGCTTGCCAAATCTTTTGCGTTCATTTTCATGTTACTTTCAATCATCCGGCCGCCCTTTACCTGTTTTGCAGCGATTACGTATAAATCTCATCTCAAGCAGACGACATTTACATTATCTTAATGGCGATCTCCCGCGATGAGCTGTTTGCGCATAGGCAGGCTTAGGAAAACCTGTGACTCAATGCACTGCCTGTGGTCGGCCGTGATTCATCGCCCTGCGAGAAAAAGCGGCGTCTTTGTCGAGGATATATTATTATGGCTTATTGCGTCTGATGGAATATAAGGGGCAATGTATTGCCAATATGAGCGCGTGAGTGATCGCGCCTTTTCACAATTAGCGAAGCGAATCACTTGACTTGCAAGGAATGCAGATGCATTTGGTCACATTGTCAGAAGATACATAAGAGGAATTAAATTAAAGACCAAGAATAGAAGATTACACTCCGTGAAATAACGCCGTTCACATCATAATTGTAATGTTATAGAAATACAATATCAATTTACACTTAAAACGCAAATGGATGAAAATCTATTCACACTTAAGATGCAAGAGGATGAACAGTTATCTCAATGACAATAGAATATATTATCAAGTAATATAAGACTGGTTTTCTGGTCAATTGTAATGAGATTTCACATAAATTGCGGGCAGTGAAGAGCAATATTTTCATCGTGCAATAATTGTTTCTTGGTCAAGTGCACACATTCACAATACGCTGAGTCGCAAAAATGTTCGGCTCTCAGCAGACGTTCATCGCGCGCGCCGCCATTCCTTTACATTACACTATGCTCTACATTTGCGTTCAGACAAAGATAATTTGAACCGGGGGG
>NW_019775922.1:135522-166737 GCF_001039355.2 Lingula anatina | reverse complement strand
AACGGTCTCCTCACAGCCCCGTCTCCTCACAGTCTCTCAGGGGTCTGAAAGCAGCCGAAAAATATACGGAAGTTCCTGGGTGCCGCAAATCTGACTAATTGATTCCACTCATCTATCAAAAACTACCATACACTGCATGTGTGTCATTATACACGGGCTAAGGGGTCATCCATTTTATCATAGTTTTCACAAGTCTACAAACCGTACGCTGGTTTCGCTCTCTGTACGCTTTTCGAAAAATTAATCACCATGGATGTGCTGTCAATGATTTTAGCTTTTAACTTTGTACATGTGTACTCTCTGAAGGGGGGAGTCTACTCTTTGTAGACTTGTGAAAATGATGATATAAATGGATGACCCCTCAATGTTATTTTTACTCCAGGTTATTCTTGAATTAACATCTATGTCCTTCTCGTAAACAAACGTTAATAAAGCTAAGTGCTATAGGAATGCGTTTTTACTTGTGTTGCCCTAAACATAAATATGTTCTCCGGGTAGGGAGGTTACATAACGCTCAGACCTGGCTTGAACCAGTTTGTCTCAGGTGTGGCGACTGTGTTAAATGAGAGACGTCAAAAGAAATGACGTATTACTTTCTTCATTTTTGATTAAATTTTCATTTTCTGCTTACTTTAAATGGGTGGACATATGTTATTTAAATATATTGGTTTAAAGAGAACTTGAATCTTTTCTGCTGAGTTTTAAGATTGGAAATACTTTGGATTACACCTCCCTTTTATACAAACTCTCAGTTGTAAAAGTATACATGAATTTGCCTTACTGTCATAAAAAGTCCCGTTTTGCTTGATTTTGATATTTTTAAGGCAATTAAATTTAAGCCGATAGATGTAATGAAGCAACCCACATAATGCAGGATATGTTTGGGTGAGATAAATAGCACTCAGCATGTATTGCAACTGTTTGTACATTGACAAGATAGTCCGTTTTATTTCATGTGGTGATCCGTGATATGTACACCTCTGTTGTATGTGTTTTAGTGAGTTTGCTGAGAAATTGCTATGAGGTAACGGTACTGTGACTACTGGAGCGCTATTGTAAGACCTAAAACCAAGGGTCAATTTATGTTAAAATTTTTCTAAAATCATTATCAGTGAAAAGGACATTCTTTTGCGAGATTCCTTATCAAACACATTTCCCTGCTTTGTCAAATTAAGCTGCTATAAAATCAAAACAAAATGTGGACTGAACTGGATCAAACCAGAGTTTGCTGAAAGGCACTGGTTCTGTGACTTCTGACAAGCTATTGTAAGTGCTGAAACCCAGGTTCAATTCATGTTAATTATTTTCTAAATCCATTATCAGTGAAAAGAACATTCTTTTGTGAGATTCCTTATCAAGGACATTTTCCTGCATTGTCAAATTAAGTCGCAATAGAAGCAAAACAAAATATTTATGTGCGTGTCTGCGTCGATTTTTGTTATGATTATCAAGATAAAGTGTATTACCAAGTGACATAAATCATTTTTTAATCCTAACCTCTTTTTTACGTGGACATGAATAAAATTTTGAAAAAACATTAAAAATACAAAAGACCAGAAAACATTATGTTTGATTTAATACTGTGTATCATTCATACGTTCTTCCACGTTTTATTCAAGTGCTATTATATTATTTTTGTTTCTTTCTTTAATTTTTCTGCATATGCCCAATTTGTGAACTGATTTTAAAGAGAAAAAATAAAATAAGCTGAGATTTGGATTCTAAAGTAAATCAATAATGAGATGGTTAATTAGTAAATTTTGTCTAAGTTTGAACTTATTAAAATCGCAGGTGCACTATTATGTAAGAATAATCCATTTTTTACTGTTAAGCAAAATTGTTCAACATGCCCAATATGATGGCGGTGTTATGTGAACACCACTCTCGATATGGAAAAACAAATACCGGTAAATTCCTCGACTTTAAAAATAATGCATGACCCCATCGAAATCATGTTTCACCCCTGAAATCATCTCAGTGACTCCTCTCCCGCTTATGTCATTAATACCCTAGTCACAGCCAGTTTGGACTGGCCAGATTGGACCGGCCAGATTGGACTGGCCAGATTGGACTGCCCATAAGCGGGGGAGGGGGGTTGAGGGAAAAGATCCATCCTAAATAAAAAAAAAATCGATCTTCTACATGTTTGCGACTTTTCAATTTGCGTCAACTCTGATGGGAAAAAGACCCACTTTTTATTTCATTTATTGTTTCTTTATTGTTTTTATTTATTTTTTAAAGAAAAAGAACCCTTGAAACTACTGGCCACGGGCCAGGGGCCAAATAATCTGAGAATATCATGAGGACACGGCATTAATCCATTAATGTCTAAGGGAACTGGCACACATATATAAATCTGCTGATCTCAGGATTTCAACAGATATTTTAAAACAAATTCTGCAAGCATATTTCAAGGATACAGTACAAGCCATGCTTCGAAATGCGAATATGCCATTTATGGCAAATTTCCCGGTCAACTGGAATTCCAGAGAAAGGAGTCTAACGAGATCTGCGTCTCTTTCCTCGGCTTACATCACCAGTGCACAGGCCGCGAACCGGCGGGCAAGAGTGGCCCTAGCTGCAGCATACCGCGGCCTCGATAAGCTAGGTTTGAATGAAGGAGTTTGTAATCACCTAACTTTGAGGGCGCCTGCCGCCAATGGAGAGGGCGAAGTGATGTTGATTATTCCCTATGGACTTCATTGGTCTGAGGTATTGTCATAGTGTCTTGAAATACCTGGTATCTCTCATCATCAACAGTCGCTCGATTGCATATATATATTGACTGTTATATAATGTTTTACTCCCTCAGCCCAATATTTGATATAACGTTAACAGGGGAATGGAGTGCGAATAATGAGAAATTCAATCTGTATTTCTATCCTTTCTGTCAAATCTTTCAAATCTTTTTGAAAAGGGTGTTGGCGTTGGCGACAAAGTTACGATAAGGTGCATTTTTCATACGGTGACCGATATAGCTTGGATTTTTAACATAAGTACCAAGCGAGCAACGTATTGAAAGTATCTGTTACGACTGATTAGTTTATTTAACGTGTGCCTTACGCTTTGTAATTTGTGGCATAAATAGAGCGCAATTTTTATATTATCATCATAGCTTTACAAGATGGAGGAAATAGATCTTTTACAACACCAATTGGGTTTGATCCATTTGGCAATCCACTGTCATTATGATTTAGATAATGAACTACATTAAAGTGTTTTTAAAACTAATAACTTTATTTACTAATGAACTTTATTTCGTATAAAGAACAATATAAAATAAAATACGCATAAATACTTGCAAAATAAATCGCTTATGCGCAGACAATTGCAGTGTATTCGTTGGAATTACGCCGTATACGTTTCGCAGACGCAAGCAGGCGTTCGTGTAGGCTTACATACACAGGAGGGAAATATTTTATACCATGTTATAAATTTTAGCGAATATACGCGTTTGAATCGTAATTTACCCATACGATACCCACACGTTACGGATACGCCAAGCATAAGAGGAATTAACTAGACGGACGCTAAACACGCTAATTAGGCGGTGGTTTGATATACGCAGCGTACGGATAGCGTATGTGCGAAGTGATACTGACGAACTAGAAGCGTATGGGACGTATTTCTAACTATTAATATGCGTATGCATAAGTATGTTTGCCGTATGTTTACATAGCCTTTGCTAATATAAGCGTATGCCGAACGTATTTTGCGTTTATCTAACTCATGATTACCGTACGACAAACGCATCCCCTGCGGTTTGTCATTAGTGGCAAAATAAGATTTCAAATGCACATTTTCATCACTACCGCTCAAGATGGAGAGGACAGATGTAGTGATTTTCTAATACCATCGTTGGATTTGAACCAGTCTGCAGTTCATAATTATCAATAAAACAGAAGCATGCTACCCAAACAATTCTCATACGCTCATATGCTTAAATCATACGCTTTTATACCAAAAGATGGTATTCATACGCTAATATACATTTAGAAAACTCACATATACGCTTATCAAACATTTATAAATGCTAATGTACGGTATTCATCCGTTACTCATACGTTGATTTAATGTGGATATATAATTTGGATTGGTATGCCATTGATATTGGGCATGGAGATATCACCTTTTTACAATTATGCGAAAGGCTGGCGGCAGCCAGCGATTATCGCCCGAAAAATTTCTGTGACATTCTGTACAAAGCAGCACATACCAGGTTTTCTGTAGCGAAAAAAGGGTCGACAGGGGCGTCGAGGTTTTTGGTGGGCTGAAGTTCGGACAGGCCACCTGACAGTTTGGCTGCTGCGTGTGAGTCGAAGTAGGAAAAATGGCATCGTCCGAAATGACCTTTAATAGATTTGGTAGTATTAAGCATATCTTTGCATCATTTTTTAAACATTTCTGTGAAGTGTTCAAAGTGCTTTAATATTCTGAGAATACAAATAAAGACACACTGTTTGTTTGATATTTGTTTTATTAATTGCTATACCAACAAAATGCATGAAATAACCTTGAATAGATTTGGTAATATGAAGTATATCTAAATGTGACTTTTTTTTTTTACATTTCTACGAAGTATTCGCAATGCTTTAATATTTTTAGAGCATTGATAAAGACATATTGTTAGTTTGATTCGTGTTTCTGTGGTAAAATTTGTGTTTCCAGCTGTGTACTGACAGCATTCCTTTACTTATGCAGTATTTTTTTTTTTGGACTGTTTTTTTTTCGCCCTCTCGCACCGATTTTGAGGTCCCCGGGGGTTGTCATCCATAAAAATAAAAAAGTGTGGCCTTATGGATATGTTTGATACATGTATGAGCACGTGATCATACCATGAGGACACATTGACCTCATGGGGGCATGACCTATATATACCTGCCGTTTCTCCTCAAGCGAGGCAGTATCATATGGAGATATCTGAGGCTACCATGATAAAGTCAACCAGGGCCGCAAAAAAATTATGTGCACTTTTTTTCCAACGAGTCCAAATGTGTCATGAATTAGCAAGAGACATATCTCTAAATATCTAGTGGAATATCAATATGTGACCCCGATAGAGAGTATATTTACAGGTAACCTGATGAGGACATGACCTTCTTCGGTATGAGGTAACTGACACACATCCGCTTTTCTCAAAAATTCATTCTTTAAGCATCCTGACAAATGTCTGCTGATCTCAGTATTTCAGTCGATATTTTGAAGTAAATTCTGCAAGCATACTAAGCGAATACAAACCATGCTTCGAAGAGCGAATCTGCCACTCCTAAAAAAATTGCCATTCAGTTGGAATTCCGGAGAAAGGCGTCTAAAGAGTTCTGCGGCTCTCTCCTCGACTCACATGCCCAGTGCACAGGCCGCGAATCGGCGGGCAAGAGTGACTCTAGCTGCAGCATACCGCGGCCTCGACAAGCTAGGTTTGAACGAAGGAGTTTGTAATCACCTAACTTTGAGGGCGCCTGATGTTACTTATTCCCTATGGACTTCATTGGTCTGAGGTATTCTCATAGTGTCTGAAAAAGCTGGCATCTTTCATCATAGTCGCTTGATAGCATATTTATTGACTGTACTGTGAACTTACATGATGCCCCCCAGTCCACTATATGATGTCATTTTAAGCAGGGGAATGGAATGCGAATAATGAAAAATTCAATCTGTCTTTCTATACCTTCTGTCAAATATTTCATATGATTTTAACAGGGGTGTTGGTGGTAAAGACCACATTTGACGTCATGTCTCATATTAATACATTAACGAAGAGTACCTTGACCGCGAGAGTTTAAACTGCTAGCAGTAGTCGGCAACAGTGAAATATGAATTCTGTGTGAAACTGTGAAGACAAAAGGCTTATTCCCAAACAGATTAACACACCCCTCTTGTTTCAACGTACTCGTATGAGCACCTGCAGCTTCTCTGTATACTACTCAACGCCAGGAAGAGGCGTGTAAATCTGTAAAACTGACAACATTCAGCCAAAGTTCCCGCGTTCTATGTAAAACAATAGTTTCACTAGAACAATAGTTTCACATGGAATGATCCCGAAGGACACCCCCCCCTTTTTTTTTACAGACAGATAAGAGGGCTTGAGATGACGTAGAGTGCGGGCGTTTAACACCGAAAAACTGCGCGGATATGCTCGCTGTGCGAAGACAAGCTTCAATCTTGGACACACGCAAGGGCTTCGTTAGACTTACGTCGTATACGTTTCCCGTATGCAGGTAAACGCTTGTGCACGTTCGCCTACGAAGAAGGAAATTTGAATTTTTTGAGAATGTCCCAAAAAATTTAAGCGTATACGAGTCGTGCGTTACCCATACGTTACAACATGTACCCATACGTTAGACACACACTATACGGTATAATGACGTTAAAGTTACGATAAGGTACGTTTTACATACGGTGTCCGATATAGCTTGGCTTTTTTGCATAATGGTAACAAACGAGCAATGTATTGAACGTATCTGTTACGATTGATTAGGTTATTTAACGTAAAGCTTACGCTTGATTATCCTTTGGAAAACGTATACCAACGCTTTGTAATCTGTGGCATAAATAGAGCGCATTTTTTAAATTATCATCATAGCTTTACCAGGTGGAGGAAATAGATCTTTTACAACACCAATTGTGAACTATATTAAAGTGTTCTTGAAACTAATAATGAATTTTATTTGGTATAAAGGTCAAAGTATAATAAAATACCCATAAATACTTTATTTTAGGAACTCTTTTATAGAACAGGATTAAATTGTATATGATACATGCTACAGAATTTATTCTATTCATTTTTAAAAAGAAAGCTAGTAGTATAAAAAGAAAGTTGAAAGAAATTTAATCAGACAAGATTTGTTGATATTTTATACATACGTGTATTCTAACGAGATATGCCATTGTGAACAAAGAGTCAACAAAGGTATGTAAATTATAAAAATGCATTAAAACAGGTCAATTTCAAACATCCCATCCCATCCCATGTGTGCTTAATTTATTATTACGCATGATGAAAAGGTGTAAAAAATAATTAATTATTATTACAAATTTTAATAGAAATTTAACGAAAATTTCAATGAAAGATGAAAAAGCTTTATTTTATATTTATAGCCTCAATAACCTTTCCCAAGACCCCCTTATCTGTCATTTTCAAATTTTAAGATCCCCCTAATATTTGCTTAAAAATGTCCAGGTCCCCCCAACCCATTTTCTCCTCCACCCCCTCTCTTTCCAACTTAAATAATTACCGGTCCGTGGAAAACTCCACATTTCTTCGTTCAAATGACGCGCAAGGGTCGCAGAAACATTAACAATGAGACAAGATTTTCTTGCTTTGGTGACCATGACCGTCCTGGCCATATTTTTGGTCGTAAAATGGACGCATAAATGTCTCCAGCGAATAGAGGCATTATTGAAGGGGTTAAACTCGCTGTCCTGTGATGCCGTTGTTTTTTTTTTTCCTCTTTCTCGTTCCCTGAGATGCCGTTTCCGCCATTTTCGGACATGTCCTGCAATTTCTCTTAAAGCGAGGCAGTATCATATAATAATATATATTAATATATAAAAATAATAATAATGTTGGTACCCTTTTCTAGTTCAGATGAGAGAAGTCTATCTTTTACAAGAGGATTTTTGTATAAATGTGTCCAGTTAACGATAGTAGACTCCCTTTCACATATCATAAGCTAAATGAATTTTTCTTTGTTGCAAGAAGTGGCAAACAGTGTAGGCCTATCTGATTTGAATGCAATTTGATATAGCTTATACCTAAATTTCTCATAATGGGAACACACAATGATATCGATGAAGTGAATTTCGTCCTCTGTTGCTTTTCATGCAATAGCACAATGCCCATAATCTGTTCAAGAGGTTTAAGTTCAGGTTCGAGAGTGAAATTGAGTTTATTTTGGATATGTCTGATACATGTATGAGCACGTGATAATACCATGAGGACACATTGACCTCATGGGGGCATGACCTATATATACCTGCCGTTTCTCCTAAAGCGATGCTGTATCGTTTGGAGATATCTGAGGCTATCATGATAACCCCTACCTGGTCCCAGTTTCGTAAAAATGTCAGTTAACTGGGTTTGTTGACTAGGATTGCCATGAGAGTGCTGTTACACTGCTGCTGATAGGGTAAGATGTGCCCATGTGAGCGTGTAACCTTTGTAATTAAATTCTTAGCCAGTTGTTTTTTTTTGTGTGTGTGTGCGTGTGTGTGTGTGTGTGTGCGCGCGCGTGTGAAACTGGTACCAGGGCCGCATATTAATTATGTGCACTTTTCTCCAACGCGTCGAATGTGTCATGAACTAGCAAGAGACATATCTGTGAATGTCTAGTGAAAAATCAATATGTGACTCCGATAAGAGTAGGCCTACAGGTGACCTCATGAGGACATGACCCTATAAGGTCTACGGTGAACGACTGATACACATCCGCTGTTCTTTCTCAGAATTCCTTCTTCAAGCAGACTGACAAATGCCTGCTGATCTCAGTATTTCAGCCGATATTTTGAAGAAAATTCTGCAAGCATACAAGGCGAATACAAACCATGCTTCGAAGAGCGAATCTGCCACTCCTAAAAAAATTGCCATTCAGTTGGAATTCCGGAGAAAGGCGTCTAAAGAGTTCTGCGGCTCTCTCCTCGGCTTACATCACCAGTGCACAGGCCGCGAATCGGCGGGCTAGAGTGGCCCTAGCTGCAGCATACCGTGGCCTCGACAAGCTAGGTTTGAATGAAGGAGTTTGTAATCACCTAACTTTGAGGGCGCCTGCCGCCAATGGAGAGGGCGAAGTGATGTTGCTTATTCCCTATGGACTTCATTGGTCTGAGGTATTGTCATAGTGTCTGAAAAAAAGTTTGCTTCTCTCATCAGCAGTCGCTCGATAGCATATTCTTTGACTGTACTGTGAACTTACATGATGTTCAACCGGAGCACGAATTTTAGGATCGTTCGTCCCCTGCGAATTTTGGGTGCATTAAATTCCATAGAGTTCGTAGAGGTAGAGGGAGGTTTGCAATGGAAAGGCCCAAGTCTGCGTTGTGAGTCGCAGGGGCCTAGTGAGGTGTCTTTCCAAGCAGGGACGCTATTTGCAAAGTGCGATGGCCGTGGAAATTGTACTCTTTTCTTGAGTTTGTCTTGCTAGCTGCGTGCGTGGCACGTACTCACTACTTACATGTATGAAGAGAATGCAGTGCTGTGTATGAAGAGAATGCAGTGCTGTGCCTGTTGTATATAAACCTCCAGTTGTCCCCACGTCCAGCCTTACCGTTTCGTCTCTTTATGAACTTTCATAAGGTCCATGTTTTTAAATTTTTGTTCGTACAAGCTTTTGGTAAAACATGTTCATAATAGAAATTTCTATTATGATTTGTGCACTTAACTACAATGTTTTCCGCAATAGGCCAATTTTTAGATTTTTAAAAAATTATGATAAGACACAATAAATGAAAAATATTTTACCATGTTAAATAAACTTCTTTAATTTAGACCTATAAAATTATGGCTGGATTTAGTCTTTTGAAAGCGTTGAAAATACACTTTCTTCAAAATTTAGGTGACGGCATCTTCATTGATTGGTCTTGATGAGAATAACGCTGTGATTGAAGGTGACGGACCATCCGAGATATCCGCGGCTTCCATACACCGGGGCATTCACAACGCTAGAAGTGAAGATGTCTCATGTGTGATGCACACACACATGCCTTACGCCACCGCACTGTGTAAGTCGAAGTAAAACACACACACACACACACTCACACACGGATTTTGAGGTATTTAATCACGTTCTCCCTTGCTATGGCTAGAATGGGGAATGTTAGATCACCTTTCAGATTTCTGACCTAGCAAATGTACTTTAAATTACACTGTCTGTACTTGTTAAAAGCCTTCATCAGAATCACGAGGGAACGTCTACTTTTTAAAGTAAACCCCTTGTCGCCAGCATACACTGTAACACACGAGACTATTATTTAATCAGCCAATGCCACTCTTTAGTTTTACAGTGCACTGGAAACTCTCCTATATAACCAAAGTGTGCCAGGAAGATACTGCCCGTACTGTAAAACTCAGGGTTGTCAGTGTTATCTTTTACCATTATTTACTGTTAACGTACCCTTAATCGCCAAAAAGACGTAATGTATTCCATGTGTAATTTCAGCGGTTTTACAGGATCCCACTCTTCGCATGTGTCACCAAAATTCCCTCCGATTCTACGAGAACATTTCCTATGACACGGACTACCAAGGTCTTGCTGAGAATGTCGATGAGGGGGACCGCATGGCAAAGGCACTGGGCAAAAACGACGCCATGATCATGAGGAGTCACGGGGTCATGGTTGTAGGTCCAACTGTCGCTTCAGCCTTTGACACAATTTACTACTTGGAGAGGGCCTGTCAAGTACAGGTAACTTCTCCCCTCCACAGTGGATTTATGTAACACATTTACTTTCTTATTTTTACTTTGGGGCCACCATCCATTGTTCACTTTTTGACCCAAATAATTTCACATGGTCAGTGAATTCTACTGGTAAGGTGGCAGGCAAACTCTTTTCGTATACGGAACAAAATTTTCTGTATTGTTTAGAAAAAGCTTTTTTTTTTTTGGGGGGGGGGTGACAACATTTTAAGCAATATTGTATATGACAATACCATATTAGTTTGGACACATTTACTCTTTGCCGTTATTGACAAACATTACAAACTGAGCTACTGCACAAGCTAATATGGTATTTATCAGTTTTTATAGGTATATGCATGTACATATTTCAGGTTATGGCAATGTGGACGGGAGAACCACTAGTTGAAATAGAAGAAGAAATGTGCAAAAAATCGAAGGCAGTCATCGACTGTATTAAAGATGAGTATTCAAGGGCTTACTTTGACAGCATGCTGCGACGTTTACGTAAAGAATGTCCAGATTTTGAAAATTGAAGATAAAGCTTCTCGTTTTGCTTGACAACAGAAGCAACCGTGATTCTGAAAAGCAACGTTACCACGACGACAAAAAGTAAATTAATCAATATTATTTGTGATACAGTTTGTTGCATTTAGTCCTTATTAGTCCTTGTAGTCGATTGCGGACTGTTTTGCAAACTGAAGGCGATGTTTGATTCACAACTAACCTGCATGGTTTTGAACTTCTTGCGACAATATACATATTAGTAGTCTATATTAATATGTATATTATCGTAAGAAGTTCGAAACCATGCAGGTTAGTTGTGAATATGCATGTACATATTCATTCGTACATAGTCTATATTAGACAAAGCTTCAAGGTATCAGAGGTTAAAGATTTCTAGTTTTTTCCCACTGCTGTCTGTGAATTTACCTGTATCTAGACTGTTACCTGTTCTATGAACAGAACATTGAAGAATAAAGTTTTTCATACCTCCCACTGCATTTTCCCTTTATTGAAGTGTGACGTTTAGAATTGACTATCATCTCGCAAAACAAACGACCTATCCATTCTGTCTCCTTAAATTCCAGCCAATGAAGATGTGATTAAATACTGCAAAAGTTAAACATGGTGGCATTTTCAGCTCTTGTACAATGGGTTTAACCTGAATTTCAGGCAACTAACAATTCAATTCTCACAAATAGAGTTATTTAGCTGGTGGAATAGTAAGCTTTGAAAATGCAGCTGATTATCTGACCTCTCAATTTATACACCTGGTTAACTTAAAATGAATATTCAACGTAATAATATAATAATGATTAACTATGAATAAATAAAAAGTAATGTTATTTCCGCATTCTACATTCAATGGCTAACCAATCTTGATTTTAAGGTTTAAGTTGAATATCAACCATTAATTGATATTTTGTTAACTTTTCCTTCATGTTAATTTGGGGTGTTTTGGTTTCTTTTGAAAATGACTTCTAATGCAATTAATTTCCTGCTATACTTCCTTCTGAGAAACACCACTGCATTACAGCACCGCAGTACCGTAGCACTTTTGCTAAGGACAACCACTCACGTTCACATTGGCCAATAGATTACTAGATCAACTGGGGGCTGTAGTGCTGAGAAGTCATCTGCAATTTTTTTTATAATCACCGAAAATCGTTTAAGCTTCGTGTGTTAGTGCAGTGATAATAAAACAACTTTCTATACTCGCAAGTTGTATTTCTATATACAGAAGGCGCAACACTGTTTTTGCTTTTTTTAATGCACGTCACATGCAGATGAAGGAAAGCAAGGATCAAATGCCTGTACCTTTTTATGTGCAGACACAGATGTGTCTGTTATGGAATCCCAGGAGGGCCAAGCGAAAAAAAATTGAAAAAAAAATTTTTTTTTGAAAAAAAAAAAAAATTTTGAAAAAAAAAAAAAATTGAAAATAAGTATGTGGTCAAACTTGGCCGACTAAACTGACTGTAACTGAATAGCTCAAACTGCATGTACACTGCTCAACCATACAGTGACTCATTGTGATATGTTGTACTTAATATTTCATCAGAATGTTGTCAACAATAAGAATTTTACACCTCTAGACAGTTGGGCTGGTAGCTTGCAAATTTTCCCAGCCCAATCAGTTTTAATTGCCAATAAAAGAAACATTGTTATTTTACAGTAGTTTCAATATGATGAACTTAAGGTTCCTATCAAAATGCTTTGTAAGGTAAATTTGTCAGATTATTAAGGATGGAAATTAAAAAAATAGAACTTCTAATAAGAAGTTTGTTAACATAAGTATCATAAGAATATTTTTTGAGCAGTATGGATTAGTGTTCATTTTTATAATTTACAAATCAGATCTACTACTAATTACTAATATTTTATAATAGTGTTTGTCTGGCAGACTATGCCTAATTTGCACATTATTTCATGTGCCGCATGATATCAATGAGTTATATACCACAATGTCAGATGGGATTATGTGGACTAGTTACCTGTTTTAAACATAAAGTTTGCAGTGAGAACTTCATTGAGTTTCTTGATGTCTTCCCACCCTGGCAAAAACACCAGTATGGCACCATCCTAAAACATATATAAACCCTGAATTTGTCAAAGAGTAAGACTCATAAACAAGGTCTGCTCAATTGTATCCCTTAGCACTTGTCTTGTAGCGATAATCATATTTATAGCAATAGAAACCGAGATGAAAAATGATATAAATGTTGACGTGGCTGTCACAGTCATTTTTACATTAAATCTGTAATGCACGCCCAAGATCAAAGTGCCTCCTCAGTTTTTGGTAAAAAAAAGCACATAATTCATTTTATAAACAGACAAAACATGATTTTAAAAAAATCTTGATAATGTTTCCTTTTCTTTTTTTAAACAGACAATGATAAAACCTATTTCTCCATGTTAAGTAGTGGTCATGATCCCAGTACAATATCTGCTTACTCACATCACTAGTCTTGATGATATACTTGATCAACTGCTCTATCAACATAACGTCTATCTTGTCATAGTCCATTGTTCTCAGGGTCTGTAGAGTATCAGGGGAATACCTGGAAAATCAGTACTAAGTTACGAAGTGAATCATTTCATTGAAATGAACATCACACTTTTAGACCTTCTGTGGCCAAAAGTATTCAAAAAAGTTTTCTGTAAGAAAACGATATTAAATATACTTCTTCCTTTTTTTAATTTGAAAAGGGCAGTTATGATCACCCAAAATACCACCTCCCTGTTAATAGCACAGATACAATCAAACCATGAGAGGGAGAGAGAGAAATAGAGATCTTACTTGTGACGTATGGAGGCAATCCATTCATTAAGCAGCCACTCTTCTTCTTCTTTCTGTGCCAACATCTCTCTTTTCCTCCTCCCATAGATTCTCCTCTGTGGTTTGTTAGAAGTGTTCTCGGGTGGGGAATACCTGAAAGAAGAAATAAAGAACCTTTTCATACTAAGACATATACAAAATTGCTTTGTAATTCAGGCATAGGAACACCTGGTTTGTTGTGGCAGAATCTTTCTACCAGATTCTAGGTTCAAACTTACACCCAGGAAATCAAACTCTCAGATAGGAAACCCAATAAAGAAATGGGGAGAAACATCATTAACAAACATGAGACCTTAGTTTTTAAGAGAATAAAAAAGAGTTATCTTAACATATGGCAAAAGATATTATCTTTTAGGGGCATATTGCATTGCAAAAAAATTACAAACCTTAATGTTTCAATGACATCCTCCAGATAAACCTCTTCCACTGGGTATGTGAATCCTGGTATGTGAATCATAGGGCATCCGCCTGGAAAATGTGAATCACATTAAAAAATTGAAAATGACAACTAGACACAACAAAATTGCTTATAACGTGACAGAATGGTTATTTGAAAAACATTTTTACCACGTAGATGATAATATACCCTTTCCTTTACATTCTGAAAAAAAAAAAGATTTAAAATAAAAGTTTTCAAAAGTTTGTACTTATATACAGATAAGGCAGCACTTGTTTTAGCAAATTAAATTTCATATAATCAAAAACCGAAGATGCTTTGGTGCTCTGTGGGGTACTTTCTTTAAACTTATTAATAAATTAAAACTGCACACTTNTCCTCGGCGAAGACCTCAGAAAAAATACTAATAATCCTATGTTATCGACAAGTTATTTCAAAATTTGGATAACAGAGACCACATTACACACATTATGATCTTTGATACAGATTTTTCAATGAATTGACTATGTAAAAGCCGAGTTTTCCACAACGACGACCTAACGAAATTATTTGGTTTACCTTCGACAAGTATAAACAACAGTGTCCTCTCAGGCCAGTAATGCTTCCTCTCAGGTAGTGGATAACAGCGCAGGTTACTTACGTGCTTATAGTATATATAGTAGAAATTGAAATTATGCACAAAGTAGAAATTACAACTTACAAGTTGTTTTTATTTTGATCAGAAGTTAAAATACAAATCAATGCTTTTAATTAGTTTTGTTGTCAATACAAGTGAAAAGTATGTGATAAGTATGCAAAATAATAAAAAAACAATGCAGTTCACATGATTTTCTTAAAAAGCATGCCAGTGGAGAGTAAATGTCATTGGGCAAGTACTAGTAAGGCCGTTCTCTTGCACGATGTCGACTGTTAGGCTATGAAATTCGACTTCTTTACATATCATACGTACCCTACATGGGTATTTATTATCATGAATAGTGCTGACACAAAATGGAAAGTGCGCACACAGGATATTTTTTTCTGTGATCAGAAATGTGTTGTTAATATTTAGTAGGAAGCATAATCTACCATACCATTTTTTTAATCAGAAATTTTCTGTGTATTATCAGGGGCAGATTGAGGCAATCTTCTGGGTCTTTCGGAAGACGGTCAGATTTTCAAGTTTCCATTGACGATAACTTAGTTTTTTGTCGGAAGATGTTAAAAATGGAGGATGGATCCAAAGATAATTTGGAAGACTGTCAGAAAATATATCTGGATCCGCCCCTGTATTATGGGTATTATTTGATTCCTGTATCTTATTTATTTGCTTTTCATGCAGCAGTATTATAGGATTTTGATAGAGATTTCAACTGTATAATAAGGATTAAATGTCAGACAGCAGTCTGAGTTGCAACTGATGGATTTCATTAGTTTATTTCAATTTCAAATTCTATCCCGTATCTCGTTGTGATAGCAGCAACCTCTGTCTGCCTGGAGTAGCAACAGAAGACGGTGACCTTTTCTTCTCCCCATGTTCATTGGCCATAACAGACCTGAAAAGAGTAAAAATAATAACTGTACAAGTTGAAGTTATTTTCCAATATCTTCAGGAGGGCACGTATCCTATAGAGACAACACCAACACAGAAAAGAGTTATTCGGAGAACAAGCAAGTCTAATTATAAAGTAAACTTTCAATTTTCATGATGTTAAATATGAAATATTATTAGAGGTCACACTACGTTATACGCAGATATACAATTCCAGGGATGTGTGTCCAATGGACCTATGTACCTTTAATAAATGTCCTGCAGGGGATTACTATTTCATGGGTATTTACAGTATGCCAGGGGGACTACCATTTCTGGGATTTTAGGTCCGGGGGACTACCATTTCTGGGATTTTAGGTCCGGGGGACTACCATTTCTAGGATTTTAGGACCGGGGACTACCTTTTCTGGGATTTTAGGTCCAGGGGACTACCATTTCTGGGATTTTAGGCCCGGGGACAGCTGCTTAATTCCTTTAACATCATGAGTACACATATGCATATCGTAATGCTTATTTCAGATTGAACATGGCAAGCTCTATTACAGAGTTAGCAAGAGGAAAGTGAGGGACGTAGCAGATGAAGGGCAGAATGATAATGATGATAATGATGTTGGTGGAGTATGGCAAAAAGTTGTAAGAAACAGGGAAGAAGTGAAAAAATTTTTGGATACACTGCATACATCACCGCTTGGTAAGTATGTATTAAAAGAATTCTGTATTCACAATACCGCGTATACGTTGCTTTATTTAATTGTGTGACGTAATTCCAGACATTGAAAAAGTGTCCATAGAATGCGATGTATTAATTTCCTCGTTTTTAAATTTAAGGTGGTCACCTAGGACGAGATAAGACACTGGCCAAGGTTGAAAAGAGATATTATTGGCCAAACATGGTAGACGACATCAGAAAATTCATTTTAAAATGTGACAAATGTCAGCGTGTCAACAAAAAGAGCGACAACGGCTCTCCACCGCTTAACCCTATTCCTGTGAACAAGCCTGAGGCGTGGAGGATGGTAATCAAGACAATTTTGATCTTAATCGTGGTGTTTAATTGGAAAAATAGCTATTGAAAATAGTTTTTCGTTGTTATCGTCATATTGTTTTAACAGAAAACATTAAGACTTGTGGAAATTTCTTTATTTTTCAGTAATTTATGTAGTTAAACATCTACGAATTTAATGTAAAATCAGAAATAACGTATTTTTATTAATTTTTAGTAGATTGGGATCGATCTAATTGGGCCAATGCAACAAACAGAAAGGGGCAATCAGTACGTATGTACTGTTGTGTGCTACTACACCAAGATGGCCCATGCACGTGCCTTGCCCTCCAAGGAAGCGACAGGGGTATCCAGCTTTCTTTTGGACCTTTTTTTACGTAAGTGTTGAATATTATAGGTGCAGTAATGAATATGTATCGACAACGATTGCTTTCGAAGTTACATGTTAAGATAACTTAATTAATTNCTTCTACAATAATGGCCCGATCATGCTGATTTTCAAACTTGACCTGCGTTTTATAAATATTCATCAGCTCTGTAAATATAAAGCCAAAAAGTAAAACTGCCCTCCACTTATTGTGTTTACAAGGAAAGTGCACGGCGCCGGCATTGCCATCGGCATCGGCGACGGCGACGACAGACGCAGGTGATGGCAATATGTACAGACACATCTGTGTCTGTACATAAAAATAAAGTTGAATAAATATCGAACCATTACAATTTCCTGATGCATATATAAACATTATTATTGAAAATACATTATCAGGAATTACAGGTTATGGAACATATTTATGATGAACTTTTACATATATCATGATTACAGACTATTACTTGGAAGATTGTATCCAGATGTTGAACTTTATTCCTCCACCATCCAACAAGAAGGAGCGGGACAAAGATGACATGGTGGATGAAGAAGGAGAGAAAGAGGTAGTCATTGGTTATGGTTTATTTTCCGTAAAAAACCTATTAATTCATCATTTGTTTTGTTACATTTTAGTCTATGTTGTTATGTTATCTTATGTTTTATGCAATGTATGCTATGCTATGTAAGCATATATTGCTATACTATATCCTTCTATTACTTAGGAAAATTGCAATATGATGATTTCATCAGATTATAATGACACAACTAGAAGAGCCATGGCCATGCTGAGTGAGAAAGAGATGTCATTTGAACTTATTGAGGTGAGTGTGATTCTAGTTACAGAGCTAATTTTAGTTGAAAGAAATTATTGCAGATCAGCAAGAGAAAAAAAATGAATCAAATAAAGATAATTAATCATTTTCCTACTGTAAGCAGGTGTGCGTAAATGTCTGTCGCAGTGTGTGTGTGTGTGTGTACATGTGTTGGTGCTAAATAGTCCAAATTAAGCTTGTATATATTCAACCTTAAGGTTGAAACTCATCTGTTTCTTATTCTAATTTTTATACTGCCATTAAATTATTGCCAATTACAAAAGTTGGCATTACCTTGGAGACAGCTAGTCTTTATTAACTGATAGAATGCCAAATTTATATGTATTGCAGGTATCATGTATTATATTATTATAATATTGACAATTATGATATATTCCAGGCACTTTGCAAGTATATCAAGAACCTTGGTGTCCCTGGTGCCATCTTGATATTTCACCCAGGGTGGAACCTGATATTTGCCTTAAACATGCAGACACCTGTCAGAGCACCCAGAGTTTGGTAAGAGAACAAACAGCAAACACATTTGATTGAAAAAAAATTATTGACCTTATCGTGGAGTAGTACAGTATGAGTATGTTTATTGTTAATACTTAGATATTGAAGATGATGAGGCAAAGGTTTAATGAGTATGTTTAAGCGATTTTTGATAACATTGAGGAGTATTACACAGAGTATTTATGTGGCACTGTATGTTAGAATTATTTCAGTAAAATGCAGAAATGTCCCTTCTGTTTAGTTTTTTCTACATATTTTAACTTTTCAAAGTTAAAACTATTGTATTTACATAAAAGTTTGTACCTTTCAGGCGGCCCTGCATATCGTCTGCTTCCACTTCATTCCCAAATACCAAGAGAAGACCAACACAAGGTTTTTGAGCCAGTACCTGAAGGTGTTACAAAGGTATGGTTGGTTTAATACAAATCACTGTAGTTGCCTTTGTTAAAGAATGTTACTTTTACATAATTATTGTGACAAGGTTAGGCCAGTACCCCTGCTCCATGGACCTATCTGTCATCATACTTCATAGATTATGAGCTGTTAGAATTGTGAATTTTGATATGTAATAAGAGTCTTTTTAAGTAATTTGACATGTAATGGTATATATATTATATATGTCACCAGTAGTGAAGTTTGGATTAGTGTATCAAAATATTCTCACTTATTTCAGATCATTCTGTCCACCAACATTGCTGAGACCAGTATCACTATCAATGATGTTGTTTATGTCATTGACTCTTGCAAGTAAGCTAGTGACAGTAGAATTAAGTATGAAAAAAGTAATGAATTATATAATTAAAAAATGAAGTATGATTTGGTTAAATTTATTTTCAAGTAATAAAATGTTGAAAAGGCAAAGAAATGTGTAATATTCAAATAAATTTGATTGTGGCTCTAACACTTGCAATATAAATTTGTATCACTGGCAGAAAAATAATAGCATCACATTGGTTTAGTATAAACTATTCCTTTTTGGAGAATAAATGTAGCTCTGATTTGTCTCCAATGACACAAAATGAGCACCATTTTTCAGTTTGAAATATCCATATCTATAACAATGTCAAAACTGTGCCAGCTAACATCTCATATACCAGTACTTAGGAATACTGTTAGAAAATATCTCTGGGTCCGCTCCTGTTATTGACCATGTTACCTGTTGTGCATGATCAAAATTCAGTGTTGACTGACAGTGCTATTATAAGCATTATTTATTATTGCATTAGAATTGACAAAATGACCTATTTTGCATCTTTATTTTCTGTTTTGTTTTTTTTTGTCTGTACATTTGACAGCTTTGCTGCCTTGTTTCTAAATTAATTTGGTTTACCCCCTATATTTCGAGAGAGTGAAAACAACAATTAAGCAGATAGCAAATTCTTGCATGAAAGTTTATGGTTAAATGCATTTCTTTGACAAGAAGGTCAGTGTCCTGATTACGCAACAAATACAATTTGTTTAAACGCAGCTATCCAACGGTCAGCAATAAACTTTTTTGGAATAGCGGAACTTTGGAATACTGGACGCTCAACTTAGCCTTCGGAATTATGGACCTTGGGAACAGCAAGTACTGTATATTGTCTATATTAAGATCAAGGCCCCTATTCAGTTTTTTTTTTTTTTTTTTTTTTTTTTCGGAATAGCAAACCCTTGTAATATAGGCTGGCCCTGATAAATGTCTGCTGTGGGTTAAATAAGATGCAGGTACACAAAGGTTTCTCGGTAAAAGGTCCACTTTTTCAGAAAAAAGCCCCCCTCCCCCACTTTGAATTTGGTGGCGCGTGTGTTTAACACCTGTTCTCAAGCAGATGTTGCTATAAACAATAGCTCACTATAAACAATGGAATTTTACTCACCTTGCTTTTTGTTCCTCTTTCAAAAGGTGAACTTTGCTAAACTATTGGTTACGTTAGTTTTTGTTTCAAATAAGCCAGCGTACTGGGTCACTAGACCTGGGTCACACCGGGGCCAGAGGGGCTTTGAAAATTCTTCAGATTCATATGCCGAGCAGCATGGCAGTCAAGATTGGTCTTATTCAGTTATTGCTGATCTTGATAGGTAATAATACAGGCTTGTCCTAATTGGCCTAAGCCTTTCTTCGTAAACAAAAAAATCCCCTTGCTATTTTAAGGCATGACGCAATTTTTTTCTCACTTTCATAAACAGAAAAATCCCCTTTTCCATATTGAGGCGCATTGATTTTTAGTTGTTTCCGGTGTGAAATGTCGATAATCATGATAGTTTTTTCTTAGTTTTTACAAGGAGTTATAACAGAAGGAGATTACACGCAAGCCTCTCTATTGTCCGATGTCTGTTACGGTGGGCGGAGCTAGCTAAGGGGAGCCTCCTGTCTCAAGGTTTCGTCTGCGTCGCTCTCCTCGGCTTGGAGATTAATTTCATATGCGTTATTTTGAGTTAGAATTCGAGATTAGTAGTGTCAAAGCGGCGCTGTATGCTGATGATTTTTTCACGGTAATTATCTGGACGATGTGCTGGAAGGGAATGATATTATAGAGAGGATACGAAGGTCGGATTGAGGATAGTCGCCATGAGTTTTTTGAGTCGGTGATAGATGGCTTTTTTTTTTTTTTTGCACAACCTAGTGAAAAATCACCAAGGAGAAGTCAAAAGAAAACGTCCCAACTGTGGTTTGTGAAAACGATATTCAAGTGAACGTCTGTCTTCACTGCCAAAGGACATAATATTAATATATAAACGTATGGACCCTCCATCCCTTAGGTCCCATAAACATATACATTGTGACAGTGCCTAAGCCTTGTGACTTTGGTTTTAAATTTCTTAAAATATTTTTCTCTCGGTATAATTTTAATATTATAATGCATTAAAGTAAAATTTAACCAAAATGAGGCAATGCCATTGCATGTCAATTTACTGAATACTCGTTATAAATATCTTTATCTTGGAAATCTCCCTTTTTTTCAAGATTATTTTGACACATACTCTGGTCACATTTGTCTGTGAACAAGTGCACAGTGCTAAACATTAAGAATAATTTTATTCATTCATAAATATATTTATGTACAAAATATATTAGAAATTTAGTATTGACTGAGCTCTTTTAAGTGAAACAAATAAAGATGTGAATATAGAATTTCAAACTATTATTTACTATATAAATTTAAAATATCTTTTAAGTCAACTCTATACTCTAGCATCATGATTGTAGCATCTGTGAGTTAAACCATTTTATTATATCAGTAGAAGAACAAAAACAAAATTTTACAATTTTACACATAAGCAGTAATTAATAAAGTCATAAGAATGATCAAGTTGCTACAGTTTTCAGGTTTTATGCAGTCTATGTTGGCATTTTTTTTCAACCGTGCAAATAGAAATAATTATATTATTTTTTATCCGACTTGCTGATGTCAGTCTGTGCCAGCTACTATTCCACTCACAGACCAGCAAGGTCTGAGAATCTAAGGGTCTAAATGAAAAAAATCCTAGAAGAAAAAGTGGCTAATTCTTACAAACAGGTTCAAAAACATGGGATTTTCAAAAGGTTATTATAGACCAAGACAACACTTAGTCAGAACATTTATAAAATGAATTGGAGTACATGCTACAGCTGAAAAAATTAACTGGTCCAGTAAGTGACTGCTTTAAAGAAATTTCACTGAAGCAGTCCAAAATTTACTGGCGATCAGGTAGACTGATATACCATGGCACTCAACAAATTATTTATAAGTTTTGATTTTTTTCCCACATGACAGTAGCATAAAATTTATGTCCACTTTAGAAATGTATAGAGTCAGTTAGGTGACTGAAAATATTTTAAAATGTCATGAAGGAGCACTAATTAGTTAATGCAGTCTCTGTTGGTCAGTCTTATCCAGTTTCTTTACTAAAAAGGACAACTCAAGTGAGAATTTCTTCAGGGCCTTTTCTTCTGCCTTGCCAATGCCATGCCACTCAGAAAAAAGGGAAACCTGTAGGTTAGAAAAAAAAACAATAATAGCATTATGAACTACTAGTATCCACGTAGACATTTTGGAATTACGCAGTGAAGTTTAATGTGTCTTGTTATGACTTGACTGAAATAATGTTCACCACGTAAATGAACAACTTACAACTGAATTTATATAGAACATCAAGATTCATGATCAAAGGCTTATAACCCCAAGAAATTGTACTTATTACAAGAAATTATTTAAATCCGCCCTGGTTCCTACTCTTCTGACAGGACAAAAAGGGGATTTCAGAGAGGCTGGTTGCTAAAAGGAAAATGCCCAAGGACGTGTATTTCGAAAAAAATTAAAAAGGGTACTGTTGTTAGTGAATGTTTCATGCATCGTAGGCATTATGACAAAAGTAACTTACCCCAGACACACTGACCTCCTTTTTTCATTGATATTTTGTCCAGCCTGTGCATTATTCATATATTCAATGCAGCCTTCTCCCATATCTATAATAGAAGAAAAAACTTGAGTAGTGTTTAGATATGTCAAATTCATTATCAATTTTGAGTGAATTTCTGTTTCAACACTGCAAGATGAAATATTTACTTTCAAGAAATGAATAAACCTTACTAGATTTCTATTCTTTTGTAACCACCAAGGCAAAGCTTCTTTCATAAAATGAACTGAAACATCCAAGCTTGCCACCTAACATGCCAAAGTAGTGAAGTATAATTAAAGTAGAGAAGCAAGTACCCCTTAATTACAGACGTGTTTTACACAATAAGGTGCGTCTTACACACCTTGACTCAAAGGGAGATGTGTAGTGAGATAACAGGTAAAGTAATTGGTGGAGCCTAGGTGTACTTAAAACCTTTAGACTTTAAATAAAGAAGCACCAGGATTCATATGTGTTCTTTTTTCTAAGGTTTAATATGAATCAAAACATATATATGTAAAAAGAAGACAAAATAAGTTAAAAATAACTATACTAAAGACACTGTGAAGTCAAACTTCCTATTAGACCGCCATGATGGAAAATGCTGGGTGGAGGCAAAACTTTTCCAGTCAAAATAACTGAGCACCTTACTTTAACAATAGAGTTACCACTCCAAAGCCACCCACCATGGTGAGAAGAAAAATGATGACCAACTGTCATGATAAGTCTTTTTAGTTTTAAACACGAAAAAGGTAAAGACAAAAATGGTACATTTACCCATAACACTAAAGTAAAAAATTGGTATTCTGAACAAATCAGGTTATTTTTTTAAAGAAATATTGGAGCAGTATCCATGCAATATATACCACACCACGACCAAGATGTTCAAGAATCTAAACACACCAAATTTTTTTATAATCTTGCATTTGAAAAGTACAAAAAGCGGTAAGGCTTTTGGCCGTAACAAGTGTATCACTTTTTGATCGGAACTCATGAAAATTGTCAATTGTCGTGTAGAATTCCCTTTGGATTCTATTTAAGGTAATAGTATGTTTCTTACCTTTAAAGCTCTTTAGCTTGAACCAAATTGTCACTTTCTTAATTTCTTGGATAGCACGTCTCTTCATGTAGAAGTCCGGCTAAAAACTATCTGTCAGTCAGTCTCGCTATCAGTCCAGTCATGTGATCTGCCTTTTCAGATCGAGACATAAACATACCCGTTGGCACTACACTCTTCCCCTCTTTATCCAAAAAGATTGAACCCCCACCTTACTAGACACCTCCCTTCACTTTCAGGGCTGTGTACATAGTACTCGCAGTCAGGAATGTCACTTACACCCCTGCCACGACCATCTAACCAGGTCATACCAAGTCTGGCCTGAAAAACAAATTACATTTCTGGTGCCAACCGATCTACATATATACTAGCCTTTGCTAGGATCTCCTCCCTCTGCTACTTGCCCCTTGAAATCAGTACTTTTACTATAATGTACATTCTTTTACACCAGCACTTTTGCTCGGCGTAAACAATCCGGACATTTATATTTATTAATCTCCAAGGCATCAGTAGCAGTCACATTCACACAGGAGCCATGGTACCATTCACCACAGAAGTCACACTGTATCATAAATCTACCGTGCCATGGCTGTCGGCAGTTACAGTAGACTCTGTCATCACCCCTTCGGGTCGCATGACTCTCTGGATTTTTCCTCCAATGTCCAATCCACTGTGGTAATTCCGTGTCTTTACATGGCTTAAGTCGGTCATGATTGGCCACAAACACTGCATTTCTAACCTTCACTCGGAATAAGTTAGAACTTAATTTGGCTACAATCACTCCAGGTCCTTTCCATGGTGGACATAATTTCCTACATTTGCCTTTAATATCTGCAGTGTCCAATATATACACTGCATCACCAACCTCATATGTTCTCTCCAGTATCCTGAGATCATAATCTCTTTTCATACGTTTAGAAGCTAATTGCAGCTTTCTGCGAGCAATTTCATGTGCCTCCTTCATATCTTCAGCTAACTGTGCAGCATAATTTTCTGGATCACCATTATCACTCCTCCTTTGAGGAAACATTAAGTCAGCAGGTGCATTCACCTCACGACCTAACATTAGTCTGTTTGCTGTGAATCCGGTCATCCTGTTAACTGAAGCCCTTAATGCTCCAGCTATTTGTTGCAAATTCACATCCCACGTATTCTGTGACTTTTCTGTAAAACACCTCACTGCATCCATCAATGTCCGATTGTAGCGTTCTACTTGACCGTTACTTGAGGGACGGTATGGTGTTGTTCGTGCTTTATAGATTCCTAAAACCCGGCACACTTCTAAAAATAATTTTGATTCAAAATTTCTCCCTTGATCTGTAAAAATTTCAAAAGGAACTCCAAAACGAGAGAAAAATTGATCTATAGCTGCCTTTGCAGTTTCTTCAGCCGACTGAGATGGAAGTGGAATGCATTCAACCCACTTAGTAAATTGATCCACCATCATTAAAATATACTCATTTCCTTTTGCAGTCTTTGGCAAAGGGCCAAGGAAATCTAAGTGTACTCTCTCCATGGGTGCACCTGCCTGGAATTCTCTAAGAGGGACTTTTCCCTGTCTTGATGACTTTTTATTCTGATTACATCTCGGGCATCCCATGACAAAGTTATCAATTTCACGGCCCATGCCGTACCAGTAAAATCTTTCTTTAAGGCGCTCTTTAGTCCTTTTGCTCCTTGATGCCCTGCAGATGGTAAACAATGATGCATCCTCATGGCCTCCTCACGCCAACTGGAGGGTAACACTAACCTTTTATCCTCACTAATTGGATCACACCAATACAAGATATCATTAAACCACGGCTAGCGCGTAGAACAAAAGACTCGGCCGTGCTGTATGCGACATACAAGCGTGTCATGTACGAGTGCGTTCCACGGTCTGTTGCACTACTAGTGTAGTAGCCAATCAACTTCAACTCACTGTCTGCTGACGGTGCCTGTTTTACTTCATCAACAGAATAACCCCAACTGGTCAAGTGTGAAGAGCTATCATCAGCTTTCTGAGTAGCTCTCCCTGGTGCCTGGTGATTGGTCTTTACCATATTCACCTGAATTAATTCTCCTGGATCCCACGGAATGTTGTCAATTATGCACTGCATAACTTTAAATTCTGGCATATCATCTATACTTTCCTCTGGAATACCATCTACTCTTTCTCCCAGCACTTCTGGTTCAGTATACTCCCTTTCTGAGTCTACCGTTACTGTATAGACTGTCTTGCCATTGTCGCATATCTGGTCTGATGAGAAATCTTCACCCTGGATGTCTATTGCCCTTTGGCTATTAGCTCCCCGAGTTGCCAATGGCACCACATCATCCACATCTTCTTCAAACCTGGCCCAGTTCTTCTGAGCCCGCTTACAATAATCACACCCACCACACTGTAGGTCAACCAGCCGCCCTTTGGTGCTTATGTTGACACACTGCCCGGTATGGCTAACTCTAGACAATGCATCAGCATTCCCATGTTTACGCCCCGCTCTATGGGATAACACCATATTGTATAGCGATAACTCTTCCATCCATCGCGCTAACTGTCCCTGCGGCTCCCGAAATCTCATCAACCATCTTAAGCTTGAATGGTCAGTCCTTACTTTAAACGGCTTTCCCAGTAAGTAATGTCTGAACTGTCGAGTGAATCTTACAACTGCCAGTAGTTCTTTACGAGTTGTGCAGTAACGTCTCTGCTCTTTAGTGAGACCATAACTGCCATATGCAATCACCTTCTCCTGTCCATTCTGAACCTGAATTAATTCAGCTCCTATGGCATATTCGCTGGCATCAGTATCTAATATAAACTCGTCAGTTCCCGTTGGCACTGCGAGAACAGGAGGAGTAGTTAATGCTTCTTTTAAGCAATTAAAGGCTACTTCCTGTTTTTCTTCCCATTGGAAGTTCTTCTTTCCAGTCACTGCATACAGTGGTGTAGCAATTTTGCTGAAATCTTTAATAAAAGCCCTGTGATAGTTAGCTAGGCCCATAAATCTTTCCACTTCCTTTGAAGTTTGCGGAGTTGGCCAGTCCTTTACAATTTTTACATCATGATCTGATACAGCCAGAGTATCCCCTGTTACTGTGCGACCTAAAAATTCAATTTTCTTTTGTAAAAATGCACACTTTTTAGGCTTTAATTTCAGTCCATAAGTTCGGAATCTGGTGAGGGCTTCTCTTAAGTTCTTTAAATGATCATTAAAAGACTTTCCTAGAACCACTATATCATCCAGGAAAGCTAGCACAGTTTCCCATGTCATTCCTCTAAAAACCAGATTCATAATCCTGGCATAAGTCGCAGGTGCTCCACATAAACCAAAAGCCATCCTCACATGTTCATATAGGCCATACTTGGTTATAAAGGCTGTCTTTTTCCTGTCTTCTTCCCTTATTGGCACCTGCCAATAAGCTGAGTTGGCATCTAGCTTGGAAAAATAGACATTACCTGATAATGTATCAAGGCAGTCATCCACCAGTGGTAATGGAAACACATCCTTTACCGTCACTTCGTTAAGTGCACGATAATCAATACACCATCGAACAGATCCGTCTTTCTTCCGAATTAACACTGGAGGTGATGCCCAATCTGATGTGGATTCTTTAATCACACCAGCTTGTAACATTTTTTGCAAGTGAGCCCCTTCTTCCTCTGCAAAACAAATTGGTGTCCGTCTCATTCGTTGTTTTATAGGTTTCGCACCACTAGTCTCTATCACATGTTCTATCGCTGTAAAATTGCCTAGGTCGAATTCATCCTTTGCGAAAACGTCCTGGTATTCTCTCAGTACTTGTGCTAATTGCTCACACTGACCTACTTTTAGCTCAGTGCAAGATTCTTTAAACACCTGTTGTAAGTGGGGTGGTACATACATCTTATCATTGATCTCATTTTCATCTATGGTGATTTTATTCACCCTTTTGGTGACTGGATTTCTTTTCTTAGAAGTTGCATGTTTTTCTAAAGTAGCCTTTGCTAGTTTAGTTGCATCTTTATGCTCTGGTATATCATAGCAAGTATTACATGATGGTAACATTACCTGCTCTTCTTCTTTCCCAGGCGTCATTATTTGATCATAAACAAAAGCCCTTCCTATTTCAGCACCTTTCTTTAATAGGCGATGACGGTAACTAGGGTTAATTAGTACCATGATGGGCTCTGTCCCTGCATTACGAATTACCCTAGGTATTAGGAATTTACCTTTCATCCCTTCTGTTGGCTCGATGACATAGTCAATTAAGTCCACATCCATTACACATCGTACTTTTACGATTGAGTTTGGAGGTATTACTTGACGTTTGAGTACTTTTACTCTCGCCACCTGTGGAGATGTCCCCTTTGGGTCACTACCCATGGTTAATGTCATGCCATCGTAATGCAGAGTTCTATGATGGGTGTCTAATATAGCTTGACCCCTTTGGGTTTGAAGATCAAATCCAAGTAACATATCCTGTTCTATAGGTGCCACATACACTTGCTCTCGGTACCACTTATTTCCTATTTTTAATTTCAATGGCCCTGCAGTGAATCCCTCCATGGTCATGTTACGTCCTGCGCATAACATTTTCACATCATTCAATTTTCTTGGAGGATTCTTCATACTTTTATATACTCGATCGGACAGTATAGTTACATCGGCTGCGGTATCCACTACAGCTTTAATCTTCTTATCTCCCACTTGTACATTGAGTGTTAAGCAGGATGTTAAACCAATATTACATAACACTACTACAGATGTGTCACTTTTGACTCCTCTGTTTTTCTGCATTATTAAATTCTCATCTCCTTCCATTACTTTTAATGGAGAGGAATGACTGGGTGCTGGTTTTCCCTCTTTACTTTTGACTTCTTTCTTTCTCTGCATCATTAACATTTCATTTCCTTCCATTACTTTTAATGGAGAGGAATGACTGGGTGCTGAATTCATCTTCTTAAGAGGCTTAAAGCAGGGCTTTTCCCTGACGTCTGGGCCTGTTGATTCATGGGTCGAGGGTTGGCCTATTTCCCCGACCCTCTGCCATTTCCCTGTGGATTAGATGGACATTCTCTGGCAAAATGACCTCCAGCTCCGCAGGAAAAACAATTTACATACCCTCTACCTCTGCCACGTCCTCTACCTGCATAAGATGGATTGGGGTTATAATTCCTTTGAATTACGCCACCCCCACCGGTCATTGGTCTTTGATTCAATTGTTGTGCTATTTCTTTAAGTGCATTTTGCATTCTTTAAAAGTTACCATCTCAGAGATATTACTGGATGACTTTTCATCTTTCATATCAGGCTGTTGTGTCACACTATTAACCCTTTTGGTCATAGTGCGCCCCTTCTTTGTCTCCATGGTGACCTTAAGTTCTCTATGCATTTTAGCTAATTGCATAGCTTCATGTAAGGTTTGAGGACGTTGCATGTAAATGGCTTGTCCAGCTTCTGTATCCAACATTCCAGCGCAGAATCTGTTAACAGCCTCTGAGTCCACAAATGATTTAGGCAAGCTGGGGTAGGCTTGTGACGCGAGCCTTAGAACGCGCACACCCCATTCATCCACTGATTCAGTTTCACTCTGTAGTGAATTATGGAGTCGCGAACGCACAATCACTGGTGTGTCCGTTTCTCCATAGCACATCTCCAATTCTTCTAAGAGGCTCTTGTAGGTCAACATGCCTTCCCGTTTGGTCACATTCGCACAACACTCTTGTGCTTTTTCTGTGAGGCATAAACAAAGTCCATCCAAACACATACCTGAATCCCAACCCTCTCTTTCTGCATGCCTTAAAAATACTAGTTTAAAGGCTGCCCAGCTTGTCTTTCCATTGAAAGTTAGATTTTTTGGAGGGCATACCTTACGTCTAGATGCAGAAATATTTGGAATTGTAGGTTGATCTATTTGCATGGGGGATTCTTGTGAATGATAATAATCCTCCCCTCCCATTGCGTTAATGGGAAAAGCTGGTGTACTTGCAATATTAGGGCCAAAATTTGAATTGACAAAAATGGGGTTATTTTGGTTCCTTTGAACCTCAGGGTTGGCTGAGAAATTTTGAAAATGAGGGTTAATTAGATTCCTTTGAATCTCAGGGTTGTCACTGGCTGAAAAATTTTGAAAATGTGGACTAGTCTGGTTCCTTTGAACCTCAGGGTTGACACTGGTTGAAAAACTTTGCAAATGTGGTATATTTGAGTTCCTTTGAACCTCAGGGTTGACATTGGATGTAACATTCTGAAAATGTGGACCATTCAGATTTCTATGAACCTCAGGGTAGACAGCAACATTTTGAAAATGTGGACCATTCAGATTTCTATGAACCTCAGGGTAGACAGCAACATTTTGAAAATTTGAACCAGTCGGATTTCTTTGAACCTCAGGGTAGACAGCAACATTTTGTAATTGAGGGTTAGTTGAGTTCCTTTGAACCTCAGGGTTGGATGGAAAAAGTCCCCTCTGGGGTGGAGTTTTGAGAAAAGTGCTTTCACTAGTCTCATAATTTTTAGCCACAGACTGAAAGGGATTTGTTGTATTTAAAACAGTCGTTTTCCTTTTCCCCCAACTAAACAACTTTTTAGCAGATTGCCATAACCAATTCTGACCTAAATTTGGTATCCAAGATGACCTAGAATCTGCTGACCCCGATAAATGAGGGTTAGGGGAAAAATCTATCACACTAAGGGCTAAAGGAGACAACTGAACTTCCAACCATTCCTCTACCAAATCTTTTGTTAAGTTACCCCTTTGAGCTCTTAACAAATATAACATTCGGGCCTGCCCTGATGTGACATCGGATATGTCTTGAAGTTGAAGGTCAGTGGCATAATTGATGTAGAATCTATCCACGTGACCCGCCATTTTGAGAATAGTGTTCACTTTTGAACGAAATTACAACGAATACCCAAAAATAAGATTCAAAAAAGACAAAACAACCTAGATAGCACTAACACAATACACAATAATACTAACAGCACCCACTGACAGTATATTATTGTTATATCGCTGACCGAGTGAATTCTAATACACGAGTGACGGGCGCTTTCACCACTAACCTCGTGTCCTCACAATTTTTTCTTTTTTGAATTTTACTAAAGCTACGTGAGTTCGTGCTTCCTTGTCGCCAATGTAGAATTCCCTTTGGATTCTATTTAAGGTAATAGTATGTTTCTTACCTTTAAAGCTCTTTAGCTTGAACCAAATTGTCACTTTCTTAATTTCTTGGATAGCACGTCTCTTCATGTAGAAGTCCGGCTAAAAACTATCTGTCAGTCAGTCTCGCTATCAGTCCAGTCATGTGATCTGCCTTTTCAGATCGAGACATAAACATGCCCGTAAGTTTAATTTGTATGTTCCATGTAGTTTTTTTTTTTTTTTTTTTTTTTTTTTTTTTTTTTTTTTTTTTTTTTGTTTTTTTTTTTTTTTTTACATTTTTTTTTTTTTTTTTACTCTTTAAAAATTTTTGTTTTTTTT
>NW_019775922.1:66597-124419 GCF_001039355.2 Lingula anatina | reverse complement strand
GGGGGGGGGGGGGGGAAGGAGTAAAATATAGCTCTTTTGCATTACATTCGTGGAAACAAATTTTGAATGTAAAAAAAGAAAACGCACCCCACCCCCCACCCCCCACCCCACAGAACATTAATATTCCGACAGATATTAGAAATCGTGCAATTGCAGTGATAGGAAAAAATGATTCAATTAGCGTGTAGGCAGATAATGGTTTTTAAATGTCGATAAATCATAATTTTTTTCTAAACAAAATGGTTGAAACCAATAAAATACTGTATTTCAAAAGCACAACAGTTGACCCCAAAATTTCAGATCGTAGACTGTACATCTTTCTGTACTTCTTTTTTTTTAGGGGATGCATATTTTATCTTGAAAGCAATGATTTCTTTATCTTTCTCAAGGACAATTATGTTCAGGTGCCCGTGAACGAAGAAAATATCTTTTCAAGGCCTTATAAAACCAGGTGATCAGCAACTAAGGCCCCGTTCCCATAGGTACTATCGGTCTACGTATGTCGATCCAACTTCGCGGGACTTTCGCTGAATGCAATCAGATTGATAGGTTGACGTGCCTCCTCTTGTCGTTCAGTAGAATACAAAAATGACTGATGATTATACAAGTGCGTTAGAAACAAGAGAAAGCGTGTTATTCAGTTAAGCTGATTGCACTCAGCGAGAGTCCCCGCAGAGTTGGCTCGATCCGCGTAGACCGATGGTATTTATAGAATGAAGCATTACAAACTTTCTGGAGTCGCGATGAGAGGCCGGGGGCTCATTTATCGTGGCCTATGACAGGTGTATTAGATAAGGAAATCATTTTTCAACGAGAAAGCAAACATGAACCTTTTAAAATGTTCTCGCGGTCGCCGGAGACGCATCGGCGCCGTTTGAATGGGTAAATATATATATTGCACCCCGCCATTTCCTCTCATCTCATAGGGCTACCCGCTTGTTGAGACCTCTCCGCGCAAGAGGGATGAAGGCTACGTGTGTGTGTGTGGGTGGATGGGTGTGTGTGCGTGTGTGTATGCATGCATGCGCGTGTGTGTGTGTGTGTGTGTGTTAACAATTCTAACACTTTCAACATATGAAGATAATGTTCGTCAAATTCAGGCCCTGCCGACTATTGCACGCATAAAAAAAGAAAAATTTCTGTGTCACAGTTGAAATCGCTCAGAAGGTGAATGAACATCTAGTTACTTTTACGGCTCATGTGAAGTATTTAGCCCTTCAAGCATGTTTCACAAAGCATAATAAAAAACCTTGATTTTGCTACAAGGTGGGGCTAAGTAATTAATACCAAAACTTGAAAAGTGATTTTTAGAAAGCAGATATTTTAAAACATCTACTATTACAACGCCCAAACCCCTGTTCGAGAGGCTCTCAAAATGTAAACGCATCATAGATTAAATTTATTACAGCGACATTATCGTTTTTAACTCACTGGGAGACCCCGCCACCTTCTAAAGAAACGTCCAAAAATGAACGCGACTCAAAGTTTAATTGCTGTACACAATAAAAGAGATTTCCTATCTCTAAGGCGGAGCGTTTGGATTTATCATCTCTTTTAATCCGTCAGAGTTAAACAAAGATAAGGACTAAATGGCTTATGATAGGGCAAGATATGATGTGTTTTACGTGTTCTTTATATCGCGTTTGTTTAGCTAATCCCATGTTTTCGTCAGTTTTATCTACGTGTGATAAGCCTGAACCTCCAAGTACGATCTTCGTGCAAAAACATAAAAAAAACATGTTGATGCTTCAGCAGAATAAAAGTGCAAAAGAAAAAGGGGGTAGTTTATTTTGAATTACCACTGCCCCTTGGGGTGTTATGCATGAAAACCCTGAAGACAATCGGCGAGGACAAACATTAAGAACGTGAAACTGCGCAAGCCTTAGAAAAAACAACGTCGTGTGGATCGAGGCTTTTGAAACTGACTGCCCTCCTCTAGCCGTCTAATAGCCGTCTAAGAAGGTAGGATAACTATTTAGACCCTGGTATCGCAGGATCTTTAGTATTTTATATAGAATTGACGAAGAGTCGATTCAACACTTTTAAGAGCCAATTTTGCAGAGAGTAGATAACTAAAGACAATAGATCTGTCGCGGCTCGCCTGTATTTCTTTGAGCCTAGCGTTTGGCGGGAAAACTACGTAGAAAAGAGTCGACTTTACTTATATGTAAACGCGCCTTATGACCCAATTGTATTATAACTGCTTGTATAAATGATTCAGTTTTTGACAGATGTGAAAAGGACGCACGTTTATCACGTTTAAGTACAGGACATGGGATTATTTTTAAGCTCTCAGGTATCACAACAACAAGAACGTATCTGCGTTGTAAACGTTGAGACGCAGAAAAGTAGATGCACTATTTGTCAGTTCAAAAAGTGCGCTCTGACCTTGGCTGGAAAAGACAGCAATAAAGACATTTGTCATCTTAATGGTATAATAACTTGTTTGCGACGCTTCGGTGTCACCAGTTTCGAGGAAGTAATATTTCTTTAATCATTATCCCAATGTATAAATACAGCAAATGGGAATATAAATAAAAGGAATTTACATTGTGTTGCCCAAAATAGAATGATTATAATATTTTAACACCTTTATTATGTCATTATAAAGTTTGCAGCATGCAATGACAGGTCTATTTTTAATTTGTTATGTTCCTTTTATATTTTAGGATTTTTTGCAAGAATGAGGTTGTTTTTAATTATTTTTTTGGAAACTTGATTAAAACGATAAGTCTTGGACCATGGGTACAGGGATTTATTTAATATTATAAACCCATTGGAAGCGTCTCCCCTTCCATTACATAAGACACCACCTGCAGAACTCCTTCAAGTGAACAGATATAGATTATACTGTTTATAATGTTGTTACAAGAATAGGATAAGACTTGAAAACGAAGGTGGGGGGGGGGGGAGTTCAAATATGCAGGAAAAAATCATGAATGAATAGAAACGGCAACACTGTCACTATATAGAGTCTATCACACGTGAGCCTGGGAAAGTCTGTGTAATTGAAAGTGCACGTGTAATAATATAACTTAGTGACCGCGGGTTTATTGACTGCATACAAGGGCAGAATGCACGGTTCGGGTGACGGCCATTTTGAAAGTTGATGACGTAACTTTGAAAATTGATGACGTAATCTACCACCTGCAAATGTTGCCGCAGCTTGCCTTGTTCTAGTGTCCGTCTTCCGTGTTTTTGTTCCGCAAATGACCGTTCAATGATCATTGGATATTGGTGATATTATGCCTGTTATCGATTTTGTATTTATACAGGAAGGGGTTTTTTTCATCGGATCGGCCGTGATTTGTAGACGGCGATCCTGAAGCGACAGGTGTTTGAAATGTAGAATATGCATTCTCGTGCATCATTGTGAAAGTTGCAATCAAATTGGCTTCTTCAAGGAGTTCTTCTGGTTTTCCCCAACACTGACTTGACACCTCTTATTCTTGTGTTTTTGAACAGTACGATTTTCCATTTTATATATATTACAAATATGCTAAATGGTGCTAATGCATTGCGTATTTTGCAACGGGTATGTGTAAGTGTTAGACTAGAAATATTTTTGAGATCCTAATTGGGCCACCTAGTGACATTGATTAAAAAGGGGTAATTGTGGGAAATCCAGGTTATTTAGAGATTTACAAAACGTCTATTTGACTAGTTCACACTCACTGGTAACTAGCCGGGCTCGCACGTGTCTTCTACAGTATGCGTTTATAAATGCTACGTAAAGCATACGAGCAATTATCACGAAAGTTATTTGACTTATTTTAGGACTCGTTTGAGGTCCAAGGACTACATCAAAAGCATTCTGAAAACTTATATGACCATCAAAGTTTATTATTTTGACATATTACGCCATGCGTACGAATACCTTTATGGAAGGATTTTTTCTTGCAGTTTTATGATGGCAATGGCTTGGATCTGTTTCAAAGGGGAACTTAAGTCCGAAAATTGGTCTAAACTTTAAGACCAAAGCTTCGATCTACTTCAATGAATCAATGCAGGTTAAATTGACCCAACTAAATAGAATATAAGTACGAACACTTTAGTCATATCTTTCTTATAATACAACAGGCGCAACAGCTCATTTAAAATTGATTTACCTTGAAGTAGAATAATATATTATTATGTGATGTGATGTGTGAAAACCACGCACTTACACCGTTCGTATACAAATTTAGCCTAGTTTCCATGCAATTAACGTCTATTCACTTCTCTACTGCAGTGTAATACCCTGTAATGTTATTATTTGCATGTAAATATTTCTGAAAGAATGTTGTTCACTTTTTAATTGCTCTAGACATCATTTTTAAAGACACAGCTTTTGCGACACGGTTAATTACGGTACAATGACATCCCTCTCTCCCCCCCCCCTCCCCACCAACCCCTCCAATGCTGATTCTCTTTACTTAGAAGTTTCTTTAAGTACTTCTAATCCTGCTGCCACTTGGGGTATTGGAGTGAAACTTCTTTCCTTTATTTACTTGGAAGCTGTGTCATATTATGCGCTATAGGTAAATACTTTTTTTAAAAGGCCTTTTTCCATATTGATATATCTGCGGCGAAAAGGTCATGTAATGCTATGCGGTGCGTGCAAATAATGCTCCTTTTTTGTGATGTTGCCCGCTTGTTGAGTTTTCTGCCTGGGTAAAAAAAAAGGGGGGCGTTATATATCAGCCTCTGTTTCGACTCCCTCGTTCTCACCTTGCTGGTAAAAGTTAAAAGAAATTCCATAGCTAGGGTAGACAACATAACAATACGTACCACTTAACCTACTGCCTATAAAAAATGTGCATTTGAGACTATCTTGAATACTTGAGGTGGATTTTAAGCGCGAGAAATAAAGGCCTTTGGTTGCTATATGGATACTGGAGTGAAATTGGCGTTGAGGAGCTTTGTCTACGTGACGAAGAGAATTGATGTGTGCGGTAAGATCATTTTTGTTTATTTCTAATCCTTGCAGTCTTGGGTAGCGATTTTATATTCCTTGTTGTTTAAAAGCAGATTCTACTTGTGTATGCCATGGTAAGGGTTCGAAGCAAAGGCTTTTCTATTGATATAGAGCGGAGTCAGATACGCTTTACACAACATCAGGTGCATCAGGTGGGGTTCAACAAGAATCAGCGCTGTAAAATTCAAAGGGGGCACGGGATATTAGAAAGTTTGGGTTGTCACTTTTGTGAACAAAATTGGTTTATGAGAATCTTCAGATTACTCCGTCTCTCCCCCTCTCCCTCTTAACATCACTCCCCGCTTCTCTCTTCCTCCGTCCTCCCCCCCCCCCATCTCTCTCTCTCTCTCTCTCTCTCCCTCTCTCTCTCTCTCTCTCGCATTGCCGCGTAAATATTTCAATATTTCCATTGTACAGTGCATCCTCGATCGTGATTCTCGTGTCTGCTTCAAATTACGCTCCTTTCTAAACACGGCAACTCAAGACATGAAAATAGCGCAAGTACAATAGAAGTACAATAAAATAATTTCTTTCAGCTGGGCTACACACGGATTCATGGTGAACCCCAGTGCGTGTGCCAAGAAACCTGTCCGCGTCATATTATAGCTGTGCTGCTTTTCCCTGCTTTTTTCAGCGAAAAGGTTAAATAGATTTGGTATATACACAATAACGAGTTGAATTCCCATACCAGTAGGGGCGTGATCTCTGTATATAACTTACTGAGAACTTTCTCCAGACGCTATGTCTCTCTCTCCCTAGATAATTGTATTAAAAAGTTTTTATTTTATATTTTTATTTATTTTTTATTTTATTAATTTTTTGGAGGATAAAAATGTTTGCTACTACAAGCAACACTATGATGCAATTATGCGATGTCTAAAGATTTATGTGAAATCATGACCCTTCTGACGATTCTTTTAAAACTCTCACTTCTGATTGAACAATCTTTGTGAATCGAACTCACTTAAACTGTGTCGCCTTTTTTCGCGTCGAGGATCTCAAAATACAGCACTACTTTGTGCGCCTGGCGCCGGTAAACGAAGTGGTATTCCCTGCACAAATATACCGCGTCAACACAACTTCGTGGCTGTGGTCTACCTTCTACCGTGGTGGCAGATTATATAGGGAAAAACGGAAAAATCCACAGAGCCATATGACTGTTTATTTATCTATGAATATCTGTGAAAAATCAATCTGTCGCCCTGATAGAGGGTAGCTGTGGGCGAGGCTACTTATATTTAGTTATTTAATCAACACGCAGAAGACTATATTAAGAAGGCAGTGTTACTATGGTAGACTTCCTGGCACATTAATTATAGAATATTATCTATCTAATAATTAAACTTTATTTTTGAGGGTAAAAACATGGAAAACATAAAATTTATCTTCCACGTCGCCTTAAGTATGTAATTAAGGTGATTCGTGCTCTTTATAGCCTGCCGATGGCGCATGATTTCCCTAAGAGTTACAACTATTTGTACTTTTTGTTTTTGTCACTGGTAGAATACACTCTCTTCCTCCACCGTCTTATTAAAGCAAGATCACCCCATTCGGTGAATGGACGAAAGCATATCATATAGCGACCACGACAGTCCTTTTTTAACGAAAATCTGTTCCGAAAAAAAAAACATACACACAACGCCATATGGCTAGTGCTATCCCAAACACAAAGCTCACGTCATTACAGTAAATTGAGTGTTTGGAAAATCAATCAGAATGAATGAATAACACGGGAAAACTAATGGAATAATGTACAATAACACTTAGTGTACTACTGATGGTAAAACCAGATATTACTGAGTGTGACACACCGATCAAGAATTTAATGCACTTAATAACATCTGAGAAAAACGCAACCTGTTTTTACGTTTTTTGAAACATTCAGCAATACATGTAAGTCACATTGTGAAGATAAAAGAAACAGCAATATTGAAATATTTTAAAGATGAAATTTAAGTCATCTTTATGATTAAAGGCATTGAGGCCAAGACATCAGTTTGAAATAATTTATAAAAAAAGAATTTGATAAATTATATTTGATCGTGCTCTGAATAATATTAATATAGCCTTGGTATAAAGCTGTTAAACGTCAAAACTATCGGAGTGCGCCGCATGAGAGGGATTATAATAGCCTACGCTGCATCTCAATGCCGTTTGTTTTGTTCACAAACCGTCTTAAAAGTAACTCAGGCCCGTAGCCAGCAATTTCAAAAGGGGGGTTCTTTTGAATAAGTGGACCTTTTGCCATGAAACGTCCGTCCTAGATAAAATTTTACCCAGAATGGACTTTTTCCCAGCAAAAAGGGGGGTGGTTCTTTCGAACCCCCCGAACCCCCCTGGCTACGGCCTGTAACCGTTCCGATATGAATACGATTTCATTTTTTATAAATGTACAAGACAGATAAATACAAGAGATTAGTCAGTGGAATTTTCCTGAAATCTCTCTCTCTCTCTCTCTCTCTCTCTCTCTCTCTCTCTCTCTCTCTCTCTCTCTCTCTCTCTCTCAACCAGATACTTAATATCAACCTCTTCTCTCACACCACAAACTGGTTGACCACAAACCAATTAAACTATTTCGCCCCATGCTCTAAGTGCCCTATATTTCCATGCCCCAAATGTTTGGCATTGTATTAGTTCAAAACAATGAAATTAATGGCCATGGGATTTTTTTATTATTTCGAAAGCAGTCGCTGAATCATTCAATATGTTCATAAACACAATAGTTGGCGACACCAATAGTCTCGAACTCTGTGACCTGAAGCTGAAGTGAAAAATAAAAAACGTGAAAATTTTTTCACAAAATGTTAGATAAGCGACAGCTGGTTTTCTTATGTTTTGAAATTCATATTATATCCTTTTTATGCCAAAGTATTTTTAAACAAAATCAGTGCCATATACTAATGATGATGATGATGTTACATCAGCAATGACTTAATACCAAAAAGATAGCTATTCCAAGTAGGTTTTGATTCGACCACATTTTGTCAGTTTTTCGAACGTACGTATTTTGAAACCAGTGATAAAATAATAAAAAAAATAATGAAAATAAATCCAACCCTCGTAAATCTATCCTCAACACGTTCTTTTAATAAAGTATATGAGAATATGCATAATTTGTGATCAAAGCAGTGTTCAAATTAGATTATTATTAATATTAATATTAAAAGTAAGATCAAAGAAGTAGTCAAATTTGGTTATTATTAATATTAAAAGTAAGATAAAAAAAAGTAGTCAAATTTGGTTATTATTAATATTCAAAGTAAGAAAAATATATATATGGACAGTTTAATCATCATAATTTAAAAAATAGATATATATGTGTTCATTCCTTTCCGTCTCTGCTAAGCGTGTAGTAACAGGCGGGGTCAAGCTTACAACGTGGACATTACTATTGTTTTTATTTTGTTTACTAAGTCCAGTCGACCTAATGTCTCGGAACGGTTTCGTAAACATCCTGGACACTAAGTGCATATAAACATCACATTCAACTAAGGCCGGAATTCGGACACTTTTTGTAATTAATTTTTACAATTACATAAAACTTAACATACCTAGCCTCAATATAAATTCGCCTCAAAAAATCAATAAATCATGAAATCGACCGCCTGATTAAGCGAACTGCACCCGTCTATGATGAGAGGAACCGTGTTCATTGACAAACGGTTTCCCACATGATATTTCATTCAGTCACGCTTACTTTGATGCCCCCGCCAACACCCTACATATCTACACACCAAAGCACCGAGTGACCCCACTAATACAGGGGCGGATTGAGGCCGTCTTCTGGGTCTTCTGGAAGACGGTCAGATTTTCAAGTTTACATTGACGGGTATCTAATTTTTTCTGTCAGAAGACGGTCAAAAATAGGGGATGGATCAACAAAGAAAATTTGGAAGACGGTCAGAAAATAGCTCTGGATCCGCCCCTGTAATATATTCCTCACACTTTCATTAGTCTGATTAAGTATTAATTTTACGCCCAGGACAGAAAAGATGGGCGCAATTTGTCCGTCCTTATGATGCATGGTTAAATGGTTGATTTCAGCTGCACAATTAGACAGTTTAGTAACATTAGGTGCCGATTCAAATTCATTTGGTCCTTAAAGTGCCTAATTTTACGTATTTCTTTAACACTCTGCGACGGAATTAGGGGGTATCAGCATCTGCGCGCTTCTTTGTCGGCAAGCATGTACGAAATGGCCTGGGGGGCTGCATCGGAGCACGACCTCCGTTGTTTGCTAAGAGGGGGAGTTTTTGCCTTTCACTTCCTATTCATTTGGCGTGTATTTATTTGCAACACCTCAAACCAAGATGACAAAATGGGTCATGTCTGCACCGAGTGACCCTCGAAATTTTATTCATAGCCTCATTTTGATACTTAGTTCATGACTTGTTCGGATAGAATTGTTGTTGACACGAGCAAAACAAAATACAATAAAACTTTATCAGGAGAGAGTAAACAGATGTTTTGGAGTGCCCCAAATGCTTCGCATAATGTTGGCGCAAAACAATTAAATCAATGGCAGTATGATTTTTTTCTTCGACTGCCGCCGCTAAATTTTTCAATGTCTAAATGTCTATAAGTACATTCCTTATTGACACACAAGATATATGTGTCATCTTTAAAACCAAAATAACGGGGCCACACAATTAGATATGGGCCGGGGATAAGGATAGCGCTAGATATAATGCTTACAGATGATAAATATAAGATAAGGGTGTCCAGCAATGCACCAAATGACCCCGTTGTCTATCAAAAACACTTTCTTAATCATGTCCAGAATATTTGGACACCGTCCACTAAATAGGTAAACACGAAGACATAAGATAAGAATTGCCAGCCCAAAAAGAGTAATCAAGAGGCCAATTTGCATTTTTGATTTTTAGGAAGGAAGGAAGGGCGGAGGGGACGATGAAGGTAAAGAATTTGCTCCGCCCTTGAAAGGATTGACCTTTAATGTATTCTGAAAGCTACCGTTTCTGTGTCGTTTGATACATGAACTGGCCCTGTATGTACATGCACAGCTTAAAATGTTTATAACATTGAAAATAATATTTTTGCGTACGAGAATTAAAAAAAAAACAGATGTGTCAATGTCAAGTTTCTCTTTCTTCTTCCTCTTCTTCTTCTTCTTCTTCTTATTATTATATAATGCCACGATAATGCTAACGGCCGATAGAAACCGAATGCCATATCAAAAAAAAAAAGGCGTTGACGTGCACTGTACATGCAATGTTCTTGGATGCATATGTAATTAAAGTATTTTCGAGACGAACAGATTTAAATTACGACGCAGAAACATAAATTTTTTCATACTGCAAATTGTTATCTGAAAACCTCTAAAATAACACCAGTCTTGCTACGTGCAAATTGTCACATTCATCGTATAAATTTCGTCTTCAACCCGGAAAATTCTTATTAGCACTGACTAGAAAATTTCTAACCGTGGACTGCCCCGTCACAGCGTCACAGGGTGTAAATTGAAAGACATATGTCGGAAGATTTTTCAGGACGTCCGTGTGATGCACGGAACAAAAAAGGCAAAGTTTCATGAGAATTGTTTATGTTTACTTACTTTACCTGACATAGGGCATGTTTCACACAACGCTGGTTGATTGATACAGGGTTTCATATTCTTCCGGCATACGATTCATCTTTTCTCCTTCATTGTCAAAGCAAGGTGTTTCGTGGTCTAAAGTGTACTATTCATTTTTAAATTAGTTAATACAGCACACACTTTTAGAATTACCGGACAAAAATCGGGTCCGTCGACGCGAAATTCGTCCGCAGGAATTATAAGTTTACGGACCAGATTTGGCAGGTGCTTGCCACCGTCACTGAAACTTGTCACACACTGTTGACAGACGACGTGACACAGTGACAGATTGCATGGTTGTTGTTAGGTATGTCGTCGCTTTTCAAGACCAGTATTTTCCAGTTATTTCGCTGAAACTTTTCAACACACTGTTGACAGACGACATGACACAGTGAAAAATTGAATGGATGTTGTTAGGTATGTCGTCGACTTTCAAGACTAGTATTTTCCAGTTATTTCGCTGTCTTCCACGCTCTATATGTGGTCTTGAATTTTGTCCATGATCTGGTGTTTTGCTGAAATCATTCGGGGAGAGGGGGGGGGAGGGGGAGGAGAGAGGGAGTGGAGGGTTGCATGTTTACGTTGTTTTTGAAGGTGATCAATATTAAACTTACGTTCGTTGCGCAAAGTCACATTCATAGTGCATTTGTAATGTGATGATATATTGAAATGATCCTGCTGAAACAGAGAAAAGGAAAGTGAAAATATGAGATACTTGTAGTTTATAAGTTGAACGTGCTGTGCTAAAAACATGCATAGCAGAAAACGGAGCATATCCCCCCCCCCCCCCCATAGGCCTATCCTACCACACAAACACACAAACACACGAAAAAAAAAAGGAAAAAAGGCATAATACACTGCATGCGAGTCGCTGAACTTGCTATTCTGTACCAGAGGAAACTAGGGGTAACGAGTGCTATTTCTGTTATGGTACCGAAGCTGTGGTGCATGAAGTATGAACGCCGGGAGGCTGCTCGGCGTAACCGTGGCACGCGATGACACGGCACACAACCCGGTCACGCAACTGATGACTACCAGATAGGCGGCCCTTAACCTGCCACTATAATGAATTGTTGATGTTTACTACACACATCTTCCCCGTGCCTCATACCTTGTTAGCCGGCCAACAATTCTCCTCTGGCATCACCTTTAATATACGTCAAAACAAAATTAATTAATAGAATAAATCCCGCTTTGTCCTGGCCCGCGGATATCAAAAGGGGGAGTTGTGTTTGGAAATGATTGTTGTTTAAGTCGGCACGTGCACCCCTGAATTCACTGGCGTCACGTGACCTCAAGTGCACGCAGTGACCCTTTAAGGCCTCGAGGACTCGGCCAGGGTATAAAAAGTGATGCTGTCAGTTTAGGCGGCACAGAATCCGGGCGGGTTTAAAATGTGGAAACGTGTTCCACTGAGATTCAATTTAATGGTTAATATATAGTGACTGAGTATAGTTGATGACTGTTGTTACTGCGCAAAGGTATTCGAACTGCGCTGTTAGAAGAATTTGAGACACCTTGATTTACTGGCTAGATACACTCAACAAGTCAGGTAAGTTTTTTCTTCGACTTGCCACCGTTTTCAGCAGTTTTTACCGTGCAGTCTTTCCGATTTTGACAGTGACATCGCTATAAGACACTCTCTCACCGCTTTGTAGGTATATTCTGCATTTGATTTGGAAAGAGAAAGCAGGGTTCTCAGTTTCACACCGGCTAAGTCACATTTGTTCGGGCCACTTTCGCCCCCAAAGCACGCTGCTTCTCCTTTCACTTACAGCTACAATGGTGTCTTGTATTTTGGCAAGTTTGACGCAAGCTGGACATTTTTGACGCGTGAAACTTTGACAAACGCAGGGGGACGCGCGCCATAGGGCATGGTTGCATTATAATGGATTTAAACAATCTTGAAGACATAGATGTTAAAATGCACGTACCCGCAGTGTGGTCCAAAAAAGTCGGTTCAAAGAAGTAATGCTTCTCTTTGCCTAAACTTCATTTGCTCATGGTTGAAACTATGAACTATTCAAACTTCCCAACGCGATGATTGGATGTGTACTTTCCTTTTTTTCTCGAATTAAGTTACTTTTTTGAATTATCTAAAAGAAACCCTCATATGTGGGTGGATTTTGCAGAAAATTGAATGCATAGAATGTTCTGTGATTGATACGGTTGGAAATTGTAACATAATTGTTTTTTTTTTGTTTTTTTTTTTCGTGTCTTACCAGACATGTTGCATGCTTACATGTAATTTTGGCAGCAACACAAATTGTTTTCGTATTTCTTTCATCGGAGCGTCTGGAAACCATTTCATTGCAAAGGAACATTTTTTTCCTTTTTGCTGTTTGAAATAGTTAATAAATACCATTATCTATTGCAAAATTAATTGTCTTAACACTTAAATTGCGTAATTAGTTGATGAGGTATCAGGGTAAAGAAAGATAAGGTATTGTGTTACATGTTATTACAAGCAACCTCTGTGGTAATTATTCAATCTGATATTCCTCTTTTTATCATCTCTGACACGATATTATTTGTGCGCTCGCTCTCTCTCTCTCTCTCTCTCTCTCTCTCTCTCTCTGATGACCGTGCCGTATGCCCCGTGTTGCGACATGTTAAGTTGACCAGTAAAGGGCGTTCCTGATCTATCTAAGATATAACGATAGATAGCGAAAGTAAAAAAAAATAATAATGAGATTGCATAGGACGATTAAGTCTTACTAGATATTAGTATCATATGAGAGAAAAACAGGGCAATTCTGTTCTATAACAAGTGGTGGATTAATAAGTTAATAAAAACCATGGCAACGAAGATATTGAAGTTATCCTAGGATTTATTTTGAAAATGTTATTATTTAATGGCTAAAGAAAGCGGAATGCACGCGCTGGAAAAACCTTTTTTTTTAACTTAGGCATTTTAAACTGGGCGTTCTCTTTTTTTCCTTTTTTTTCTCTTAAAGTTCATTGACCATTGAAGTTAGTAAAGTTTACCAGACTCATTTAGGAGGCAAAAGCACATTAAAAACTTCATTTAGCCCTTCCGTAACCCCGCAGAGAGTCGTGACTCTTTTATCGGAGATCAGAAAGGGAGGGGCCCACAGGTATGCGTTTATTGTGTTCATTTATTTTAGCCATTTCAACTAAGACCGGGGTTGTTTAGAGCGTGGCTTACTGGGGCGTGAGCGGGGTTAACAGTGCCGCGGGTGAGTTCAGCCGTGACTTAAGTAGGTCGTTGATGAGAGAGAGAGAGAGAGAGAGAGAGAGAGAGAGAGAAGATTAAGGGAGCACTTAAACGTGCAGTCTAAGAACAAAAACTTACTGGTTAAATCCCACGGGTCTACATTCTATACGGTTTTAAAAGCAAATAACTGTTTCTGAGGCCAGAGAGAGAGAGAGAGAGAGAGAGAGAGAGAGAGACGCCGTTCCGTGAGATATTACGGGTTAGGGGTTAGGCTTTGCTGCTCGGTTCAGATAAACAGGCTTACCATGCGTGTTGCCAATAACAACTTTGTTCAGTGTTGACGTTGAAATCATTTTACACAGGAAACCTAAATTCATGCCACTAAAGCATTGTTCTTACATAAAGAACTTGGCCTCGGGCGAAGGGTATATTCAGAATGTGGTCTTGTCATCTATTCATTATGGAGATGTCAGTCAGTTTTAGCAAATTATGAAGACATTCTCGAGTTGCACATAAGCCAAAACACTGATAACTAAAACCAACATCAAACCCCCTCTCAAAACACTTTCAGGCTCGCTCTCAGTTAAGTGCACTTCAACGGGATATAAATAATCACAACTGATAGGTGAAATTGACAACAATAACATTCCATTTATTTTCGGCAATTCGGGGAGTCAAGAGCTGCTTTGCCTGTCAGGTTTAGTCTGTTTCTTTAACTCTTCAAATGCTAAGTACTAACATGCTCTTTACAAAAGCAGCCTCTCCCATACTCTCGTCGTGCCGTAAACAAGTCGGGTGTAGACCCCACCTGGAAAATGTTATTATCAAAGAGCATAATAAACATATGAATTTAATAATACAAATTTTGTAACGTTTGTGCCAGGTACATCTGGTTACACACTGGTTGTGTATAATAGTAAATCAGTATAAGAAAAGACATCAATATGAGTCAAATATATGCACTACTATATCCAAATGCGTTCTCCATATTGCATATTGAATTTCTGGCTTTCCAATTCAACTTCGTTACCATATGTTACAATGAAAAAAAAAAAAGAAGGTTTCCCACAAAACTGCGACTAGCATAGTGCTTCTCACATGAAAAACATGGCTTTTCTATCGTTTTTATGCCCACCATAATGGATTAAGTGCAAACAAAATGTAGGCTGTTTTATTGAATTAAAGGGAACATATTTTCACATGTTAAAACAATATTTTAAAATGTGGAATTTGCTATTTGAAGTTGCAGAAAACATTAGAGAATATTCACCCGGGTGAACAGTTATATTTACTTTTAAGTAAACACAACAAAACACTTATATTAAAATCATTTAGTGAAGTAAATTACTGCTACATATTGGACATACAGCCTGACGTTTTTGGTGTTAATATTTTTACATTACGGTGGGGGCGGGGTATTCGTTGTAGTTGAAGAATATATCGTGGAGAGTCGGTTTTGGGGGACTTCTCCTCAAATATACAACACACAAACATCAGCTGAAAACACATACGAATACAGTGGAACACTAGCGTGTTGGCACGGACATGCACACACACGCTTATTTTTTACACATCGGCTTAAGTGTACCCACTCCCCTCGTTCCCGTCTTCTTTAAAGTTTTATCTTGGCTCCGTTATACACAGCGCATGTGTTAACTGGAGCTTGATTACCAATTTGAGATCTGGCACATGTCAGTTATTGGAACTGGGACTATATTTACATATGTCTGTCACGATGAGTAATTTGCATATGCACCGAGTGACCCCGTCGCCAATTTCAGTGTGTAATGATCAGGTCATGTGAGGTTTAAAATCCGTTCTGTTTGTGTGTTTTGAAACTGTAATACAAATACTGTAATAACAAATGAAAGATTGCGCACACGTGGGCGCGTGTGCTCGTGCGTATTTTGCGAAGCTGCATTTGCATTTTCTATGACTTAATTTTATATATAGACAAGGCACTGTCTTTTCTGTTAAAAATTGGAGCTTGGCCAAGTGCACCGATGCTAAATATGAAAAAAAGGTCTTTATGATTTAAAGGTTTGATAAGGTGTGTCTGACGTGATGTGTCTTTAAAAATATGATTATTAAGATAAATTAAGTCGAGAAAGTCTTTTTTTAGTTTAACAGAGTATTAAATATTAATCAGGTGAGAGGGCGGTCCTTATTACACCAAATAAGTGCACATTTATAATTATACAGGAGCGTCTCCAAATCCTAATTAGAAAGTTGACCGAGTGCATGTTTATATTAAGAATGAAATAATTTTTATTTCTGTAAAGGGGTGTGTATGTGGGCATTATCTAGGGGAAATGACGAGTGCACTTTGCAAAAGTTAGGTCGTTATAATAAAGACATGGGCGTGGTCTAACCCAGGGTTGTCAAGTGCGTGTGTGTGTATGTGTGAGAATTATAACGGTAAAGGCGGAGAATTCTTATATTTGGTATAGTAACCATGAAAAGAAGGGGGCGTTTTTTCATCCCTTAATTCAAAACTTCTGTGAGGATATTATGGAATTATATATTGATGGATGGCGGTTGTCGCAGAAAGAGGTTGCTACATGTATCCTATATTTAGAGCACCTTGAGTGCATTTTTGAATTAAGAAAAAGTTTTATTGTAAACAAACCCATCACTATTAGCGGTTATCAGGTGCATTCATGATCAGCCACAGACGACTATCTACCTGTACTATCTATAGTCGTGTCCTCCAATGCAGTCTAATATTCACTTCTGATTTTACAATATCTTTTATTTACTGTATTTGTTCGTGTTTAGGATAACTGATCTCTCTTAAAATCCTGATATTTTGCAGTTTTCCAACGAGTTTCTCTCTTGTGAATCTGGGGCATATCCTGCAACGTTTCATGAAATTAAGCTTTTCCTATTTGGTCTTACGATACCGGCTCCAAAATTGTGTGCCTGGAATTCCTTAATACACTACATGCCGTGTGGGTGACGCTGAAGCTTGTTTTGCTTCAGTAAACCAAGTGAACCCGAGTACTTGAGAGGGCCAAGAAATGCGTCACAGTGTTGAAAAAAGTACACTTAGGTTATTTAAACTGCTTCAAGTAAAAGGCTTTTTTTTCATGATATTTTTTGAATGAACCAATAGCTCCTTGTATGTTATTATAATGCAGCTTAATTTGGAATATTTGAAATGAAATTTCAAAAAGAATGCTCCAATTTATTTTTTTCATCTTTTTGGTCTCTCTTTCATTCATTTTTTTTTTCTTTTTTTCAGTCCATTTTTTTCTCTGTCATGGTACTTGTCTATATAAGGGATTTGTATACAAAAAAAATAAGCTAGGCAGAGTTTAGTGAAAACTACAATATTTTCAGTAGCCCCAGTACTCTCCGCAAGCTTTCTTCACTATTTACAGTGGCATGCACTTTTTTGCATGCAGTTACTTGGCATCAAACACACAAAACACGCTGTAACCTAATCAGCAGGTACATGAAACCACCACTGTTCTGGTCGGTGGTTAAAACGATGCAGATGGCTGTATTTCACCCAGCGAACTCTTCCAGAGTCCTGCCATCCAGATGCCTGGCAGCTTTTGCTGTTACGTTTCTGTTTTTGGGGCCATGAGTTTGTGAGAAGCCATTGGGTGCAAATCGTTAACCCCCCCACACACACACACACACTCAGGCCCCTATGGTCACACGCGCGCAAGCACGCAAGCACTCACGCGCACGCACACAACTTTAACTAATCCTCTTAACGCACATTCACAATGCAGATATACAGAACATTATTCATGAGAAGTTGTTGTGAAAGTTTTTATACGTCTGAACCTAGGTTGACACTTCATCACAGAGTATATAAAATGCCGGAGAAAAATGTCCCTTTGTAGATATCTGTGTAACGTCTCTTCTCCATTGTAAGTTACTGGAATTGAACTCTAGTTCACCGTTTCTTCAAGAGGTTTGTACACATCTTCTGAATTATGCGACCCGGTCATAATTCTATTGTAATTTTGACGCGATTTCCACAAACTATTGTCTGATTCAATGTGCAAATTGAAACTAGTTGACAAGTTTGCAATATCATTAAAACCCTTTTTTTTTATTTGTTTCAAATAACCCCGCGATGCCTTACCCGGATCGGCTAGTCAGTTGCTACTCTGGGTTCAGGATTCTTGGTCTTAATTATTACATTATAAGAGGGTCTGGAAGGTCCATGCCCACACTTAGTACGCGTCACCTTTCTACACTCGTTGTAATTAGAATGACCATTACGTTAGAATGCTAATTAACAAGCAATCCGCTACGCTGGTAGTCCGTGCCCCTCGCGAGCGGACTTTCCTTGCGTATAGATGGTATAGAAGGAGTACAAGAAAACCTTTCCCGAGGTGCCTCAGACGTGGCCGGTAGTGTTGACATATCATTTTGAATAAAAAAAATCAGTCAAACATTTTTAGATTGGGAAAAATCGGAGGGAACATGTGAAAGCGTCCCAAAACTACGTCTCGCTTCAAGGTGGCAACGATCTTGTACCATGCGTACTTTATTGTTACAGGGTTTTTACAGTGTCTCCGCCCATCGTCTCCCGAGGACCTCTTTATTGCAGTCATTGCGTACACTTGCCTCTCAGTCACGTATAAAATACCCCTTGTCAGTTGTACTTCAAATGCGATTAGCCCTTAAACGGGGCAAATATTTAAATAATGAAACCAAACCCGCTTGATATTAATGTTGGGTAAAACGAAGGTGCCCCCGGACAAAAGGAGAGTGTGGAACGCAAACTTCATCTTTTAATGTTGTGTTTGGCCTTGACGTTGACGTTTACCTGACCAGCAAATTGGACTTGTCCGTCATGTAGTTGTTCGGTTGACAAAGTGACCGGACAATCGGTGACTGATGACGACGAGAAACTTTGTGAGTAAAGAGGAAATATGTGATATAAAGTACATTCTGAATTTTTTTTAAGAAGTCGTCGGCACGGAGGTAGGTTAACGAAGTTGGTTGCAGAACAGATAACATCATTTGGTATGATATATATTGAGCATGATCAAAGCATTAGGAAAAGAATTATTTCATATAATATCGTAGATGACGTTGAGAAATGGCGGTTGGTTCCATTTTTACCGGTGCTCTACCCGGATTGAACTGTGTCGGTTCTATCAATATACAATCACCAGTGTTTATTTGTTGGCAGTTGCTTGTTCTCAGTAAGGGTACTTTTAGCTATGCCATAGGTCAACAACTGATTGCTGTCTGCGTCCAAACATGAGGAAAGATTTACGCAGCCAAGATATTTTTAGATCTTATTGTATTTCTGTTCCAAGATTCTATGTATTTTAAAAGCTCCTTGTTTGTTCCTACTGACAGAAGCAGCTGCATATTTAACACTTTGCATGTGTTAAAAGGAGAAAAATTTGATTTTCTTTACAGATGCCGTTTACTAAAGCAACAACAAGGCACAGCTTGGCGATTTCGAGTTGCTTGGTTGTTTTGATTAAGATGTGTGAAGCTTATTGCCAATTATAGACGCTGTTAAATCTAATTCCTTTCCAATTTCCTTTCAGAAGCACCCAAGCTGACGTCACAGCAGCAAACGCACGATGTCTGACGTCATCACAGCCCAGCCATTTGCCAGGCGGCCGCTGGGAGCGTTCGAACAGATCTTCGACGCGCACCACTCTTTTGGTAATTACATCTTCCTATGTGCAATGTTTCTTCGCTCGAAGAGCAAACTCACGGAGGCGGTGCTCCATCAGGTTTTAAGAAAACTGCAGAATCGGCACCCATTTTTGAGATCACGGATTGTCGTTGGAGACAACGGAAATAGGTACTTTGAAGAAATGGACAAGTTGGTTGTCGATTTCCAAATGGTTGAAAGTGACGACTGGGAAGGAATGTATGAGAAAATGTTAACGACGCAATTTGACTCTGAGAACGGGCCGCTTTGGAGAGTAAAACTCCTAACAATGCCACACACAAATGAAGAAGCAAAATGCAATCTCTCCAACGGCGCTCTAAAGAGCGACATGCCATTTAAGCAGACGATTCTCTTCGCCTTTCACCATGCCATATCCGACGGCATCTCGGCCGCGTCCCTGTTTGAAGAATTCGCCGAAATTCTCGATTCCCATCAAGGTTCCATGGCCACGGAACACCCCGTGAAATCTCTACCTCTCCTCCCGCCGATGGAGGATCTCCTACCCAGGCCGGACATCACCTTCCGGTGTCTAGATTTCTTCAATATCTTCAGGATAGCCTACGAGAGCTTCTTCCCCGGCAAAAACCAGTACCTCAACAAATACCCGCCGCCCATCACGAAAGACCCAAATGTTGCAATCATGACCAAAGTTATACCTTTTGAACTTTCAAAACTGGAAACTGAGAAACTGATAGCTAGATGCAAGAAGGAAAAGACATCAGTCCACGGTGCCCTGACCACCGCGGCTAATCTTGCGTTGTCAAAAATTATCCAACCGGGCGGTGGAGCACCCCTTGTTATACCCTCATTGCATCCAGTGAACATTCGCTACTTCTGTAAACCCCCTGTGGAGCCCCATCACCTTGGCAACTTAGTGTTAGCGGTTGATACCAAACTGAGGATCCCAAAGGGGACCTCCATACAGAAATTCTGGGAACTTTCAAAGAAATACACGCAAGCAATCCGTGGCGGGTTGGCATCGAAGGAGTACACGAAATTCCTGCGTGTTTTCGGGAAAATCTGGAACCGAGACATGTACATATCGAGGGTGGAAGACAGCCAGAAAGTGGGTGGGCGCAACGGGGCGTATTTCACCCTCTCAAATCTTGGCAACTTGGACAGGGTCCTCAAGGGGACGTCGTATTCTGAGATCGAGCTCGAGGACGTCCTCACGGCCACTGGGATGCACCGTGAGGGGCCCGTGTTCCTCCATAATGTTATCACGTTCAGGGGACAGCTACGGTGGCATTTAAACTATTGTACAAACGTGGCCACCACGCAGCACGCGGTGGAGTACTCCTACCTCATCCATAAGACGTTATTGGAAGCTTTAAAGGAATAATAAGAACACGTAGGAGGACTCAGTACAATTGCCACTGTGTGAACAAATTGTGAGGTGTCATCTATCACATTGGAATATTGCTTCAAAAATTTGAAGCTTTGTCGAATTTAGAGAACCCTTTCAGGGTTATTGATAACGTAATTTACCACTTTGAGTCTTCGTATATTGTGACAGAGGATGTTGTTCTGACTTATGTTACCTTAAGAGAATTTTAGAGAATTTTTATGTCTTAATCACAGTCGAAAAGACAAAGCTGGCACTTTAAGTATATCACAAATGTACATTTTTTTATTTAATGCTGTTGTTATAAACGTTATAACAAAAATACGAAGAAGCCTTCATCGGACTGCATATAAAGTTATTCATTAATGGCATCTTGTTGCAATGGATATCATTTAGCGATATAATGAATGTCTGTGATCAACCTGATTCATAAATAATTTGATATCAGTATATGGATGAATATAATAAAAATGTTAACTATTTGAAACAATTGGTTTTTACAATAATGATACACTTCTATATGCAGTTACATGATTTTTTTCAGTTTCGTTCATAGCACAGTGTATTTCGTACTTAAGAGAGAGAGAGAGAGAGAGAGAGAGAGAGAGAGAGAGAGCATGTGCTCTTAGAGACCTGGTCCATCAAGCTAAATATGAATGCAGCATTATTTTGGTGTTATTTTGAAATTATCAACACAGTGGACTGTGACACAGTGTGGAAATGCGACAGAGAAGATTTATAAGGTAGACGACCTCACAATGCGGTAGAGATGCCCCGCCCCCTTGGAGGTGCTTACCGCAATTCTTTGATTTTAATCTTTACCTGAATCATTATGCGGCCTCTCTCTCTCTCTCTCTCTCTCTCTCTCTCTCTCTCTCTCTGTGTGTGTGTGTGTGTGTGTGTGTGTGTGTGTGTGTGTGTGTATGTGTGTGTGTGTGTGTGTGTGTCTGATTCTGTGCTTGCGTGCGTGAACGTGTGTACACGTGACATGCTTCACCTTGGGAGGTGTAAATGCGCAATATTACTCGTATCTTTGTGCTTTTTTTATATAGATCATTAGACTATTCATATATATATATATATTTATTATATATATATATTATATATATATATATAATAAAAAGAAAAAAAGAACAGCAACTTTTTAGGGGCAAAAAAAGTTGCTGTTCTTTTTTTCTTTTTATTATATATAATATTACTCGTACAGGAAAAACGTTTTTACTTTTAATATATATATATATATCAACAGACGGATTTTTGCTCACACGCGTCATAACCCAGAAGCTCAAACTTAAAACGTCACTCATGTTTATTCTATACTAGTACATATAAATATTATACAACAGATAACCATAACGAAATCAACGATAACAACTTTATATACAATGATATCTTACAGTCAGTGTTCATTAAAGCTTTAGACCAAAGTATTTTCTTTTCAACTTTATTCATATCGTGTCACGATTGTCCACGCAAATATCATATATTTAAGCCGAGTCAAGCACTAGGGAAGAAGACAGAACTTACTAATTCTTTAAACCTGTCCCCTTTACCACATTAATAATACAAATGGCTGATTTACACGGAAGATTCGTGAATGACAATCCTGTGACCAGCGTCCTACTTAAACTTTCCAAGCCTTGTCTTAATGATCTCTCACCCACACACACGTACACGCACGGAGACGCACACACACACACACACATGCATCTGCATAATCTTACTCTCCGTCTCAGTCACAAAGACACACAGCTCTCTCTCTCTCTCTCTCTCGCTCGCTCTCTCTCTCTCTCTTGCTCTCTCTCTCCTACATCTTCCATACGGAAGAACTATAACCCTGGGAGATCACTATCGAACGTCATGCACATATAGAAACATGCGTGTGTGCAATATTACGCCAATACCCCAGATACGTCCCCTCTACCCTGCCCCAAACGCTGCATCTTGAACCCCCTCCCACCAAAAAAAAAAAAAAAAAAAAAAAACTTAACTGTCTAATGGCCACCTACAGTGAATTTTTGTTAACTTTTGTCTATTTTAATTACACTGTATTTTTCTACATGTACGCCTTTTATTTAGCAGACCATCCTATCGAATATACTTATTCCAATGCTCTTGACTATTATCACAATCATATCACCTTGTGTATTGTTATATATAAATAAATGTTTTGTACAAGGCGCCTGATTTTCAGAGACGACGTGGACAAGCTTCTTCAAGCGCACCTCTTCCAACTTTGGTTATTGATAGAAATCTTATCGATAAGGAGATTTGAAAATGAAGAAGTAGGCATGTTTCACCTGAAGCTCGTGGATATCCGAGGCATTCACCATATAATGTTCCTTTTTCGTCCCGTCATTATATTACTTTATTGTTACTTTAAAAAACATGCATGTCTGTGCAAAAATCGGTGTTTAGCACTGCACAAACTGATTTCGTCAGACTTTAAGTTAAAGTTATTATTTTTGTCGTTAATGAGCTTCATTTGAGATTGAGTTCCTGGACAGAAAATGCACAATATAAGCCTAAGCTGGAAAGAAGTATCATTATGTAAATGCGATATCAGTCAAACTACACATCATTATATACACCCGTTATTGTATTTTTCCCAAACGTTTCGTCCATTGGTATGTCTTCGTCTAACATAAGTAGCCTACATTGGGTTAGCTCATATATTAAAACAAGTAGAGTAAATACACGTAGGGTCTACTATAATCTTACGCACGCATCTTTTATTTGTCTAACCTAACCTCACATCTTTACCAGTCTTTAAATTACCATTTTCAAACCCTTATCCGAGGTAATTTTGGCATTTTTGAGACATCCATATCGACATAAAAGTGACGTTAGCTAAATGCGAAGATGGCAAAACCCTTGTCAACAACAAAAAAAAACATCGTAACGATTCACAAATTTAGAGACTAAGACGTAGTCTGGTAAGTCTTTGTCTTTTTTGTTATACAGATACCATCCCGTTTTTTATTCTTCGCGCTATATCTAACTGGATTTCGTGCTGCCGCGCCTTTTGTCTGAGCGCAGCAATGCTAGTTGAGCGCCTGTCAGGATCCACAGGGGATGTAGAAACTTCCGATGGTGTTTTAGAAACTGGCGGCGACAGTGGTGGCGTCTGTCTTTCAGTTGCAGCAGTCTGTGGTTTTCCAGCAGCATTCGCAGTCATGCTAGCTAGTAAATGCTGAAACGAACCCGGCGGAGGGTAGATGAAATTTAAAGGAAGAGGCAAGAAAGGCCGCATCCCTATCCCAGCCACGCCACCTATCGGCGGGTTCAGTGTCTGCGACTGCACACGCGCTGCAGTTGCCATGGCGGCAGGGCTCAAAGCAGCCAATGGCGACAACGGAAATCTTCCTCCTCCTCCTCCCCCTATATGGTTTTCATACGACTTCAACAGCAAGTCATTGTACGCCTGATGCTGGGAGTGGTGTAATCTTGACGCCGCAGCAACGTTGAGGGCAGCGTTGAATGGGTGATAAGGATGAGACTGTGGCCCAACCTTCTCCTTCTTCCTCCATTTTGCTCTTCTGTTTTGAAACCATACCTAGAAGAGATAAAAGAAAGTTGAAATAAAATCCTGTATGCAAGAACACTCATTATGTGTTAGGGGAAACGAAGTGCCAGCTTGCTGTTAGGTTGGTGTAAAATCGAAATAACAGAGCAAACATGGAAAAACGTTGGTGATGTGAAAAAATTGCGGTAGTTGCTCCACTGCGTATGTGACTGATTGTGTTTTCTTCGCTAAGCAATGTTTTAGCTCAGCAAATGCAATCAGGTACACCCAACAAAATGCCTTATCAGTGTGTGTGCGCTGTTTTGGGTGGGTCAGGACTGTCCATTTTAGAATTATCTTGAAGCAAAATAATAATAATAATAATAATAATAATAATAATAATAATAATAATAATAGAAAACTCGATTGCAAGTAAAGTTAATTTAATTCGATGATTCCCGTCCAACGATTCGCCTGCTTAATTATGAAACGTTCACTGTTATAGTTTCGATTAAACTATTTTTCTCTCTCAGACATATCAGAGGCAAATTTCAGAGCAAAAAATAATTATTACACCATCATCTAACCTGATGTAGAAGGTTAAACAAGAACAATTACACGACCCTGAGGATCCCACAGCCACAAAACCAATACACCTGAGTTTATTTTTTCAATCCAAGTTTACTTAATTGATGTGTTTTTCTAACACGATTCTCACCTTGTGGTGAGTTTGATTTAGATAATTACATTTCCCACTGGGATCCTCGGTGTGTGTTTTACCTAATGTCCCCATCTCTGAGCCGCATTGATAAAGATACCTGGGTTAACATGTGAGCTGGACGCCGCCTACCACAATGTAGACACAACTCGTGTCCATTGTGCCTTGTGTAAACGTGACGTGAATGCCACAAAGGCCGCCGAACTCCAAAAGAAAGTATTGAAATAAGCAGCAACTTCTGTGATTAGATTAGCTTTGGAAATACTGCCAGAGTGCAGTAAAGTTAATTAAGCGCAAAATCATTACAAATTTTGTGTATTTTCCCAACGTGTTGCTTTCTCGGGAAAGTGGTAATATTTGGTTAATTAAGGTCTGAGGCAGCGCTAATTAGGAGAGGTTTGGAAAATTGACTAGGAAAACAGGTTCAAGGTTCTGCAGAGATCTAAAGAAAGACGGGATTTCGTTAGCGATTTTTGGTGCTTCTACTGACTGGTTTAGAGGCGTTTTCACTCAATTTGTACAGTAAAAAAGGAATTTATTTCCTGAGGTCTAATTCACACACAAAAAAAAATGAAATGAAATAAAATAAAATAAAGTAAATAAATAAATGAATAAATATAAATCGGTCCTAATACTGGACTTAACTTTTAGACCAAACCTTTAGCTTACTTTGGGTCATGTTAAACCAAATTAAATCCTATTAAACTATACATTGTCCCCATTTTTATAGCAAGGTGAATACACTAAAATTATCCTAAACTGAAGATTACCATATTTTTGTCAAAAAGTTTCGACAATTTTTAGTGCTTAAGTTATGTTGGGACGTGCCTCTGGTCTTTGAAGCAGTCAGTGTAATAATTATCAGACATACAGAAAGAGTAAAATTGAATCGCCACAAATTTTTTGAACGTCGGCAATGACTAGGTACTCGTGAATTGATACGCATTGAAAAGTCTGGAAATAGGTAATATAATTACGGAGGTGTGCATAGTCTTTCATTTAATTCTGATAATTGCAGTTGGCTGCCAACAACCCCCTTGGCCTTATTTTTTATTCAAAATACATGACAATGATTTAATAAGTACGGTTACGCTGCAGTGAACTCTACGCACTTACTTCTCATATTCTTCTCATATTTTATTTTTCATCATCGATTCTTTTATGTTGTTTTCTTCTCAATAACATTTTAAATAATTGATCTTCGCATTATAAGAACAACATTGTTGACAACCCAGCGTTGACAAGAAAAATTAGATAGAAAGAAAATTGACCAAGTCTACCAGCATATTTGTGAAGTGGGAAAATAACGAAGTTTTTTTAATCATCACTTTAAAATGGAGAATTGCCTACTGTAACCCCGTTGGGGCTTCGCATATATACAGTGATGACTGATACTTTTTTGTCTCAGGTAAAGCCCATATTATACCATGTTGACGCTTAAGGTCGAGAGAGTCAGTGCTCAATTTAAACAGGTGCGCTTTTTGAACTCTTTATTATTCTAAGTAACGCACTGTTTGATTATTTCATATTTATTTAGTTACAAAAACAATTTATGCTATAAAAGGACAAAGGCAAGTGATTATGCTTTTTTCACACCACTTTTCTATTCCTTTTTTCCCTACAGGGAGACTTAATTAAATATCGGATTTTATGAGAATCGACCTCTTGCCGCCATAATAGATCTGATTTCTCCTAAAATATTTACCACTCTCTTTTTGTTTTCAATGCCTCGAGAATTTTATCCAAACAAATCTCAACTGATTTGATTTAGGAAAAATCGTTTGATTTCCCAGCTTGTGCTCGTTCACATATAAAACCAAACCACACCATAACTTAGGTATCTATCTACGAGTGAGTAGACACTAGCTTTATATCAGAAAATGTATTACAACTGCATGATAAACAGGAAAACGAAGAGAAATAGTGTTACCAAAAACGAGCAATTCTAAATTGATTCATTCCATTCGTTGTTTAATTTCTTTCTTACTCTTTATTCTTAACGCACGTACAAAATCTTTAATGTTGAATTTAAATGATTGTAATAAAACTCATAATTTTTTATCAGTTTCGTTATTTATAATCTTAATTTGTAGTCCTCAAGTCTGCCATACAACAAATACAATTTTACAGGAAATTGAATTTCTGTTACCAAAAATAATTCAATCTAAAATGTTTCGTTTCAGTCATTATTATTTTTTCTCTGAACGTATACATGCAATTCCTTAATTGATAACTTAGACAATGGTAAAAGCAATGTTTATGTACAATAGACCTCTTCTATTCCTAAAGGCACTACCACACTTAGCGTAAGAAGGTATGTACGAGTATCGTATTTCACATTGTTTATACGCAAAATTTTGATTGTATGAAATCACCCCGTTTCCAGTGTATTTAAATGAAGGTTATAACAAGCGTATGAAATTGTTATTTTGGACTTGCTTAAAAAATTACATCTCCTTCCGGGTTTGCGAACGTTCACCAACGTTTGTCTGCGTACTCGACGTATACGACGTATGTCTACGAGCTCATTCAGAACGGCGGACTAACAGATCCGCGGATCTTGAAATAACAACTAAAAACAGAATTATCATCAGCACTCTAATAAGTTCTACCTCTAACAAGAAGCTTTTACACCAGGTAATAACGTGTATTATCCTAGCCCCTACCTTATAAGTGCACTTATTTTAACTTTGAAACGAGACCGCAAATACGACTTTATTATCACCTAAACCAAGCCATACTAAATCCGTTAGTATATTTACAACATACCAATCTAATAAAACCCCGCCTTTTTACCCTCTACCACGGTCACAGATTGATTTTTCACTAGATATTCACAGATATGTCTTTGTCTTATTCATGACACAATTATCTACTGTCGCGTTGGAGGAAAGTGCACAGAATTAATCTGCGATGCACACGCATGTCTCGCACAAAACACATTTTTGGAAGACACAGGAAACTAGATTCTCTTTTTTTAATCCGATATCGCCATCCCTAATTAAGGAGATTAAGCCCAGGGCAGTGGTTAACTTAAAGAAAGAAAACGAAGGTAGTTAAATGTTAATCAATAACACCTTATTCAACCCCGCGCTATTATGATGCTATTGTCACCTGTCGCTGACGAGAAAGTAATGCTCCTTTAAGTGTCCTGTTAAAGACCTCTCATCAACGCGAGTTGCTAGGAACATGTGTCACAAGCGAGCCGTCTGAGCGATGTTTACACTAGACGATCTGGTTCACTCAGGCAGCGTGCCTAGTGCGCGCTATTTGAAACCAAGGGACGCGCGATTTGAACACGCATGGGCATAACCAGGTTGGTTAGTTTTTTTTTCAATTTAGTAACTTTTTTATTCTTGGCTGTTAATAGTAGCGTTTGAGATTACCCAGTGATATCACTTTAATAAAACTTACTATACGTTCGATCTTGAATCGGATCTTTGGGAGGGGACGATCCAGTTATTCACGTGTAAACACGCTTATTGCCAGGCAGGTGAGTTTGGTTCATTAAGGAACGCGGAAATGTAATTAGATGAGATAGTCTGAGGATCAAGGGTAGGGTTAGGTAATGAGATAATTAAATTTAGCGGAGAAATGAAGGGAATGTTCCTAATGGACCTTGATGGAGTGAGGAGTCGCTGTTAGGCAATATATACCGGAGATCGTGATTACGCCCGCTTTCAGCCTGGCTTTACGGCAAGAATTTTTCATATCTTGGTGCTGTAACGTTATTTATCTTATCTCTTTTTAGCGTTCTTCGTATAGGCAAGTGTACAATATCCTCTGCCATTGATACAAACTATCTATCCAGTATTTTCTCGAAATTTAAAATGGTTTGTGGGAATTATATTGATATAAATATATTGTTAGAAATGTTGATATTTTTATTTGAAAATGTAAGTGAAATTAAAATACCTCGCACAAGTCCCTATTTAAAAATAAAATTATTGCGAAAACAGTATCATTTTTGCTCTCTTTATAAATATAATTCACTGGCAATGGTTTCGAAAACCGTCAAAAAACACACCGCAGGCATCATTCCTCTTTAGCAATCTTTTGACTTATTGCATGTTAGTTTTTAGTTTTTGTATGAGTAGTTTTTCTATTATTATGCTTCAAGTCTTACCGCTAGAGGTCGTTTTGTATTCAATGCGAATTTACACTGTATGCAATAAGCTGACAACAGAGGTGCGGCTTGATAGTGTGTTTGTATGGAATTTATAAGGTTGTATGACATTATCAAAAATAATTAGATTTCTTAGTCAATTATGTGTTTTGATTGATAAATTCACCGCAGAGTTCATTTTGTTGGCTGCATCAAGGTTGCTTCAGTGTACAGTTTATACAGTTTCAGCAAGATAATCATTGCTTCATAGGGAATGTGAAGGCCATTACTGGTATTTGACAAAACTTCGAACTTTTCCGAAATTTAAAAAAGTGCTTGTCAAAACGGGGTAAAATCTGCATCTCTTGTCTTTCACAAACGTCGCCGCCCTTTATGGCGCACAAAAAAAAACTTTTTCGACATTTTTAAAAGATTTAAGATCCAGCCATATCAGAGAGCACATATAAAGAATTTTAATTACTAACCTGGACTCGGGCCTCTGTTAGGTCTATTCTCAGTGCTAGTTCCTCCCTAAAAATAGAAAAAGATTTCTCATCAGTATATACTGTGGAATTAATGGCAAACTGAAGAAAAGAATAGCAAAAAGTTTAACGATCTGTCGAATCATATAACGCAGTGCGGTTACGTGAAAGATAAAACGTGAATTTACACGTTCGTGACAACCTATTCCGTCTTAGGCAAATGATATATTTTGTTCATAATTTTTTACTTAAATTCAGATTATTTTTTTATTATCTATTTTTTTCACTTATTTTCATTCAAATCTCTGATATATATTTTAAGAATAAATAAATAAACAAATAAATAAATAAATAAATAAATAAATAAATAAATAAATAAGAGTAATTGATAGTTCTATTCACAGATCTCTTTTTTTTAACCCTACTGAACAGGTATTTTTTGTTTAAATATGTAAATATTAATATTGATTTTGTTCATCAGCAATCATTTTGTTCTACCGCTGTAAACTGAACTCTAGTCAAAATTAATTTTATGATAGGTATTCGTAATTATCAACAAATAATTTTTTGGCCATGTATGTGTTTTCATCCTATTCGTGGATATTTCTATTATTATTATTAAGCGCATTGACCCAGATTTATAAGTAACTTGGTGGCAATCTATATATATCTGCACCTATACTGCATTTTCAATTATAGCTCTGTTTTGCCTAGTCTACCCTTTTTGTTCTAACCACGCGCGGAATGAGTAATTTGATAGACGGGGAAATGTGATATAAATTGCGTTGACAATTTCCTCTTCTTTATAATACAAATCTCTGCTAGTCGTTGAAATCACGCACGCAACATTCTAAAGTCCTGTTTACACATTCAATTTAGAACAATTAGACCTCGATCCAGGTTCGGTACGGATCTCTGCATGTTGTCATGCAATCTACGTTCAGCCGAGTCGTGATCAATCTTCGAAGTGTTTATATGAAATAAGCACACACTATACAATCTAAACAGACTCGCGTTTTGGCAAGTTTTTATAAATTCCCTTACACCGCAATTAGTCATTCACAAACTTGATTTTTGTAATTTGAATTATGTAAATAGTGGGGTTTCAATTTCTACAGACATACATCTTCACTATCATTTCACCTTAACCGCTTTCTACCCATGACTGAGAATATCAAAACCCTTGTAAAACTTTGCTTATGGATGATACCACCGTGATAATTTAGGTTAGTCATTCAGTTATATTATCCATAAACAATGTTTTTGATTCATTACTAGACTTAGTATTAAGTCTGACTGACGACTAATTACCTGTCACTTAAAAAAACGTAACACAATGTTCGGTTAATGTACTTTTGAATGTCAAACAGAAAATTATAATATTATATATAAATAAAGAATTGAAAAATCTGAAAATTAAATTCATAAAAAAACCGTAAGCGACCCCAGTGTTGTGCTCTCTCTCTCTCTCTCTCTCTCTCTCTCTCTCTCTCTCTCTCACACACACACACACACACACACACACACACACACACACACACCACATGGGCATTTCTCCAGCGTACAACACGGTGACCCGCACACATATAAACCACACTCACCTGCACGTAGGCCTACATACACATTACGTGACAGGTCTACCACCGTCCAATACCGCGACCGTGACACACACAAAACATAAGTCCAAACACAAACGTACGCGCGCAGACACACAAACGCACATGCACGTATCCACATATTGTTAACAATCGTACGAAGCGCAGAGAGAGAGAGAGAGAGAGAGACGTGTGTGTGAGAGAGAGAGAGAGAGAGAGAGAGAGAGAGCGTGTGTGTGTGTGTGTGTGAGAGAGAGAGAGAGAGAGAACACAGGAAACTGAGAGATAGACAGACTGCATATTTCAAGAGTCACCTCAGCCCTCTGTTCCACTCGGTGCGTGAACTGCGATGACCTTGGGCGCCGGGCCAGCAACATATGTGGACGATCAGTACCCAGTTTGTCAACTAATAAATATCACCGCTAAAGAACGCGGGATGACACGGCTCTCTTTAACTCCTAATAAACCCTTGTCCCTTTGGGCACAGGTCCTGACCTTAGATTAATAATTTTAATGCCAACTAGCAGTAATGTAATAATTTGGCGATATAATCGCTCATTTTCATACGCGCAGCTCCAGTTCTCGTGTGAAAATCGGTTCTAGTCTAACGTATTTAATTATCCGTACGTGTTTATCATGTCAAATTAATAAATCCAATTAGATTGTTCATCACTGCAATTACCCTCCGTTCTATACTGAGCTCGGCGGGGCAGCTAATATGACACTTTCAGATAGAGAGATAATAACAGTGCTTTATGGAGAGTTTTCCGATATTTTTTATCGCTGTGCGGTCAAATTTGCCAAATCTTCTCATCATCGAATATGTTAGCATTGATGGTTAAAATGTAGCCTAATTGCAAAGCAATGGTTATTATATTAAATTGACTGAGGTGTGGACTTCTTTGCTGAACCTCAGACCCCTCAATAATTCATTAGATTCTGTACATTTGAAGGTGTAATATAAAAGCATATTTTCACGAGGACCCACCAGAAGAAAAGCATTTTAGGTAAAAAAAAACTGAACATGATCAAGAGTTATAGACAAAATGGAAAATTTTATTTTCCTATCTCTTAGTCACGAGATTTCTTCATGAATGTATCTCTAATGATAATGAACTTTTGATTTCTTATATACGCTGAAAAAAACCCAGCAACTTTCCTAACCACGTCTTAAAGATCTAATAACTTCGATAATAAGTAATTATTTTCCAGCAAATTGAATTCTGGGTGATGATAATAATAAACTAGCTGCTATAATGATTTCACGAATTTAAATACTGATTTCCTATCCAAAATTATCAAAGCTTATGTTTTTGGCAACATTTTTAAACGCACTTTGCAATAAAAGGAAGGGTTTAATTCATAACATTGGAATACATACATATTACTGAATGAAACTGTATTGCTTTTGTTTTCCGGGCACGGATATGACATATCATTTAATTAATTAGATTAATCTTTTTGAGTAAAATATTCTTAATTTTAGGAATAAGAATAAAAGACAATCCTGAAATAGAATCACAGATGTAAGAAGGGAGTGTTTCTTTCAATGAATGACTTGAGTTTTCCCAATGTATTTTGTAAATAGGTCTTCAATTTCATTCTCACAATAATATCACAATGATTATAATAGCATCGTGGCTAGGGCATTATACGAACTCTTTCGTATGTCCTAGATTGTGGTAATCAAATGCGCCCTAGAAATCGTGATTATGTACAATAGAAATGTTTTTATATATTTTATACACATACATGAATGTTGCAATTTGAAAACATTTCTAGAACAGAGAGTCAGCAAATATGACAGACTATGCTTACAGTAAAGTGCGCAAAAAACTTCGTCATTTTTTCAATAGTATCGTGAAAACTCTTTATAAAGTTGATTAAAACTGGCAGTCAAACTCCCCAGCAATTGATAAATTAATTACATACGAAATGAACGTCCTGTGCGTTATTAAAGACATCTAATAATGGGAATATTAATACAGCGGTGACGCACTTGTCAACACGTCGCGATAAAGGACAGTGTCACGTCCTTATTTAGATTAAATATTCCTTGTTTTTATCTTTTAAAGAATAACTGTGCACTTATTGATGTTTACTTCGAAATTTAAAATCTCATTATTCATAAACTAGGTCCAGAAATGTGTTTGTATTTGAACCATGTAAAATTATTACATATGACTGGGTCTTAGCCTTGGTAAATTTTGGGTTCTGGAAAATATAAAATGTTGTTATTATTATTATTATTGACTCAGTTTAATCAAGTTCACACTGCTTTTAGAGGATAAAAAAACCTCCCGACAAATATTCCGTAATTTGCCTATGTAATAACCCTCATTACATGTAGTACATCTTAATGTATCACTTATTACATGTTGAAAGGACACGTTTAGATTCATTTCGACGTGTTAAATGGATATGAGATTTATAAATGAAAGTGAACATATGGTTTATCGTAATTGTAATTATCACTGTGGTATACTTGTCTACTGGTGATATTATGTCTGTGCTTTGAATACGCCCAGACGCTTACCTTGGTCTTCTGCGGCGGAGTTTTGACATTTTGAAGTCAGTTTGTAACTTCGAAATAAAATTATAAAAAAAGACGAAAAAAAAGAGAAAAAAGAAAACCATTGATTAAAGAGTTGAGATATCACGAACTGGTAAGTAGCGCAAAATGAAATAATTTTCACTTTTTTTGTGTGCAAATCGAAGATGAACGACGTCGATGACAGAAACCCAACGTCCACAGCCCTCCACCGTCACCTCACCCACCCGTCCAAAGACACCTTCCAAACCCTCTGCCGGCGTCTGTTTTCTTCCCCGGACCCACTCACACCAAACCCCCCTCTTTTTAACCCCACTGCCTGCACCCACCGACCCCGCTCCCACCCCAGTACAACCCCCTACATGCCCCGTCGTCCTCCTAATCGACCTTCCAGCGGCGTTAAAGGCACTCTCCGCGTGAATCAGAACTATGTATATTTTGGATTTTGGTATTTGTTTTTCTCAGCTGTTCACTACATATATATAACCCGTTATTAGTACTTCATCTGGTCCGTAATCCGGCCGGCCTGCTGTGTCGACCGTGAGCCGGTCACCCTGAGAATCGGCGAGAGTTTTGTTCTCATGCGCGCGGATGTGTCTGAATGAGACGATAAGGGCTACGGGCGTAGTTCAGTTGCAGTAATATTTTAGCTAAGAGAGGAGCAGTATAACACAGTACGCCAGGATACCAAGTTACCTATAAAATTCTGGATTATTTTTCTGTTCTTTTTCCGAGATTAGGAAAAACTTCATCATTTGGTTATCACGTATGCATACCCTGTTGTGCTAAGGAAATTAAATAAACACATAGCTCGTAAAAGAATCAAATTGGGACGCAGGTTACTTGATAATGCTGTATTACCCACAATGGACATAATACATACTTATATCTAGAATATCTGTATTGACTTTGGATTTAAATGTATAAAGTATCATATTCATAATATCAATCAATAGGATGGAACAATGGTTTTAGCAAACCCCAATGGACAAAGTCCTCATCTGTAACCGGAGAGTTATATGGTCTAGATATCTATACTGGCAAATGTAGATATTACACTTACGTTTCTCATATTTCTTTAAAACTTCAATAATTTATTTTGATAGTTTATTACGGGGGCAAACAGAGCGAATGGAATCCCTGTATTGTCTTAATTTTGAAGGGCTAGGTAGCGTAATTTCGCCTTATTAGCAAAATGTGTAAAATAAACATCCCAGGAAAAATTGTATTAATCGATTAATTCATTTTTCGATTATATTCTGTTTTGCTCGCCACAAAAGGACTGCTAAATACACACATATAAAACACTGATCACAATTTTAGTATTGGGATTTCAGGGTGTAAGTACATGTATGTTACAAGGTAAACGTGTTACCAGCTCGTTTATCTGACGTTCATCTGTCACCTATAGTCAGAGCGAGGAAATGAACGCTGAATTTTTCCGGAAATATTTACGGAAGAAGACCTTTTGTTTCAGTCTCTCAAACGTGTCAATGCATAACTCTTGTGTTACTGCGACAGGTTTTTTATTATCTGTTTTTTGTTTTGTCTGCTCATTTTAGTTTGCCATGTTTTCATTTGTGCTGAAAGCTAATATACTTGAACTTCGGGTAAAATCTATCAAGTAAACTTGTGCCCATCTGTTGCATGTAGCTCGCCATGTCAAAACGCTGTAGGTTTTTTCATCTTCTATCATTGTTATTATTTGGGAACCACAAAAGATACTCATAACTGTGAACTCAATTTCAAGGAACTAAAGTTTTGTGTAAGTATACATTTAAAGAAATTTCTCAACACCATAAAATGTCTACTTCTTTTTGTGGAGTATTTTTCTCATCTTTTGGCAGGTTTTATAACGTCTTCAGATTTTTATAATTATTGATATAAAGGCAGGTTCTCAGGTAGATTATTTTGTGAATAAAAAGAACAGAAGAACATATTTGTAAAGCCTTTAGTGCTTGCAATCAAACTCCCTCTTCTCTTTCTCTCCCTCTCCCCCCTGTCTCTCTCTCCCCCCCTCTCTCTCTCTCTCTCTCTCTCTCTCTCTCTCTCAAAATAGCTCTGTCTATAAAATGGCATCTTTCTCACGCGAACTACGACATAAACATAGATCACACAGACGGCAACACAATCCATTCATAACAACGTGTTGTATTTTATGTAGGTGTATATTAGTATATATTAGGCAAACTATGACTTACCTGGTAAACACATCGGGGTAGTGGGTCTTTTGAAACGCCTTCTCAAGTTCTTCAAGTTGATAACTGGTAAACGTCGTGCGGTACCGCCGCTGTTTTCTCTTCCCATAATCTGAACAGTCAAAGTCCCCGTCTCCGTCGTTCTCCGAGAATCCGACGTCGACGACGGCGACCGAGGCTTCCTCGCCCTGGTGATTACCCGGCGCCGGCAGCCCTTGCTGCTGTTGCCCGGGGAGGACCGTCACCGTGGACTTGTTGGGACCCTTTCCGTCCCCAAGCCGCAGTGGCCCGTGTTGGCTTACTGGGGATGACCCCCGTGGGGTGACGGTAACGACGTCGCGTCCTGAAGGAGACAGCATGTCTGGCGGACTGAGCCTCGCTGAGGACGCAGGGCTTAGCGTTAGGTGATTCTCAGACTTGGACACTCTCGGTGCAACCGCTGAACTCTCTGGCGTTGAAGAGGAATAACAATGTTTTCTGTCCACCATGTTTTGGATGTACGATATCGGAGAAAGTGAGTCTTTCCCGTTTAAATTATATTTTGAGTTTTCAGCTTTGATATAGTCAGTTTGAGAGACCAGCGTCACAGGTGATCGCTGGCTCGCGGAGACACACACCGACGTTGTGACGACAGACGCCGTGTCTTTTCTCAGGGGACCTGCCTTCTCCTCTTCCGTTTCCTCGTCTTCTTCGAAAGGACGGTAAAGTTTGTGCTGGATCTGTCTTTTTAAGTTTGAATCCATGCTTTCCGATTTTCTTGCTCACGATTGACTCAGACTATTGGAGAGTGAGTGTGTGTCCTGACGCCAATTCCGCTTTTAGCACCAGTCACGCTAACATTAATTGATCCGTCACGCTGGCCATATTCACTGGGAAAATAATTTCAAATTCGCAATGTGTCTTTTTCTTTTTATGATGTCCTTTCCTTAAATCGCAACTGTGAGCCAAGCCCCTGGGTGATTCTGCGTCCTAAATTGCAACTTCTAAGAACGAGAAATTTCGCGGATCCTATAAATTGTCCCCTGCTTGAACTATTGAAAAGTGTGTCCACCCGGGTGAGTAGGACGTATGCTTCGCTGGCAGTCCTGACGTCAAGTCAACAGGTTTGTGGAGCACGTGTAGTGCAGTGGAATGCCACCCGCCTGGGTCGATTCGGTCTCGCACTTCGGCGTCCCTAGTCCACCGAACACGGAGTCGTTCTATTCAAGGATCCCACGCCTTCCCGGATTTTTCTTTTCTTTTTTTGAAGCGCGTCACCGTTTCGGTGTTACAAATAGACAACTCTGCTAACCACTCGTGCGGTGCGCCTCCGTCTAGAGCGAAATAATTGTCTCCCAACCCTCTTCATTGAGTGGCTTGCCTGCAGCAATGCTGGTCCTCCGGTCCCTAATAACCACTATAATAAAGAGATAAAATTATAGCTGTACCTTTGCCTATGATTAAGGGAGAAATTATTACTGCTTTCACACGCGTTGACAAGTGCAAGAGCTTGATAAGATCTGAATTAATAGATTGGTGAATTACTGGATTGGACTGTCCAAAGAACGCACTCTAAGACCTCCCCCCCCCCCCCCGACTATGCTATGTCATTAACCAGTGTTCGTGATTTTTGACCCCACTGTAAAGTGTTTAAACTACATGGTATTCTGTTCAATATAGATATATCTTTTACCTGTGTTGAAGACTAATGCTCCCAACAAATTCAAAATACAGAAACATGGTTTGATCTAAAACACCTTCACTGTCAAAGACTTATCACCTGATTTAATCGCGTTAAACCGCAAATACACAATGCTCGAAACCTTTGGTGCACAATTCTTCCAGTATTCCCACAAAGGATTGGAAATTTCCTGACAAAGTTAAGATCAAGCCTTCCGCTGCCTTTGCCGCGGTTGGGTCGCAGCCTTTATCCGATGGTGAATTTTCGTTTACAATGTCCTTCCCATTGATAGTTGAGTAAAAAGTGTTCTCTGGTCAGTAGCAACACTGCACACCGATATACTCGTTCAGTACCTCACGGCTTATGTTCCGAGTTGACAGGGAGACGTTATTATATATAAATAAACGAACCAACCAGCTGTGGTCGAGGAAGTTACAAATTATTTCCATCGCCCATGCGGCCTCCAGATTACCAGGTGTAATTGAATCTAATTACAGAGCTATTTAACTCATTATCGTAATTCGAAGTACCTGCGTAAAGCAGCTTGTTTCGTGGCAGGTGTAAGAGAGAGATTTAATTAACACGTTAACGACAGAGCTCCGTGATTATCCTCAACTCGGTATAGCACAAAATGAATGCTGTGCCCCGAGCATGCGCAGATTGCGGTGCGCGCAGACGATAATATTTGGTTCCCAGGCCGTAAAATACAACGACAAAGGCCCGTCACGATGGAGAGTTCGAGAGCAATACCAAAGTGTTTTACTAAGTAAAATTGCTTCATCACGATTAAAAAGAAAGTCAATCAGCACAATTTGATTGTTTGGGTTATAATTCAAAAATATGTTGAATGAGACCGCCTCCGAACATCAGCCAAAGCGCACGGCGTCCTCATTCACGGCGCATAATAATGTAATTTGATTTAATTGGATTCTTTCTATATTTTAATGAACGAGATGCGACATTAAGTGAAGTCCAATTATCTTAACTCGGACTCGATTTCTTACGTGCCCCGGTGCTTAGTTTCCGAAACCAAAATTGTCTTTTAAACATCATTCTGTTTCAATACCGAAACAATTAACTCTCACCAAGGAAGGTTCTATTACTAAGAATGAGCGCGTTGTTATCGTGGCTTCCTTAATTTGTGCGAGCCGCCCTAAATTTGAAAGAAATTTGAACATTAAGTCTGTCGTGTATTGTACCAGTCCTCGCAAAATGTTTGGTCTATCGTTTTCTTTATGAAGTAGAGTAAATAGACACATACTGGTGCTTGTAATTTTCATACATGTTGCCCAATATCTCCCGTGACTTTTCTTCTCACAAATGGAATCCTATTATTCATGATTCCAGGTACTTTTTTTTACCCTTTTGAAATTAAAGCCAGGTTATCACAAAATCCATCCCTTAATTATTCTTACATAAAAAAAGGGAATGGTAAAAATTTGAAACTCGAAGAATATTTTACTTGCAACGTGTTCATTTCACTTACTTTTTGCGTTCTATAACAGAAATACTTTTTACTCTCTTTAACCCCCTTTCTCCCCATCCCCTTCGTTCTCTGCACTCCCCCCCCCATCCCCCACCCCTTTTCTCGCCACCCCGTCTCTTCAATTGGTGCACTTGATCGTCAAGTACATCAGATGTCCAACACATATCAAATTTCATATTTAAAAGACGTGAATGGGACGATAATCATACCAATTAGGATTATCTACCAGTCCCAGAAACATTATTAAATTAGTCTAATTCCCCGCATTAGACTATCCCTAAAATTGAGATATCTCTTCCATCTGTTTACGGTGCTCGCGTGGGAAAATTGCCGTGAAGTTGAATATACTGATTTCCACGATAGGGATAACCTGTAGTTTTAGTACCGTATCGTTTAGAATATATCGTTATTTAAAGTCAAAGCAGGGAATTATATTGTAGACATAATTCCCTGGTCAAAGTCATTGTATAATTGCACTGTACTTGAACTGAGACAAATAAATAAATAAATAAATAAATAAATAAAGGTGAAATTGTTTATGTATAATGCGAATATGCATAGTGTATTACGTTGAGTGCATTGTACATGTCACTGAATATTAACGTAAATAATTCACACATACATGGATACTGTGTGAAACGTGAGTATCATCTTTTCTCCCTTTTTATTAAAATATTTAATACATTTGCGTATATATAATTTGTGCACATGTTCTCGGTATTTGATCTTATAATATTAACAAGTAGTTTGAAACATTGATTAAGGTGATATAGACGTGGTTATCAACACACACGGAGATTAATTTCATTATTTCTATAATCATCTGCTGTTAAAATAGGTTTTGATTTCTGAAATGACCCTATTACGATTCAATGGGCGCTGCAATAATCCAGCGTAAATATTCTCAAATTTCTGTTAATCAATGAAATTTCTCTAATGTCATGTTTGACACTTGGCAATGCACTCAGCGCCTCTGCGTCGTCAAGTTCATTTTAATTTCACTGGCAAAACCAATGCTTTCGGTCTAAGTGTTGAGTTATTTGTTCTGTGATTATCATCACGTCATTAGATCGCATTTTGAACCATTAAAACTGGTCATTACAAGTAATAAAGGCAATGAAAAGTGAGTCAAATTAATTTAACTCTCATTATAATGCGCCTTAAAAATTGAGGAGTGGTGATAATTTTTCCTTATGATGGAAGTTTTACGTGTGTAGATTTGAGGTTCGATAAATATAAGTATTTCAGTGCCTCCTTGGGGATTCTGTTATTCAAAAAAAGATAAAACTAATAAACTTTAATGAACTGTCATTATTATTACCATATTTCCTTATGGAAAAATCTGTGCTGGCGAGGAACTGTTATTAACAAGCGAGGTTGTACTTGACATTTCAAAAACATCTGATTAAACGAACTGATAAGATCCCGATTAACGCTAACAATTATAGTCTTGGTTAAGGAGTAGCGTTTACTAAAAAAATGAAGATGATTTATTTAGAAATGATGATGGAGCTTCATATATGTATCTAATAATAATAAAAAGGAGTGGACCTTTTTTCAACAAACAAAATCACACTTAAGAATTTGTCTAATTGGGCAGATTTAATTCCCATTTTAAGTGCGGTTTTGTTCTTGAAGATATTGTACTAAATTATTGTAACAATTCACTCGAATGGCAAGCTGACAGTGTGTTTTCAAGTAACTGTAGGCCAGTCAGATTAACAACAAGCAAGACGCTTGACAGGACGTAATAGAGGAAACGGGGAAGGGAGGCAGAGAAAGAGGAGAGAGGGTAGGGTGGGTCGATGAAGAGAGAGAGAGAGGGGGGGTGGGGGAGTGGAGGAGGAGGAGGAGGCGGTAACATTGGAGAGGGGTAATGTTATATTTGTGACATATCAGTGGTAACTGGTCGTTGTTGCGCACACGCGTTTTTTTTTTTTTTTTTTTTTTTTTTTTTTGCGCTCGCCTCTGCTTTCTGTCGGTGTTTGCGTCGTTTTAAACTGAAAATACACTAAGTTTGGAATACTCGGTGGAACGTTTTTTTTTTTTTTTTTTTTTTTTTTTGCTTTTACAAAAGTTGGAGATGTGTTTGTGTATGCGGGGTGGGGGCAGGGGTGGGGGCAAGGGAAAGACAAAATGAGTGGTTAAAGGTAACACAGCCGTGAGAGGCCTCAACTTAACCATTTTTTTACAACAAAGGTTATGCTCCGACGCTAACCTAAAACTGACAGGGTACTTATTACTCCAAACAAAATATATGGATTTCTCAGTTTCACAATTTGTATGGAGCACAGTAATGACACTGGGGTCTGATCATTATGGTTGTAAATTACTCTTCTGCCATGTCGTCATTTCTTGGCTGATTACAGTGGTTGAGAATTCTCCATAAAGGCACGGTATTTAACGTAGCTGAAGGACGACAATTGGCTAGATGGAGAGATTAGATTATCGTCGCCACTGTCGCCATTTTTTATTCTTTTTGCCGGTGACACTGCTGAAGTCGTTTTCTTTGCTAAGAAATGTTTTATGCGAGAATTTGACATGACCGTGTCACACTAAATCATCCACAGTGTAGTGTTTGAGTATAGGTAGATAAATGGGTTGGATGCGAAAAGAGGAAATATCTGATGGCCATTTTTACCTAGGGTGTATGAGGACCTTAATTTAATTTTGTAATTTCAAGTCAGCATGAGCTGTTTTATCCGAGTTCATCTATACTGTATATTTGATTCACGTTAAAGGTAGCTTGGGATTCTTAATTTTGTTGATGGGATGGATTTATAGTGTTTTCCTCAAGGGAACATTTAACTCTGATCTTAAAGGTCGAATTTGACTTACAGGTTATTACGTCAGCTCTTCTTGCCAATTTTTTTTAATAAAGTGACATTTCATGGTAGGCCCTAATAGCTCATATAGATCAAACTACAACAATTGAAACACGCAATCTGGAACAAAAATTGAAGAGGAAATTTGGCTTTTGTGTTTTGTTTGTTTATGTAACAGAAAAAAAGGATTTCCAGAATCTAATATAGCGATTAAACCGCTTAGAAAAGTGCAGGAAAGGTATTAAATGGGACGAAGAAATCTTTCACAGTGCAAGTATTTATCAAACAACCAGTTACATTACAGATGTATGCAGGCATATCGATATCGCCAAGAGAAAAAGGATCTTTACTCGGTTATGTATTATGAAAAGAAATACATGTCCCAATCGATGGTTATGAGGGAGAAAAAACGTATAAATATCAGTTTGGGTTCCGGCTGAATCAGTAAGAACAGACCTATAGATTTTTTAACTCAAACTATTCTACAAAATGTTTTTACTTTTGTCCTTCAAACAAAAGGCACGCATCAAAGTTCCGCTTTACCCTTTGTCCTGTTCTGCAAATAATTACAAAGCAGTTATTAGATAAAAACCCCCAAATATATTACTTTTTTAGCAAGCTCGTTTTCTCTTTTCTGTTTACATTTACCGGAAGTGCCGTAAATGGGTGTGGATTACGATATCGTCTGCGCCGGATAGGAACTTTGTGTTCCTTTCAAATGCTTGATCGGAAGTGCCAATTTACACTCAATAGAACGCACATTCAATGTTAAAAAGTTCAAACCCGTGAAACTTTCCCGGTTGTTGATTTCACTAAATGTGCTCAATATAAAACTTACGCGCCAGTGATCGACAGAGAAAAGGGACGTTGTGTAATGAAGATTTCTTAATAAAACTGCTGATTTACGAAAATAGCCAATAATAACTGTCGATTGATTCGTGTACGTGCATGCAAGGCGTTAATGGAGAGAGAAAGAGCTATTTAATCAGATTAATTCCGCTTTGTTTGCGACATTGCCAAAAAAAAAAAAAATGATAGGGGCCTAAGCCGGAGAAATGTGACGGATCCAGACATATTACTAATAATATTGAACTGACCGTTTAAACATGGACAAAATTACGTGACAATCTGCACTGGAGACCACCCGCCTACTTGACCTATAACACGCGACATCTGCCACTTAACAAAGCTACATGTACTTGTACTACGCATTTTCATAATTAATAGAGTGACCAACAGCGTATTCAAAATAGGCTAATATTTTACTAACAATCGAATGTTTAAAGATTATTGAAGCCTGTATGATTACCTAATGTCTGATTGACTGGTGTCAGGGTTTATCACTAATTCCTGAAAAAAATATTTCAAGATTTATGTACCCTAAGCGCTGCCACGGAGAATAAGGAAACCTTATGGTACCACAGAAATAACAAATTCCCTTTTTTCCCCTTTACAACTATTGATGATGAACCGATGTATTGGGCCATCTTTCTGTACTTCTCCATAGTATTTAAGAAACATAGTTACAGGCAGTATTCCTTTTTATCAGTGCCAACTTTTTTTGACACCGTTTACGGAAAGGTCATTGTCCTCTGCTCTAATACAATGAACTCGAGGTCAATTTGTTTATCGTGCATCCGTATAGTCTCTCCTTAACCTTAGAAAAATGACAATGAAACCAAGCTTTTAACCCCGCCTGTCACGTTTTGTAATTTAAAAGTCCTATGTTGAATTTTCAAACATCCTTTTTTTCTTTGATATTCATATTCTTTTAGGCATGCAATACTTCGTTTCGAGACAATTTTCAGGTTATTGCTTACTTTCTAAAAAACGACTTACATGAAAAAGGGCTTTAATGGCACTCCCTTCCTTCAATATATATCAGATTTTTATCGTTTTTCCCTTTTTTATCGTTTACATTCGCCGATTTCCATAGCCTTTTCTTTAAATATATGCAGGAATAGAGACGACGGATCTATTCTCAGCTGGAAAAGTGACGGTTTAGAGTAGAAAAACAGTTAAAAAACGGCTAGGTTATTTTTAAATTATCAGCCTTGTAACAGTTGAGGCAGGTATAGTAAGTCGGGGCACTATCCTGGAGTTACTTTAAAGCATTATAAGTAATGCAGTTTGCAACAGTGCCGATCACGTCTCTACGATCTCATTCCCAAAGCTATCGTTTTACGTAGATCGATCCAACTCCGTATGGACTTTCGCTGAATGCAATCAGATTAACACGTCTTTGTGGAACGATGGTTTCATTGGTAATGAACTGTAAGTCTGCGTTTTCTCCTAGTCGTCAGCTCAGCGTTATCCAACGTGAATATGCAGATCGCAGATCACAGGGATATTCTAAAACGGCCAAATATTTAGGCCCTATTAGCCCACCATTTTAATACAGTCAGCTTTTTTTCTCGTATGCGTGCATTCACGCATGCACACGTGTAGGTACCTGCGAACGTGCGCTCGTGTTTGTGGGCGCACCTGCGCTTGTGGATATTCGTCCGAGACATACCCAAGTACCGCAACGACATAATGATAAAAAGTCCTTCACACAGCGAGTGGTATATTTATTCATTTTGTAAGGGTACAATTTTAGGTGGCGCGCTACAGAGGATTTCACTCCCTTGCACAATCTGCCTACAAGTGCGATCGCTACCTGCGGTTTAGTTATGTTAATTACTTGGCCGAGTCTCCGCTTAGGTATGACTCTCTTACGCAATTACCAGGCTTTTAAGTTAACCATCTCTCAAAGCGTACCGATACACGCCGTATCGCTAAAGCATACCGCTCAATGTTAAAAGGGGCTAGGTCTGTGTCGAACCACAGCAGCAGGTAAGTACTACGAGATGAAACCCAGATATTATAGAAGAATTGGGGATAATTAACCAACTTATTATCCATTAAACACCACACTTTACCTCAGTAAGGTTTCCTTGAAGGGAATTGATATCGCTTCTTCGGTGCCTGCTTGGCTGCGTTCCAAGTCTTCTGACAGTTTCCCAACCGTGTTCCCAAGAAAATGCCTTCTATTCCCTTGATGACAGTTATAATGACTTTAAGAAGTGTCTACCTAATAGGGTGAATGATGCGACAGCTTTGCTTTTGTACTAACATCTTCGTAAGTGTCGTTGTAAGGTCAAATAGTGCGACCGTCCTTTCAAGGGACGCGTGCAAAGGTTACGAAACCCGGAAAAAATTATCAGTACACGACACTTATGTCACTCAGTGCTAAATCTAAACAAAATGACTACACTGAAAGGGGCGGTATTTCACTTCTTCGAATTTGTGTCAAGAAAAAAAGAAGAAAAAAAAAGAAACGCCTTGATAAAAAAGTTTTTCCTAAGCGGCAGAATGCTCAATATCTTTCATCTGAGAAAACTTCAAAAGCTGTTTTTAACCTTACCTACAGCATGCCGTAAGAATATGTACCGCAGACGCTGTTGAAATCTGCACGAACTTTCAGAGTCAAGGCTAGGTCAGGCGAAATACCATGACACGTAACTTTTGGCAATGTAGATGTCTTTTCCTGACCAACCAAAGGCTGACGAAATCTTACTTCATTGAAGACAATCAAAGGTAAATCTCAAATGTCAAGCATTTGCATGGCGTTGTCCGTGTCACGCAAAGGTCCAGTACAGTGGACATTTTGGCGTCGCGGAAACCACCGCTGTCCTTTAAAACAAAACGTGCCCAAGTATTACGACGCACACGGCAAAAGTCACGAGATTCTTCTAGGAGGAATGAAGCGTACTATGCCACAATGTGTGCATACCGTTGGTCATAAGAGGAATTTTTTTTTCTTTTTTGTCCTTTTTGATATCACTGTTTTGCAGCTGACGTGGGTAAATTACGCGCAAGCGAATTTGTTCGTGCTCACGCCCTTCCCCGCTCAAAGTCTGTTGGTTGGTCTAACAGTGAGGTCCGCCGTAGTTTTCCTTGGCTTGAATTGTAGTCCTGTTCTAGAAACATACAATTAGAGACTTCGTCATTTAGGTTGATAAATTGAAATAAAACTACACTAGCTTAACTGTCATTACGCATTCGATAATGTCATTGGCACAGTGATTAACGCAACGTATCGTTTTTGTCTTTTTGTAAGAACTGTCGCGTCCCTTGGGCATGCGCTCTACACAGTGTACGCGATGATTATAATAAGACAAGGGAGTGAATTGCTCGTGCAAACCCTTCATGCGCTTACCGTGAACTACTCCTTTTGGTGATCTGTTCGGATAGAAAAAAACTGGTTCCGTTCAGCACAGGGTATTGACCAGAGTTTACCTCAGAAGCGATTAAGAGAGTACAAGGGCGCTCGTGAATTCCCTCGTCCGACCCTCTTCCACTTGCTTTCTTCCTATTTCACACGATCTCTGCGATGATCTGCCCCGACGCTCTCGTCACCCGAGTCACTTGTACAGAACGCCGTGGCAATTACCAGTATCCCACAAAAACAGCCGTTAATAACGATGTTGATATTCCCTCTATTTCTCATATTTATACATCCCTCCGATCACAATACCGCTAACTCGGGCCTTTCACCGAAGAATAATATTGATAACGTTCGACTCAATTAGTTGGAAAATACTCCGCCTTCCCTTGCTATTCTCCAGCGATAATTGGGAATCTTGTATTCCTTACGTTATGTCAATAAGCGATAATCGTCCAAATTCAATAGTAGCTTTACTCTTTCAATTAACAACGGTTGTGCTGTGATAATTGTACATTTTTCGCGTTGCGGCGAAGAGAAATAACTTCTGTTAATGGGTTATATACATTTAATAAAGTGAACAAACAGAAATGTGTGTTGACCGTGCAGGGGAGAAGGGGATAGGGTCAGGCCCCGTATTCGGAAGGAAGTGGCGTTTTGTTGATCCAATTACGGCGTGCAAATTTTCCCTCCTCTCGCCCGGCAATTGAATTAATTTACTGTAACAAATTTGTTTTGCATCCATCGTTTCGAATCATAATCGACGGTTTTTGACTTTTGAAGTCCAAATCATTCGCTCTTTTTTTCTTTTCTTTTCAATGTGTGCTGGCTATAATTAGACGTACGTAATAGGATCTTTAAAAATACTTATTTGGAACAGAGTAACTTTTCGAATGTTGAAGTCAAGCTTTAGAAATTGAATGCTCTTTAGGACGTGACACACAGTTAGCTGAATAAACGTTTGTTTGTTTGCTAGGAAATATACAATGTAGTAGGGCAAACAAAAAAGGAAAACAAGACAGGGGTGACCCAATCCGGGCCCCCGGGGTACCACCCCCTTAAAAGTGGCCCCATATTTGAGCAGAAGGGTGTATTTTCTCCTGCTTAAGCCAACAACTCTGTCTTCTTTATCTTTTTCGTCTCTCTCTCTCTCTCTCTCTGGCAGACGCACGCCATACGCACACACACACACACACACACACACACACCCTCTCTCTCTCTTCCAAAGCAACGCACGCTAAACATACATACGCGTGCGATCGGCTTTTGACATGATTTGAAAATCACAAGCTCGTTATTTTGTCACTTTAAGTTAATGTGGTTGAGGCGAATCAGACGTATTCTGGAAACGCACAAGAGCGACATTTGGTTCTTCTTACAGCTGGGTTGGAAAGATGTCATTATACGTTTTGGAAATGCGGCCACAAGCAGGTGTATGATATAGAGGGGGTGATAAAGAAGAAGAAGAAAAAGAAGATCAAGAGAGAAAGAGAGATGGAGGTGATGAAAAAGAAAAACACTAAAAACACAAATCACATTTAAGTTTCCACACGTTTGTCAAACTTGCCTCGAGACACGTTTCAATAATTCACAGACACCTGAGGGACCCTGTAAACAACGCGTCAAACACATTCCCGAGTTAAAGCAAAGAAAAACCCGGCATCTGTTACCATCCCTGTGTATCTCAATATTAGCACAGAGTACGAGACGCTGTCTTTGTATGGGCGCCGCTAATTAAGCAAAGTTCCTTACAGAAGAAAACCACAGTAAAAGAAACCGACACTCCTTCACAAAAGTTGATTTCGAAAAATGAAAAATTGACGATGAAAGGCTTACAGAGAGGCAAAGAATTAAGTGATATCAATTAAGTAAACACCAGCGGCTGGATATGTTTTGAAAAATTCGTTACTAACTAATTAAGGCCATTTAGGTTGATAAAAGGGGCGATATTGAATTTCGATTCCTGCTTGCAACTGCATTGTCAACGCTCTTTAACTGGTTTACAATAAGCGAAGTCATAAAAAAATAGGACAAATTGATTACATTTGCTGGTATGTCACTGTGTGGTTTCTAATTTACAATGCAATTGATAGCCCCTGTAAAGCCGGAAGCTCTTCAGTTTGTGTGGTAAACGTTGTGGGATAGTTGACTTAAAAATTTAGACCAGGTTCGAAACCAAATCATGGATTAGCAGAGGGAGAGGGGAGAGAGCTGTGCGCGCATTTCACACAGCCGCAAGCGCGCACTCGCGCGCGCACACACACACACACACACACACACACATGGAGAGAGAGAGAGAGCTAATTATATCTCCAGCTAGAAGGCTCTAGGAGCGGAAGCAGAACCGTATCCGTTCACACGCCAACACAAGACCTCTATATTTTATTATTATCGAATAATCATCCCTGCTAGTAATATTACTGTATGGCGATTCATATATTAGGCTCTAATGGCAAAGTGATACGCGCAGCGCACGAAATGCGCCACGGCCTGAAGAAATCGTATACTGTAATAAATTTGATTTGGTAGTTTAATACAGCAGTTATTGGCATTTCATATTCCTTTTATTATTTCCAGCATGCACACACGCGCACCGATGAGCACGTGTGGTTTTTATTAAACACATTACTCACCGCCCACCTCGCGCTCTCTCGCTTCCTCCCTCCCTCTCTCTCTCTCTCTCTCCTCACACACACACACACACATACACACACACACACACACACACACACACACGCTGCCTCTCTCTCACGCAAACATCTAAAGCTCGGAATAATTTCCCAATTCTAAACATAGTCTAAGAAACTAAAACAACACAATTACATCCAGAAAACGAGTTTATGCTACATTAACAGGGGGCACCTTGCAACTTTGCAAGCAGAAAGTTTTTGGAAAGGTATTTTGTTGAACTATATGACAAAGCGTCGCCATTGAAACAAGAGTAAATAATTGGCTAATGGCAAATGTAGCAGTACAATAACGTTTTCACATGTATCATTATATGTTCGCAAGATCTTTATTTAGCATAATTAGCCTGGAGTGTTTGAGCATTTTATATCCCAATCACTTTACTGTTTTTATGTACAGACACCGATGTGTCTGTACATATAGCCGTCACCTGCGTCTGTCGTCGCCGTGCACTTTCACCGATAAAACGATAAGCGGAAAACCATTTTACCTTTTGGCTTGTTAAAATTAAACTTTACTCTTTAATGCCTTCCAGCCAGATCGTTGCTGAATATAACAACACTCTGTTGGGGGTTTTGATGACCTGAAACAGGACGCTTTACTGTAAGTTTTAAATTGTTATTTTTTACTTCATAGGCCATATAGGAAAAGTGACCGTTGTCCTTATGTGAAAAAATCAGGATCAAAGGGGAGGATAAAGTTTTTATTTACCATGTTTTCACCCTTCGTGAATAAAGTGTAATAGTTAAATAAATATAAGAAATGGAATTGACAGGCTGCAACCACACCTGAAATGCCTTGAAATATCTGAAAACACCTAAAAACCTACAAAATCTAAATATACATCTACCCATAATTACTTCAAAATCGTTGTAGGGCTGCAAATGACTAGTGGAAAATGACACTTTTTATGGAAATTACTTTGCACTTTAAAAGCATCTTTTATTGCAATAAGGAATTGTTTTAATTACGGCAGTTTACCTAACATTTAAGGTAACAGCAGGATTTTGGAGATAATAAAGCGTTCGTTTTACACTCCTTTACCGTCTGGTGACGGCAATAAAAAAAACCCTCACTTGAACTCTAAAACTTATAGCATTTTTATTGAAAAACGCACGAACTAAGAACATGCATGCAACTGGCTCGGTCTCAAGTAACATTATTTAAATGTATGAATAATTCGATTAAGAGACCCACGGGAAATTAGACTTAAGATGACGAAACACCCATAAAGAACTGGGGACTTCCGGCGTTCTTCCACAAACACGAAAACCTTCAATCTCGCTCATGTGATTTTTCTCCACTAAATTACTAATCAAATTAATTAGAACCCGTTGTGAGGTTTCGCGAGTAGGTCAGGTTGGTGCCTAAATTACCAAACAAGTTCACACGATACCACACGTTTCCTGCTGCTGCTATTTTTGTATCTAAGACGGTGGAAAATCCGATTTCGGTTGTAAAAAAAGATTACGCAGACTGTCAGTTCAACGAGACCCGGCGGTGATCTTGAATAAGAATCGTTGGATTTAAGTATGTTCTTATTAGCTGTACGACAAATTCCTTGGCTTAAGATACAAGCGGCGTAGAATTTTAGTATTAAATTTGGGGGAAAATAATTCTCTTGAACAGAATTTGACGGTATATTTCTTTATATATATTAGCTAGGATGCAATATTTGTATTAGAAATTTGTAAGTAAGATGATGATAAACGCAAATAATTAGTAACAAATACACAAAGGATCTCATCTATTTTACTTGTATCCATTTATAATGTATATTGTATAACACTATATCGATTTTTCCATTTATTTACTATCATTAATATTAATGTAATAATAAAAATATTAATAAAATATTAAGTAATTAGAGAGACTTTTAAATGTAAAAACATTTCTGTGCTCAATAAAATTACTAATCAATATACCTAGATATTACTAATAATATTTCAATGAGCACAGAATGATTTTTATTCGCTTCTAGGCTCTCAATACTGAAAAGATCAATTGTTTTTCTTAAGCACCTCTAGTTCCGAAACTGCCTTCGTGGCTGGTTCAGCGCCCCCAGTGTTAGTTAGGAACTTACACTTTCAAAACATTTTACATACAGAATGAAAAAAAAATTCGGCAAATAACAACACATGAACGGCCTTTGACGCTGATCCTTTTACAGGCACACCGTACGACGAGAATGCAGTGACAGTTGCAAAAATCGCTTATCCATAATTCAATTTGTTATTATTTTCTTACCTCTCGGCTTGTAACCGGAGGTTCTAGTGCGGTTCCATTACCCCCTGACACTAAAAACTACCCCCCCCCCCCTTCCCCTCAAAGAAACGAAAACGGTCTAACAACCAAAACGTATCTGAAAATTTCACATTTTATTTAGACATAGTCCCCCATACAATTATATATACTGTACAACATTAGAGCGAAAGAGTTCAATTTTGGTAGTTTCCGACTTCACAGTTTTCGGCACCAGTTTCTCATTAAAATGTTTGTGAAGTACACAATGCATGTGAATTATTGAGAAATTGTACACAAAAGTTCAGTGCCATATTACTTATTTTTTCTCATGCGAAGGGTTACCCATTTCTTCGCTTGTCATAAATAATAGCATCTTTATACACCATCTGTATCATAAAAACGTATAGGCAACATGTTACTTTTTTTTTTAGAAAATTCAAAGTAAATATTATACATGTCATTTCATGTCAAATCAAAATTTATCATGTTCTTTCAACTTTTATCCTTTTAAATTTTTGCAAACAATTTCAAACATCTGGTACATAACCCAAGTCCTATTTAACGTAAAAATAATTTTTCAGGAAAAAATATAATTACACATAATAATACATGCCATTTAACTGAGTGCTTTTTAATTCATGTTATTATGGAAATTTTGCACTTAATTAATCATAAATCTTGCTATTTATTAAGTACATCTGTCACTCCAATTACATGCTAAATCTTATGTAAAACTATGTTAATCAGGACAAAAGGATAATAATACATGTGTAATATTGGACATAAAGTGACACAAACATGCAAACATGGCTTAAGACACTTAATAGTACGCAACAGATCTCTTATCTACAACAATTAAATGATCATAAAATATCAATTACATTTAATCTGCATCATGGTTTAACAGGGTGAAGTTTTTTATCATTAAAAAGATGAGAAAAGAGAAAACGATGATAATGTGCTTCAATGTTCAACAAGGGGGTATGTTCACAACTTATTAAACAGACCGTGGTGATTCCATAAAGAAGTGCCCTGAAATTGGCCAGACTCACACCAGCTGACCAACACTGAACCAATGAGGATTTTTATAAGAATGGCATCATTTCAAATAGACCAATCAAAGTCCGGTGCAAGATTGACCTTATTTCAAACTGACCAATCAAAGTCCAGCAACAACTTCAGGCAAAATGACCTAATTATTTCTGGCCAATCCAAGTCCAGTGGTAGATTGACCTTATTTCAAACTGAGCAATCCCAGCCCATCAAATAGGGTTGCAAGACTGACCTGGGAGTAAGCACTTACACGAAGTTTCTTGTCTACGAATGTCTTCAAAGTGAGGTAGGAATCCTCATAAGGGTTGGTGTATCTTTTGGCCAGATCTGCAACGAGAATAACAATGACATAATATTAATTAATAAAAGCAAACAACTTGTTCAATAGTGATGAATGAAACAGTTGAATGTCCTGGCCCACTGTGACATTATGTATTAAGTAAAGCTGTCACAAGGGAAGTGTAAATTCACCTTGAGACTGGCCTCTGATTTAATGCAACCTGCACAAATGTGATGCCAATATATAAATAAATAAANCCCCCCCCCCCCTTCCCCTCAAAGAAACGAAAACGGTCTAACAACCAAAACGTATCTGAAAATTTCACATTTTATTTAGACATAGTCCCCCATACAATTATATATACTGTACAACATTAGAGCGAAAGAGTTCAATTTTGGTAGTTTCCGACTTCACAGTTTTCGGCACCAGTTTCTCATTAAAATGTTTGTGAAGTACACAATGCATGTGAATTATTGAGAAATTGTACACAAAAGTTCAGTGCCATATTACTTATTTTTTCTCATGCGAAGGGTTACCCATTTCTTCGCTTGTCATAAATAATAGCATCTTTATACACCATCTGTATCATAAAAACGTATAGGCAACATGTTACTTTTTTTTTTAGAAAATTCAAAGTAAATATTATACATGTCATTTCATGTCAAATCAAAATTTATCACGTTCTTTCAACTTTTATCCTTTTAAATTTTTGCAAACAATTTCAAACATCTGGTACATAACCCAAGTCCTATTTAACGTAAAAATAATTTTTCAGGAAAAAATATAATTACACATAATAATACATGCCATTTAACTGAGTGCTTTTTAATTCATGTTATTATGGAAATTTTGCACTTAATTAATCATAAATCTTGCTATTTATTAAGTACATCTGTCACTCCAATTACATGCTAAATCTTATGTAAAACTATGTTAATCAGGACAAAAGGATAATAATACATGTGTAATATTGGACATAAAGTGACACAAACATGCAAACATGGCTTAAGACACTTAATAGTACGCAACAGATCTCTTATCTACAACAATTAAATGATCATAAAATATCAATTACATTTAATCTGCATCATGGTTTAACAGGGTGAAGTTTTTTATCATTAAAAAGATGAGAAAAGAGAAAACGATGATAATGTGCTTCAATGTTCAACAAGGGGGTATGTTCACAACTTATTAAACAGACCGTGGTGATTCCATAAAGAAGTGCCCTGAAATTGGCCAGACTCACACCAGCTGACCAACACTGAACCAATGAGGATTTTTATAAGAATGGCATCATTTCAAATAGACCAATCAAAGTCCGGTGCAAGATTGACCTTATTTCAAACTGACCAATCAAAGTCCAGCAACAACTTCAGGCAAAATGACCTAATTATTTCTGGCCAATCCAAGTCCAGTGGTAGATTGACCTTATTTCAAACTGAGCAATCCCAGCCCATCAAATAGGGTTGCAAGACTGACCTGGGAGTAAGCACTTACACGAAGTTTCTTGTCTACGAATGTCTTCAAAGTGAGGTAGGAATCCTCATAAGGGTTGGTGTATCTTTTGGCCAGATCTGCAACGAGAATAACAATGACATAATATTATTTAATAAAAGCAAACAGCCTGTTCAATAGTGATGAATGAAACAGTTGAATGTTCTGGCCCACTGTGACATTATGTATTAAGTAAAGCTGTCACAAGGGAAGTGTAAATTCACCTTGAGACTGGCCTCTGAATTAATGCAACCTGCACAAATGTGATGCCAATATATAAATAAATAAATAAAATTTAATAAATAAAATTTAAATTAGATAACAATTACAATGAGCATGTAATGTTGCATTGGTTACCCCCCCCCATTGGTCCAGTGAAAGCCATGAGTGCACAAGTCCTAATCATTAAAAATATTTGACCACAGTCACAGCCGTTATCCTTCAGCATAGATGAAATGCTTGACATGTACAGAGACCTTTGCAAGGAATTCTTATTACTTATACAGTACATCTCATGTTATATAGTCTTGTAGACATAAGATGAACATAACATAAAATATTCCTCTACACAAAATGAAAAAGAATAAAAAAAAACAGACTCTCACTCTCTGTTCATAATAAATAATTCAATATTAATAAATACATAAAATCATGGTTAGTTGGCTACAATAGCCTTGTTCCAATTAATGCCTGTAGGAAATTGAGGGCAAATCCCAAAGATGTAAGGTCATTAAATAGTAGCATCTAGATGATCTTACTACTAGTACTACTACTATAGTAGCAGAAAACATGACAACATCACTTGATTCAAAACTTTTATCCACCTGGGTGCCTCTATCCTTATTAAACTTTCCATCTCCTAACAAGCCCAAGAGCAGAACAACCAACCAAAACCGGTCGTAAATGTTTGAAGCGTGCCACCATTTTGCCCTATCTCACAAATATTTAACAAAATGGCTAATTTAATGAATGTTGCCATGGCATTATCATCTGCCCTCTGTCAGACTCGTAAAATGAGTTGTCTTCAGGGCAGACGTCAGTGTGGGAAACATGCACAGGCAGGTTCACTACCGCACTCGCTTTGACCGGAAATGGTCCCAACTGACGTCAACTGCCCACTGGATAATCTGTAACTGGTTTTGGACTTCTGTGAACAGTTCTTAATTTGTCCTTGTACATCTGTACCTGTACTTGTAAGACTTGGCACTGTTCTCACAAAAGAGCTTTTGCCTGAAAAATTGTCTTATCTTTTAGAACAAAGATGCAGTTTACTTCAGTCTGAGAGTTGTCCACAGTAGACCACTTAATTAAAGGAAGTATTGGCTTGAATCAGTAGCCCTATCTTTCTTGTCGTAGAACTGGTTAATTTAATTGGACAGCTTTTGATATATCTCGAGTCGATTTAAAGTAAATTTGACTTAAAACTTCAGCTCAATTTTCAGAAAAGTTATTTTATAAAACAGGCATTTGGGTACTATGGATACAAGAAGGTGGGGGTATTGATTTTCTTAATGTTCTTTTTCTTAAATTAAATACCACAAGCTTTTGAGGTTGCAGAATATCTTTTTTATTCTCCTCCATAATTAATTGTACCCAGTCAACTTGCTTGACATTATCATATCTGCTCCTTGGATTGAAAACCTTAATCTCAGTCAAAATACTTTCAAATTACAGGTTTTATATAATAATATAGAATAATGTTTTTTTTTTTCTAAAAGTTATTTAATGAAAAGATGTCAAGCTCCAGCCTGAATATTTATAAAACAAATTGAAGTACATGTTACAGCTGAAAAAAAAAAAAAAAAAAAAATTCACTGACCCAGTAGGGCCAGTATCTCACTGGCCCAGACCAATTTTTACTGCCATTGGCAGTTGGTTCAGTGGTTAACGTTGCAGACTATAACTATTATACAGGTTAAATTAATATGCTGATACTCTCACCTTATAGGTGACAGGTGACAGCTGGGAGGTGGCACCTATATTATTATACTTTGACACATCATCAACAACAGGACAGTTCACACATGGACTTACTTGGACCGTAAACCGGATCAAACTGCATCATAGCACCTCACAAGGGACCACAATACAATTCTTTATGTGGGATTTGTCATCAGTGGTGTTAAATTATTTATTTTTTATCAATAAATTTTCGTTTTTCTTATGTTTTTCCTCTTACCTTGGTGCTTTTTTGATACATTTTGGATTGCCTTTGGAAGATCAAACATGAAACGGTAGTAACACAGCTGGTGATACAGAGCCGACTCAGTATACTGAAAAATAAAATTGACACAAATTTGGACTTTAATTATAACAAAACTGCCTCAGCAAACAGCAATGGGATGAGAGAATGCTGAAAAAGAAGAAATTCCTTCACCTCTCCTAAATTTCCCCCCATTTTTGATAATTATTTTTACAAGATCTGGCTTTCACCAATAAAAAGCAGGAAATCTGCCAAAATGGGACAAAATCCCTGTCTATGGGATACAACACATATATTTGAGTGGTGGGCACACACACTTACACACACACATGCACACAACTTAACTGAAAAGAATTTTATTTTTGAATAAATCACTTTAAATTTAGCGTGAACCTCCACGGAGTTAGGTCGATCTAAATCTAAATCTCTGGATCGATCTAAATCTCTGGGAATGCACCCTTAGTCACTAACAGCTGTTTAAACTATATTAAAAATTTCATTTGTGTTCCTATCTAGTTAATTGTATAGTTGCATTTGTTCATCAACACACGTGCTAATAAAATTTCCATTTTCCAAAATAATAATAATAATAATAACAATAACAATAATTATAATAATAATTATTATTATTATTATTATTATTATTATTATTATTATCTGCCAGTAAAAGGGGTACATTACAGTTTCTAGACAATAAAACTGCTTTAATTCCATAAAAAAATGATTCAATGGAAATGCATTAAAAAACATTTAGCTGTCATTTACGTACACTGAAGAAAACACAGAAACATAAAAAAAAAGATTCATCCTACTTCACAATATAAAGTCTCCCAGGTCTCCATGTAACAGATAAAAGGGAATTATCTAATTTAAAATTCCTGGTTCACTCCTGAGCAACATGCTGCGTTGTCTGAGTTTTGCATGCCTCTTTTCACATACAATTGCATAAACATGTGTTATGTTACAACACTTCCTTATGTAACAGCTATTTCAACCTTGTTTCTGAACTTTTTTTTACACAACATATTGAAGGGAATAGGTGTTAACAGTTATCAAACATGTTGTCAAGGGTTATTTTAGTGCACTGCAGTTGCGCAACAATTTACGTAAGTTTATTGCAAGAACAGTTTACCAAAAATAATACTAATAATAAAGGTATAAAATTGAAAAAAAATTATGACCGTAAAAATTGTGAGTCACATAATTCATGACTATCAGTACACATACCACATATCATGAAGTGTCTAATTATGAGTGAGAAATAAATCTGTGCTGAAAGTGATAATTGATTGTAATCTAACGAGTCATGCAAGTTCAGGGCTTACACATAACTCCGCAGCAACACGCTAATGCTTCTCAGACAACTCCTGCCAATTGCATGATATTACATGCAATGTCACATTTTGAATATGATAACAAGCATAAAAAACCTTGGCGACAGATTGAAACAAAATTTCACACCAACAGTTAGGAAAAAAAGGCTTCTGGGAGAGGAAATTAGTCATCTGATTTTGTTTCCTTGCCTTAAGTTTATTTAAGTTAAAAAAAAACATCTCACTGGCTTTTTATATTTGAAAAAAAAAAAAGGTTTTTGTTTTCTTTGAACAGTTTTTCTTTTTAATTTAAATTAAACTGCTAGTGGAACTAGAGCAGTCATTTTTTTTAAATGCTTTAAAGACATGCTACATCTTTCTTTTAAAACTACAGGGCAAAATGCTGTGAACCACTCTTTACCAAGCCATAAGTATGCAAATAGTGCATTATTTTAATATTAAAATATTCAAAAC
>NW_019775922.1:56002-66157 GCF_001039355.2 Lingula anatina | reverse complement strand
AGATGATATGGCAGACGTCACATACTTCTACATCGCAATCACATACCAAACAACACGCACAGATGCACTGCTGTTCACGTACATGGATATTGGGATATGTAACAGTCAAACTACACTTAGACCTGTTCACACAAGGGTTAGCAGACTTCTAGCTGCTTGGATGCTTGTTAAACCCTAGTTTATCAAATTCTATGCCTAATAATAATTTTCAACTTAACTGTGATCTAAACTCTCATTTTTCTTTAATTGTAATGAACTTTATATGTATTTATATTAATTCTTTTTTATTGATTTACATGCGATGCAAAGCACACATGCATATACGAACATGCTTTCACATACACACAGGGGTACATAAGGCTATTAAATTTACAATTCATGCAATTGTAAGCAATTTTGTTCACATCACACCACAGAAAATGCATTTGTCCCAAAACCCACCTCGGGATGCAGGGTGCCGCGATGACAGGCCTGGCACATGGGGTGCCCCCTTTGGAAAACCAGAGGGAGCCGCCGAGTCCTCGCACTACACGCAGAGTCCTCACATTTCATCCAGCCCTGCAAATGACATATGAAACAGATTACAGTGTGTTAACAGTTGAATATCTCTTCAAAACTGATTATGAAAAATAAAATTGTATATTTGGATTTTTCCAGTTGTAGTTTCAATCTGAAGGTACAGAGCTCTGCAACACCCAAGTATGGGGCTTTCCAAACAATCGGGAAATTTTAATCATTTTAATAATAATCATTGCTAACCTTTTCTAGACCAGCTTGATAAGTAGTGGACAAATCTTACTGATATTTCAAACTGAGCCATATCCCTCTATGAGGAGTATTGCAATGTTTTTTAAAATATAAATGTGTTTATTGTAAGCTATCATACTTGCTTGCTTGCATGTACCCTTTTGCATATTGTGTCCATATCTACTAAGCACAAGTGATTACCATAACAAATTTACATGCACATTACTGAGAACACACCAATATCTGGCAGTGTTGTTGCAGTGATGGTTGCTGAGCTTTGCTTACCTGGTAGTATTTTTGAAGGTGGCCCCTGATGGCCAGCGTCAGTTTATTCTGGATCAGTGGCACGAAGCAGGATGGGTTGTTGGTACACTGGGGGTTAGGACACTTTGATAGGGAACACTCAAACATTGGCTCCTAAAAAACAGAGAATAAAAGTTCATAAAACTTTATGATTATGATATGAATTAAAACCCTATGACAGGTAACACACAAACACTCAAAATGGGAGACAAATGTTCACAAAACTATAAGATGATTGGCGTTATAACACTAGTTTTACAGTGAACACTCAAATGTCGATTCTGAAAAATGGGAGAAAAATTTTCACATTTCAACTTTATGATTCTTGCAGTTATAATACTTTACAGTGAATACTACAAAACTAAGTAATTTTTCACATTGGACAGTAAATTTTACTGATCCAGCATATTCTGGTACACTCTGTAGTATGCCTAACTTGTAATCCCCTGCAGGGATGGCAAGTGTGGGAGGCAGGGAACCCATCAGGAGATTATGCAGCATTGCTTTCAAGTGGATCGGCCATACTTTATCTGCAGATCAGTTAGTCCACAGATCAACGTATTCTGAATACACCCTTAAGTAAAGTAGCTAGCTATAGGCTGGTAAGTTGTCTATCTCTTGAAGTGTACCAGTCCAATAAAGTGTACCACTCATTGTGAAAAGAGACTTTAAGTTAGCTTTTGACTGTAAAAAGATCACATTCACCATGTTCCAAACCTATGGTGTTTACGAAGAACAGTAAGTCTAATCTTCACTGTGGAATGGTCAAAAAGAATCAACGCCAACTTACCAAAACTGTGAACACATTATCAAAGATGATTTCTCTTTCGCAAGCAGGACAGCTGACTTTTAACGGGTCGCAATCCTTGTACTTTTCTGCCTCAGACAAGGCAACAGACAACATGGCTTCGTCGTCGCGGTCTTCGTTACGACTTATTGCATGTTTGTAACCAGTGGGGTCCAGACCTTAGAAATTAATCAGAATGGATAAGATCAAGTAATCTGGTAAGTATTTTTCACTGCTAAGATGTAAGAAAGAGTCAGTATTTCATGAAAGTATAAGTTAAAAGTAAAAAGCTATAATTCAATATCCAATCAATGTTGAATATGACCAAAGTGTGTATTAATATTGGGAAAAAAAATCTCCGAAATGTCCCCTAGAGAACAACTTACCAAGACACTCCGCAATGTGAGCTGCATCAGTGCCCTCTATAGGGTCGCACAATCTGGATACCACTGGATGCACCTGACTGCTCAGGTAATATTTGTTGTCTGAAAATTCAACATTTCAAACTCATTTAGTGATATTTCAGACAATTACTGCACATTGGTTCCAATTCTAATATAAATACCAACCTTCAGAGATTATTTGGAGTTTAAGTAAGAAGTAGGTAAAAATAACTTAATGACCTTTCAACTAGGGGTCTAGGGCCATTTAAGGTGTGAAAACAGCCAAGATGAAAATTAAATTTCTAATATGAATTGGAAAAAAGACCAAAACTTAAACCCACTCCACAGAATTAATTCTCATTGATAACAAAACGGGCATTAAGGGCAAAAATGACCAAATTATCCAACACCATGGAATTAACTGGCAATAAAACTCAAATCTCTCATATATTTCCTTAAACAATGTATGTACAGAATGACTTTAAAATGTATTTAAATGGTTTTACCCATAACGCATTGGAGAAGTATCTGATTGAACAACAAAACTCCATTTAGGCAAACACTGGTTAAAATGACCGAATAAGATTCAGCCTGGTATTGGCAATAAAGGGGTTATGAGCTTGTTGCAGACATGCTAAAAATGTCGGTCAAACTGCCCAAGACTGATATTTTTTAAGATCAGTAGAAAAATTGTGCGCAGTTGGTCCAAAAGACCAAACAAAAATCTTAATTAAGAGCTGCCATTTTGAATTTACAGTCAGCCAGGCAAATTTTTCATCATACTGCCAGTCAGACCAAAAAGAAATTTTCAGCAGGCTTATCTATCGATTATGATCTATAATTTGTTTCACCCCATCTCAACTTGTCCATTTAATTACGTACAAACAGGTGTTAAGCAAGTACAGCTAAAATGACATTTTGTTGAAATTAAAAGTACTGAGTAACAGATTTTTCGCCAATTAATCCATAGGGCATTCTGTCAACAAATTGTCCACAGCTGTGAGTGAACAAATACTGATGGCAATGTGGAGGTGTATTCTCAATGCATCATAACAATTTCATCAGTTTCACTAGACAGGAAAGAAAGCATACCCGTTCCTTTATTGGAATAATCTTCAAGTAATTGCCACATAAAATAATCCAAAAAGTTACAAAGTTCTTTGTTCACTGGTGGTTTTAGTAAAATAATAATGAACAAGAACAAAAATCCTAACAGAAGGATAACCTCCCAATTGCTTACTCTTTGTAACAGTACTCGGAGAAATTGCTCAAGTGGACACTGTAACGATTACTTAGAAAACTCTAGTAAATATTTAATGGATTCTGGTGCACCACTTAAAGTTTCATGAATTTTGTATAATATCATGTACAACATTATTTGATTAATATAATCGCAATCTATTTGTTCTCAAAGAAGTTGTTCATGTGCATAATTGGAGCCAATACTGAAAGCAGACGGCCAAACAAGGAAGTACTTCACTATCATTCTGTAATGATCTTCATCAAAATTGAATGAAAACATGTTTAGACCTTGTTGACAAGGATTATCTGGGGTTGTTTGCTCGGGTGAATGCATAAAGGACATCATTCATTTTGGTTATTGTTCGCCACTCAATGTAAAACAGCAATAAAATTTTCAATACATTTTGTTTCACAATGGCCCTCATGAACTTTGTCTGCCAATTTGCACATTGGTTTAGAAAATGAGTCATAAAAAGCATTCTGAGCAACTGACAAAGGAAATATAATTTAGATTAGATTTGCCCTTATGAAGAGTTTCAGGTAACTTGAATAAAACACATGAAGTATTTTTCACAGAAATGTGAAAAAGGAACCTTTTGTCTGATTTTTTTTCATTATAGAATACACGAATAGGAAGTTCAAGATGACATTTTCCAAACCATGAAAATTTATAGATTAAAAAAAGTCATTAACAGAAAACAATTATAATAATATATAGCTTACCTATCTTTAGAGTATCTGATTTGGCCAACTCATCAGGATGATAAGCTCTCTGGCTGGCTGGCAGACTTGACCCATCCTATGACATGATGATTTTTTTTTAAAAAATGGATATATTCTTATGGATTCATCATATCTTTGTTTCAATCATGTGGTATAATACAATAACTGACCCCAATTAATTAATATATATAATTTCTAATTACCACATAATATAACCTGTAATTTAATCCAACATATACTCTATGCTTAATTCTCACAATTAAATAGCATCCATATTTTTCACTGTTTCCCTAATATTTTATTGTACCATGGCCCACAAGAGCTGATATCTTAAATTTTTAACAGGCACCAAAAATATTAAAATCAACATGGAAATTGAACTCTAATACACACAACTTAGATAAATACAAAACATAAAGTAACTAAATTTCCCTTACCTCACATATAACATAATACACAGTGTCACCTCCCTTCAGCTGACGTCCTCCCTTACTGTTCAGACGCAGGGCGACCTGGACGTGAGGTAGGCTTTTCTTGTCGGGGTAGTCTGTGGGGTTCTTCGTCAGTTGCTGAAATCAGATTTTTTTTTCATTAAGATAAGCCAGATATTTTCATGACCCAGGTCTGGTTTGCTTTTAAGAAAAAATCTTAAATCAGCTTTTTAGGCTAAAGTTTATTTTTTTTGTTTTTTTGACATAAAAGCTTTTTTTTAAACATGGATGTGCTTAGTGGATCGTCTTGATTTGGAAGTAAATAACTCAGTAAAAGGTACACACACCTCCTCTCTCACTCTCTCACACACACACACACACACACACACATNTGATGATATGGCAGACGTCACATACTTCTACATCGCAATCACATACCAAACAACACGCACAGATGCACTGCTGTTCACGTACATGGATATTGGGATATGTAACAGTCAAACTACACTTAGACCTGTTCACACAAGGGTTAGCAGACTTCTAGCTGCTTGGATGCTTGTTTAACCCTAGTTTATCAAATTCTATGCCTAATAATAATTTTCAACTTAACTGTGATCTAAACTCTCATTTTTCTTTAATTGTAATGAACTTTATATGTATTTATATTAATTCTTTTTATTGATTTACATGCGATGCAAAGCACACATGCACATACGCACATGCTTGCACATACACACAGGGGTACATAAGGCTATTAAATTTACAATTTGTGCAATTGTAAGCAATTTTGTTCACATCACACCACAGAAAATGCATTTGTCCCAAAACTCACCTCGGGATGCAGGGTGCCGCGATGGCAGGCCTGGCACACGGGGTGCCCCCTTTGGAAAACCAGAGGGAGCCGCCGAGTCCTCGCACTACACGCAGAGTCCTCACATTTCATCCAGCCCTGCAAATGGAATATGAAACAGATTACAGCACGTTAACAGTTGAGTATCTCTTCAAAATTGATTGTGAAAAATAAAATTGTATATTGTAGTTTCAATCTGAAGGTACAGAGTTCTGCAACACCCAAGTATGGGGCTTTCCAAACAATCGGGAAAGTTTAATCATTTTAATAATAATCATTGCTAACCTTTCCTAGACCAGCTTGATAAGTAGTGGACAAATCTTACTATTTCAAACTGAGCCATATCCCTCTATGAGGAGTATTGCAATGTTTTTTAAAAATATAAATGTGTTTATTGTAAGCTATCATACTTGCTTGCTTGCATGTACCCTTTTGCATATTGTGTCCATATCACTGATATGGATTACCTCTACGACGCACGAGTGATTACCATAACAAATTTACATGCACATAACTGAGAACACACCAATATCTGGCAGTGTTGTTGCAGTGATGGTTGCTGAGCTTTGCTTACCTGGTAGTATTTTTGAAGTTTGATAATTTTGCCCATTGAAAAGACTGGGTCATTATCTTACCTGGTAGTATTTTTGAAGGTGGCCCCTGATGGCCAGCGTCAGTTTATTCTGGATCAGTGGCACGAAGCAGGATGGGTTGTTGGTACACTGGGGGTTAGGACACTTTGACAGGGAACACTCAAACATTGGCTCCTGAAAAACAGAGAATAAAAGTTCGTAAAACTTTATGATTATGATATGAATTAAAACCCTATGACAGGGAACACACAAACACTCAAAATGGGAGACAAATGTTCACAAAACTATAAGATGATTGGCGTTATAACACTAGTCTTACAGTGAACACTCAAATGTCGATTCCGAAAAATGGGAGAAAAATTTTCACATTTCAACTTTATGATTCTTGCAGTTATAATACTTTACAGTGAACACTCCAAAACTAAGTAATTTTTCACATTGGACAGTAAATTTTACTGATCCAGCATATTCTGGTACACTCTGTAGTATGCCTAACATGTAATCCCCTGCAGGGATGGCAAGTGTGGGAGGCAGGGAACCCATCAGGAGATTATGCAGCATTGCTTTCAAGTGGATCGGCCATACTTTATCTGCAGATCAGTTAGTCCACAGATCAACGTATTCTGAATACACCCTTAAGTAAAGTAGCTAGCTATAGGCTGCTAAGTTGTCTATCTCTTGAAGTGTACCAGTCCAATAAAGTGTACCACTCATTGTGAAAAGAGACTTTAAGTTAGCTTTTGACTGTAAAAAGATCACATTCACCATGTTCCAAACCTATGGTGTTTACGAAGAACAGTAAGTCTAATCTTCACTGTGGAATGGTCAAAAAGAATCAACGCCAACTTACCAAAACTGTGAACACATTATCAAAGATGATTTCTCTTTCACAAGCAGGACAGCTGACTTTTAACGGGTCGCAATCCTTGTACTTTTCTGCCTCAGACAAGGCAACAGACAACATGGCTTCGTCGTCGCGGTCTTCGTTACGACTTATTGCATGTTTGTAACCAGTGGGGTCCAGACCTTAGAAATTAATCAGAATGGATAAGGTCAAGTAATCTGGTAAGTATTTTTCACTGCTAAGATGTAAGAAAGAGTCAGTATTTCATGAAAGTATAAGTTAAAAGTAAAAAGCTATAATTCAATATCCAATCAATGTTGAATATGACCAAAGTGTGTATTAATATTGGAAAAAAAAATCTCCGAAATGTCCCCTAGAGAACAACTTACCAAGACACTCCGCAATGTGAGCTGCGTCAGTGCCCTCTATAGGGTCGCACAATCTGGATACCACTGGATGCACCTGACTGCTCAGGTAATATTTGTTGTCTGAAATTTCAACATTTCAAACTCATTTCATGATTTTTCAGACAATTACTGCACATTGGCTCCAATTCTAATATAAATACCAACCTTCAGAGATTATTTGGAGTTTAAGTAAGAAGTAGGTAAAAATAACTTAATGACCTTTCAACTAGGGATCTAGGGCCATTTAAGGTGTGAAAACAGCCAAGATGAAAATTAAATTTCTAATATGAATTGGAAAAAAGACCAAAACTTAAACCCACTCCACAGAATTAATTCTCATTGTTAACAAACAACTTTTGGCCAAGTCATTAAGGGCAAAAATGACCAAATTATCCAACACCATGGAATTAACTGGCAATAAAACTCAAATCTCTCATATATTTCCTCAAACAATGTATGCACAGAATGACTTTAAAATGTATTTAAATGGTTGTACCTATAATGTATGGGAGAAGTATCTGATTGAACAACAAAACTCCATTTGGGCAAACACTGGTTAAAATGACCGAATAAGATTCAGCCTGGTATTGGCAATAAAGGGGTTATGAGCTTATTGCAGACATGCTAAAAATGTCGGTCAAACTGGCCAAGACTGATATTTTTTAAGATCAGTAGAAAAATTGTGTGCAGTTGGTCCAAAAGACCAAACAAAAATCTAAATTAAGAGCTGCCATTTTGAATTTACAGTCAGCCAGGCAAATTTTTCATCATACTGCCAGTCAGACCAAATGTCCAGCTGTTTAAAAAAAAAATTTCAGCAGGCTTATCTATCGATTATGATCTATAATTTGTTTCACCCCATCTCAACTTGTCCACTTAATTACGTACAAACAGGTGTTAAGCAAGTACAGCTAAAATGACGACATTTTGTTGAAATTAAAAGTACTGAATAACAGATTTTTCGCCAATTAATCCATAAGGCATTCTGTCAACAAATTGTCCACAGCTGTGACTGAACATATATTGATGACCATGTGGAGGTGTATTCTTAATGCATCGTAACAATTTCATCAGTTTCACTAGACAGGAAAGAAAGCATACCCGTTCCTTTATTGGGATAATCTTCAAGTAATTGCCACATAAAATAATCCAAAAAGTTACAAAGTTCTTTGTTCACTGGTGGTTTTAGTAAAATAATAATGAACGAGAACAAAAATCCTAAGAGAAGGATAACCTCCCAATTGCTTACTCTTTGTAACAGTACTCGGAGAAATTGCTCAAGTGGACACTGTAACGATTACTTAGAAAACTCTAGTAAATATTTAATGGATTCTGGTGCACCACTTAAAGTTTCATGAATTTTGTATAATATCATGTACAACATTATTTGATTAACATAATCGCAATCTATTTGTTCTCAAAGAAGTTGTTCATGTGCATAATTGGAGCCAATACTGAAAGCAGACGGCCAAACAAGGAAGTACTTCACTATCATTCTGTAATAATCTTCATCAAAATTGAATGAAAACATGTTTAGACCTTGTTGACAAGGATTATCTGGGGTTGTTTGCTCGGGTGAATGCATAAAGGACATCATTCATTTTGGTTATTGTTCGCCACTCAATGTAAAACAGCAATAAAATTTTCAATACATTTTGTTTCACAATGGCCCTCATGAACTTTGTGTGCCAATTTGCACATTGGTTTAGAAAATGAGTCATAAAAAGCATTCTGAGCAACTGACAAAGGAAATATAATTTAGATTAGATTTGCCCTTATGAAGAGTTTCAGGTAACTTGAATAAAACACATGAAGTATTTTTCACAGAAATGTGAAAAAGGAACCTTTTGTCTGATTTTTTTTCATTATAGAATACACGAATAGGAAGTTCAAGATGACAGTTACCAAACCATGTAAATTTATTGATTAAAAAAAAAGTCATTAACAGAAAACAATTATAATAATACATAGCCTACCTATCTTCAGAGTATCTGATTTGGCCAACTCATCGGGATGATAAGCTCTCTGGCTGGCTGGCAGACTGGACCCATCCTATGACAAGATGATTTTTTTAAAAAAATGGATATATTCTTATGGATTCATCATATCTTTGTTTCAATCATGTGGTATAATACAATAACTGACCCCAATTAATTAATATATATAATTTCTAAATACCACATAATATAACCTGTAATTTAATCCAACATATACTCTATGCTTCTCACAATTAAATAGCATCCATATTTTTCACTGTTTCCCTAATATTTTATTGTACCAAGGCCCACAAGAGCTGATATCTTAAATTTTTAACATGGAAACTGAACTCGAATACACACTTAGATAAATACAAAACATAATGTAACTACATTTCCCTTACCTCACATATAACGTAATACACAGTGTCACCTCCTTTCAGCTGACGTCCTCCCTTACTGTTCAGACGCAGGGCGACCTGGACGTGAGGTAGGCTTTTCTTGTCGGGGTAGTCTGTGGGGTTCTTTGTCAGTTGCTAAAATCAGATTTTGTTTGTTTATTTTATTTTTTTATTCATTAAGATAAGCCAGATATTTTCATGGCCCAGGTCTGGTTTGCTTTTAAGAAAAAAAATCTTGAGTCAGCTTTTTAAGCTAAAGTATTTTTTTTTTAATAAAAGTTTTTTATCTAAAAAAATGGATGTGATTATTGGATTGTCTTGATTTTGGAAGTAAATAACTCAGTAAAAGGTACACACACCACCTCTCTCACTCTCTCTCTCTCTCACACACACACACACACACACACACACACACACACACACACACACACACACACACACACACACACACACACACACACACACACT
>NW_019775922.1:36938-55979 GCF_001039355.2 Lingula anatina | reverse complement strand
TTTCACTCTCTCTCTCTCTCTCTCACACACACACACACACACACACACACACACACACACACACACACACACACACACACACACACACACACACACACACACACTAAGTATATGGAATCACTATTATAAATACATCACTACACAAGCTCCTACCTTAGTAATATAAAACATTTCTGCAGGTATTTTCCCCTGAGCCACTTCCTCTCCCACCTCTATCAGCTTGGAGTGGATATTCTCCACTATGGTCTCTCTCTGTTCGCCGGACAAGATCTGACTTACCACAAAACTGAAAGTGAAGTTACAATATTGGAAATGAAAGTAAGTAGTATACCTGAATTTTAATAGGTTTTGTTTTAGGAATGTTGCTTCAATTTATCCGGAGATGAGACTGCCATTTAGTGCAATGGTTGGAAAATATGGAATGGGATCCAGGAGGGGGTGCCTAGGCCAAGGATGTTTTTGGTTCCTAAAAAGTTGGAAATCTGTCGATAGTCAGATAATCTCATCCCTGTATGGCTGCGAAAATTTCTACACTTACACCCAAGCATTTCTATTGCTCTCTCTGGCAACAATCATTTCACAATGTTCATATTTTACATTTTAAAAAATTTTTTGCTCCCCTTTTTCTCAAAAAAATTTTTAAAAAATCTAATTGTCCACATACTTCCCAGCAGACTTAGCCAGCTCGCACCAATCCCTGCGGACAATATCCAGTCCCTTGAGCTCTTGACTAGTCACGTACTTGTCCCCAACCTTAGAGACAGTCAGTGCGGCATATTTCTTCTTCTTCAGCAACAGCATGGATTTGAAGACGCCATCGATGTCTATTTCTAAGAGTCTGTACAGTTTATTGACTTCACTCTTCACCTGCAGACAGATAATTATGTAAGCGAAAAATATTAACATCACAGACAGACAGACAGGCAGCTGTGAACACTATATAAATATCTTTTTATGGCTAGTCAATGAACTATTTGGTCTCAATTTACATGCAGCCTTTTTTTTGTCATCAGGGATGCTGAATAAAATTTCTAAAAAAAATAATAGATAAATAAAAAATACAGATAATGTTAAAAATATCATTTCAAATTTCAAAAAATAAAAACTGACTTCAAGAAGTTCCACTTTCTCACATTATTTTTACCCATGAGACTAAGACCCCATTCCCATAGATATTTAGATCAATCTATCCCTATCTGGTGTCAGCTTAACAAGCTTAAATGTCTGTCCCGCCTACTAAAAGCTGTAAGGGGGTAATTAACTATGGTGCGCACTCGGCTAACTGCAATTTAGCGTGAACCCCCAGGGAGTTAGGTCGATCTAAATCTAAATCTCTGGATCGATCTAAATCCCAGGGAATGCACTATAATATCTCAGCACGAGTTTATTATCAAACTACCTTATTTCCCAATTTAAAGACCTCTTCCATTTCTGTGGAATTGGTGTGGATCATGATGGAGTCCGTGTCCCCGTAGATAACCTCCAAGTTCATCTGCAATATTTACAGTATTTTTATTTTAATAACACTGTCCTAGAGGACAGTAAATTGGGTTCAAAATTTTTTTAAAGAGTTCAAATTAGTGCATCAATATAAAATCATTTATGAGTTAAGAATAAACCATTTACTTGTTTTCAGTTATTAGGTAATTAGTGATTAAAAGTACGAGATTTGAAACATTTTTTGTACCTCAACTTTTATGATAATAGTACACATGTGAAAAGTGTTTTTTTTTTCTTTTTGCTTTATTTCTGCATTAGTCATTATCCAGGCTGATACATCACTCTAGGTGGACATACTTACACTTTCTACAAGATCTTTGGTCTTCATTAGAATCTGAAAAAAAGAAGCAAACATGTTTTGGAAGTCACAGGTTTTATTATAAAATAATAATAAAACAAACCATCAACAGTGCAACAGCCAAGTTATAACTTTTTCAGAAAAAAAATTTATTTTATGTCAAAACCATTCAGAAATGTATTCAGGGTTCAGGTTATCAGACCTGCCTATATGAATATTCTAACCCCCCCTCCCTCCCCAAACTCCCAACATAATCCATGATACCCAAGACATACAATCTAACCAACAGCCCTCATATGGATTATGGTTACCACTCTCTTCTCCTATGGACACTAGTCTTTAACACAGAATTCATAATTTGATTTTGTCTCAGTCAAAAGGGTTGCTGGGGTCCACGACATGGCCAATACTTGTACTTTGTGTGGGATAAGCAGTCCTTAAACAGCCCCGAGGTTAGAGATTATTTCAGTGCCTTCTTTAAGCATCTTTCCAATATGTAGGGACTGATATCTTCATTGGAAATGGGATATGTTTCATTTTTTTTTACCACTCCATTATAGATTTTTCATGACCAAATATCTTAGTTTCCCAATCTTTAACATTCTGGGAAGCAAATAAACTTCTATTTATTCATTTGTTATAAATTAATGTTGCCAGTGTGAGTGATCTCATAAATAACCTGCATTTACAGATCTAACAAAATAAAAATATATGCACTTTCAGATCTTAGCTCTTACAATAACCGACATGGTGTCAAAAAAAAAAAAAAAAAAAAAAAAAANCACACACACACACACACACACACACTAAGTATATGGAATCGCTATTATAAATACATCACTACACAAGCTCCTACCTTAGTAATATAGAACATTTCTGCAGGTATTTTCCCCTGAGCCACATCCTCCCCCACCTCTATCAGCTTGGAGTGGATATTCTCCACTATGGTCTCTCTCTGTTCGCCGGACAAGATCTGACTTACCACAAAACTGAAAGTGAAGTTACAATATTGGAAATGAAAGTAAGTAGTATACCTGAATTTTAATAGGTTTTGTTTTAGGAATGTTGCTTCAATTTATCCGGCGATGAGACTGCCACTTAGTGCAATGGTTGGAAAATATGGAATGGGATCTAGGAGGGGGCACCTAGGCCAAGGATGTTTTTGGTTCCTAAAACGTCGGAAATCTGTCGATAGTCAGATAACTCTCATCCCTGTATGGCTGTGAAAATTTCTACACTTACACCCAAGCATTTCTATTGCTCTCTCTGGCAACAATCATTTCACAATGTTCATATTTTACATTTTAAAAAAATTTTTTGCTCCCCTTTTTCTCAAAAAAATTTTTAAAAAATTTAATTGTCCACATACTTCCCAGCAGACTTAGCCAGCTCGCACCAATCCCTGCGGACGATATCCAGTCCCTTGAGCTCTTGACTCGTCACGTACTTGTCCCCGACCTTAGTGACAGTCAGTGCGGCGTATTTCTTCTTCTTCAGCAACAGCATGGATTTGAAGACGCCATCGATGTCTATTTCTAAGAGTCTGTAGAGTTTATTGACTTCACTCTTCACCTGCAGACAGATAATAATGTAAGCGAAAAATATTACCATCACAGACAGACAGACAGGCAGCTGTGAATGCTATATAAATTTCTTTTTATGGCTAGTCAATGAACTATTTGGTCTCAATTTACATGCAGCCTTTTTTTGTCATCAGGGAAGCTGAACAAAATTTCTAAAGGTCGATCTAAATCTAAATCTCTGGGAATGCACTCTAATATCTAAGCACGAGTTTATTATCAAACTACCTTATTTCCCAACTTAAAGACCTCTTCCATTTCTGTGGAATTAGTGTGGATCATGATGGAGTCCGTGTCCCCGTAGATAACCTCCAAGTTCATCTGCAATATTTACAGTATTATTATTTTAATAACACTGTCCTAGAGGACAGTAAATTGGGTTCAAAATTTTTTTAAAGAGTTCAAATTAGTGCATCAATATAAACAATGAGTTATGAGTTAAGAATAAACCATTTACTTGTTTTAAGTTATTAGGTAATTAGTAATTAAAAGTACGAGGTTTGAAACATTTTTTGTACCTCAACTTTTATGATAATAGTACACATGTGAAAAGTGTTTTTTTTTCTTTTTGCCTTATTTCTGCATTAGTCATTATCCAGGCTGATACATCACTCTAAGTGGACATACTTACACTTTCTACAAGATCTTTGGTCTTCATTAGAATCTGAAAAAAAGAAGAAAGTATGTGTTGGAAGTCACATGTTTTTTTTTTTATAAAATAATAATAAAACAAACCATCAACAGTGCAACAGCCAAGTTATAACTTTTTCAGAAAAAAATTTTATTTTATGTCAAAACCATTCAGAAATGTATTCAGGGTTAAGGTTATCAGACCTGCGTATATGAATATTCTAACCCCCCCCCTTCCCCCAAACTCCCAACATAATCCATGATACCCAAGACATACAATCTAACCAACGGCCCTCATATGGATTATGGTTACCACTCTCTTCTCCTATGGACACTAGTCTTTAACACAGAATTCATAATTTGATTTTGTCTCAGTCAAAAGGGTTGCTGGGGTCCACGACATGGCCAATACTTGTACTTTGTGTGGGATAAGCAGTCCTTAAACAGCCCTGAGGTTAGAGATTATTTCAGTGCCTTCTTTAAGCATCTTTCCAATATGTAGGGACTGATATCTTCATTGGAAATGGGATATGTTTCATTTTTTTTTTACCACTCCATTATAGATTTTTCATGACCAAATATCTTAGTTTCCCCAATCTTTAACATTTTGGGAAGCAAATAAACTTCTATTTATTCATTTGTTATAAATTAATGTTGCCAGTGTGAGTGATCTCATAAATAACCTGCATTTACAGATCTAACAAAATGAAAATATATGCACTTTCAGATCTTAGCTCTTACAATAACTGACATGGTGTCAAAAAAAAAAAAAAAAAAACAACTCTGAACATTTATCATGGGACCCAACACCTAACCTTGACAAATCTCAGCAACCATCAGAATTGAATTAAAAAAGCGTGGAATTTTCCATGGAAAAAGCTCATGTTTGCAATAAACAAATAAATAGATAAATAAATAAATGAACATTCCCGTGGAAAACTACACTGATCTATATCAAAAGATGATTTATAAAAACTACCGACTGTACAAGGAATCATTTTCCCCCTCTAGTAGAGAATAACTGCAGTGATGTGTCCTTAAGGGATGAGATTATTGAATGAGAATTTCTTAGATTTTCTCAGATTCCATTAGATGTATTATGTAACTGAAAATCTGTGCTTGTGGACATGTGGAAGTTTGATGGACATGGTGGAAGTCCTTCTTATTAATCTCATATGAGAGAGAGAGAGAGAGAGAGAGAGAGAGAGAAAGAGAGAAGCCATTCAAAAATACCTATCATAAGTACATAGAACCCATTCCATTTCTGTTCAAACACCACCACCATATTCAGACACTCAATTTGGGAGTATTATTCCAAACCATGAACGCAAATCTGTCACTTCTTGATCAAGTACCCCCCTCATTTTCTCCCCAACTTTGAAAACATAACAAAAACCTCCTCGTGCTAATTCACGAGAACGGTTTGAAAAAAAGGCGTACGTGACAATAATATGTGAAAGCGGGCTGAAACGGCTACTCGAGACACTATGCGAGGTTGTTCAACCTGTAAGCATATCAGTAGAATGAGAGTATTAACTCGAGTATTGCCAAATACAGCTTACGATGCCACTTGTACTACAAGCCTATTAAGAGAAGTTAGTTAAGGAGCCAGATGCCAGAAATGCTATATACTGCCACCACCATCATTTAGAACTATTTTATAAAAAAACTATGATTTAGGGTTAGGAGGATGGGGGGGGGGGATTATAAACTATTGCAAAACAGTTTGATTAAAGGAAGAACACAAAAAAGGTCTACACTCATTCAAGTATTTTACATTCATGTTCAGAGGGATGGCACAAATGTCTTATGAAAAAACGGAAATGAATCGGAATATTTTTTTCTTCAAACTGGTAGATCTGATGTTCCTGATTAGCCATTTTCTCCAAATACAATGAACCAAATATTTGGGCTTAAGAAAACCAAAAATCAGTTTAAATTTTTTTGTAAACCCAAGACTGACATGATGACAACTATCAGAAATTTGTCTCAATCAAAATAAAATCATTATTATAAAATAAATTTCACATAAATAAAGAAATAAAATGCTATCATTTCCCCACAATCAATCCTTTCAATATGTAAACACACACATATATATATATATATATATATATATATATATATATATATACACATCTGTACATCCAGTACACAACTAGTCTTCCATGTCGAAATCTTCATCCCGCTTAACCATACTGCACCTGAGTCGACTTTAATTTTACCACCTGACACCGCCATTCACGCCTTTATATTTGAACAACACTTCGGCTAATTCTCTACGCAAACAGTTTACTGAAAATCCAGTGAAGTGGATTAGCGGAACAATGCATATGTGTATCTTTCAATGTGAACCCCTGCAGATGGAGGGGCAACCCCGAGTTCAAGGAAGACATTTTGAAAAAACAAATTAAGTGCTGCTGTTTAAAAAAATTTTTCACGGTATAAAAGCTTAATTGTTCCTTTTATTTTTTCCGTATGTGATCAGGGATTTAATAATTTTTCTTATTTGTGGACTACTTGAAAGACCATTACAGCTACGGTGGGGAATCCATTAGCATAATAAGCTTTTAAAAGTTTTTTTTATTTTCTATTCAACTCCTGGCAATTCAATAATAATTTGCAATGCTTGACTGGTGAAAAAAATTCTTTGTTATTGTGCCATGCTAGGGAAGTTTTTTTTTTTCACTTGTAGATTACAACTAGTCAAAAAAATGTACTTAAAGTTTGTGCTTGTGTCAAGTTTGTGAAGTTTTTTTTTCTAAACCATATGGATTAAAACAGAAAGTGCTAAAAACATACAAACTTATGGTCCACGAATGCATTTTGGCAGTATTTTGCGCTACTGCAGAGGTATAATACTACTGTACTTTATTTATTATAATAATAAAAAAATGAATAATTCAGAATACTCTCTTAAATTTTTTTCTGATTTTTGTCCTTAAATAGCTTCTGAAAATGAAATTAAAAGACAAACTATTTATTTATCATTGAAATCAAATCCTAACCTTAAAGCTAACAAATCAAATTACCAAATTAATTTCAGTTTTATTTAACTAATCAAGGGTAAACAGAAACATATTGTTAGAAAATACCCCATAAGTACCATATCTTTTCATATTTTTAATTGCCACGAAATTCGCAGCATAGACCACCTGCATAATTCAAGCATTTCAATCAATCTCTATCTCGTTTGAGCAAATACTGCCATTTCTGCAGCTGTTGGCTTCTAAAGCATGCAGGCTGTTTCAAAACACTTTCGACAACTAAATAAATGTGTGGCAATGTTCTTAAGAGAAATGAGTGGTAAAAATTGTGTTAAAAATGCAGGCTGGCTTAGCACTAGTATGTTAATAGTATAACAAATTAGTATGTACTTGTTGAAACAAGGAGTGGTTGGTCCTTTCAACAAATGCTGTCTTGTCAAGAATGCAATAACGACCAATTTTTTGTTTAGTTTGTGGAACAAATGATTAAAAAACAACATGACACCTCAAGAAATACTGGATTGTTGGGAATGCAACAATGTAACATTTTTTCCATTTTTAAAAAAGGATGTAGAATAATCAATCATAGTTTCATAATACAACATGACACATCTTAAAAATAAATCAGTGTAAGTTTTTTCCTCTTACATCTCAAAATCCATTTCAAATCACTTGAATACTGTTGAAATCATCTGTTGACTTTATCATAAGAAAATAATGATTCCAATTTTATAACTAGTATTGTTGATTCAAATAAATCATTCACCTGTCTGCAGACAGGCTCATGTAATTTTATGTATTATATGTTATAAATAAGGTTTTTAAAAGGCTAGTTTGGGAATATGTTTTTGATTTTGGCATAAAATTTTGATTTTAATGTAAAACTCCTTTTAATATCTATATAATCCCAAGTAATAGAAAAATAAATAATTGAATAAATAAATAAATAATCAATCACAAATTTTTCGAAAAATTATTTGGAATATTTAAAAAAAAAAAAAAAGGCAGACTCAATGCAAGGAAGTTGTGATATCATGTTCATCTCCATGATATAACATGCCAATAATACGAGAGTCTGGTCTTGCCTTAATAAGCCATGGTGCCATACTGCTGAACATAATCTCAAACTTAATCTTGATAATCTCCAAAGTTATTTTACATGTTTCCCCCACTCGTTCATTCAATGGGGTATTTAGCATTACATCACGCGACACTCAAATTGAATTACTCTCACTATTTGCCTAACTAATTAGGACTTATTGAGACCCCCCTCTCCTGGGGTAATTCCTACCGTAAACACATTAAGCCTGAAGGAGAAATGAACCACTCGAACACGTGTGATGACAAACGCAGCAATGCTGACAAGTATGAGATGAAGAACTCGTCTTAACTGGCAGGCAGGGGCATATGTATGCATCTTTAAGTGTAGGACATGGAAAGGGCGGGTGGGGGGGGGGGGAGCCCTAACACTGGCCAATTTAAGCAAATGCTAAAACTGACTCAAACTGGCTAAACAAAATAGGCTTGGCTTGGTTTATCTTGTTTTGATCAAATTTAAACCATTTGGAGAAAAAAAATGATGAAAAAGGAGTGATTTGGCTAAGCAAAAAAAAAAAAAAAATTGCTAGTGCTTCTCCCTGTTATAATTTAAGCTATTTTTCAAATTACAGACAGTTGCAGTGGAGTTGCTGTCACAAAAAGCTGACTGAACAGATAATAAAGCTCAAAACTCTTTTAATTGACAAACAGGCCCTAACTGAGAAATACTGAAGTGGTCCTCTTCAAAACCAGCAGTTTTATGACTTGGCATTATTTGAGGCCATTACAGAAAAAAATCCTCTAAACTAGTAGGCAGAGTAGCACCAATAAGAGACTGGGATTGTGTCAACACATAATAAAGACTTCTTGAAGACCAGTGCTTCCCCCTGTTGACATCTGCATTTCTGGTGAAATCATTAGCTCATTGGAATGGCGACAGAGGTGCCACCTATTGGGACTAAGCACAAGTGAAAGAAGCTGCACTGCTTTTTGTCACAAAAATATAGGAAATGTTTGATGAAAAACAAAATATAACATAAATATTACCACTAAATCTTAGTTCTAAGGCATGAACAGTTAAGAGTTTCCTAACAAAGTCAAGATTTTCCACAGGTGGAAAATTTTAGGAAACAGTCATAATTTGTATATTTCTCATGAGCAAGACCTGGAGACCTATATAATTCTAAATTCCTACAAAAATAGATAACAGTCTGATATATTTTCCTCACCTCTCTTCCCTTCCCAGTGACCAAGGCCGCCAGAGGCTTGGCGTAGAACCGAGAGTGAGAGAAACCAAGGCAACCGTACATACTGTTGGCTGTCAACTTCAGGGCTTTCTGTCTTATGTCATACTGAAAGGACATGTGAGAATTTTTTGGTTCTTTTGTGGCTATTGCTCTAGAGACCGTGATTACCCTGTTTGGATAAAGTAGATTATTGATTGAAATAAAGTATGTGTACATTGAAATGACAATAGAAAAGTTGAATCAACATATAAATACAAACGTATTTCTAATAAAAAAGAGCTCAAAGGACAAATTGTTGTAGGCAGATAAAAAGGCCTTTCAGTTCATAAGCCTTATGTTATATGAATCTCTTTAAGTCTGGCAAATACACGTGGATAAAATTCTGGCAGCCTTTGATCGTTTCCCAACCACATTCACAGCTATGCCATAATTTCTGATTCCACTCTCCTCTAAATTATGCAAAGTCTGGTTTCATTCTACAGTAAGTTGTGGGATTAAAACTTAGTGATATGAATCCTGTTTAATTCCATTAAGTCAGAAAATTTAGTCAGAACAATTGTTCAAACCTGCATATAAGCATCTGGAGAAAGATTGGGGGCCTTCATCATTTGCTTCACTTGTTTACGACTTTCTACAAGTTTCCTGATTTCCGTTGGCAAAATGCCAGGTTCCAAGTCCGGGTCAGGTAGTTCTAAATGCCAGTCCTCTTCTTCCTCTCCCTGAAATAAATAAATAACACGCATTTTAGTCCCTTTCTTCTGTTCTTCTTCTGTACAAATTTTAAGTAGATAAGGAAGTATAGCCAAAAATGAAAAACAAATTGAGAAGACCTGAAGAAGATGACAGCTAAATATGCTCAAAGCTCTCAAAATGTGGGATGCGATTTCAGTTTTATCACTTAAAAGTGTTTTGCTTAACGGGAAATAAACAATGACTCAGCAAATTTGAAAAGCTCACCTCCTGCTTGGACTTGTCTGGTGTTCTAGCAATGGTGGTAAAACAAATGTTGTATTCCTGAATAATGGAGGGGTACAAACTGTTGAAATCCAGCAGCAAAATGTATTTGTCGTAAAACCCCTTCTTCGGCTCAAGGACCAATCCGCCGGCATATGCAGGTTTTCTGCGACCCTGTGTTTTCTTGCTGGATTTGGATTGGTTGTGGTCATCATCATCATCAGCGTTTTCCTCCTGCGGACAGTTTGGTTTTAAAACAATTTTTACTCACTATGGCAATAATTAAGCATACTTTTCATTTTGCAAAGTAAGAACAGTTGGTACTTCTCAAAATCTTTTAATTAAATCAATATGGCAGCCCTGTCATCAGTGTTCTTGGTAAATATGACAAATGATAAAACTCACTATTCACTTCTCCCTTAATTCCAAATTTTCACTCACGTTTGCCACATGTTTCTTTCCATACTGTTTATCTGGAGCGATGTAGTTTTTCTCAGTGAAGGCATGCAGCAGAAGGTGTTCGTTACGTTCGGCTCGACCCCCCATAAGTGTCCTTGACTGAAATATGAGTTTAACATCAACAGGGCTCATACAATAACATTTAATGTTAAATAGCATTTTTATATAAGTAGCATACAAAATGATCTTATATATAGGAATTCAAGGTCTCATAAACCTTTAATAATTCCAAATTATAATACTGACTCATGTAACAATCTGTGCTTTTGCCCAATCAAAGTAAGGAAAATACATCAGCAATCAGATGACTGGCCAATCAAAGTAAAGGCAACATCATCAAACAGACAAAAACAATATTGCAGATTGCAGCCATATTCAGACTTTTGGTGTTTCCTTGTAGTACATTAACATAAATTTTAAAAATTATATCATAAAATAATTTTTGACTTTTGCTCTCTGTCAGTATATTTTTTTTAAGNTCAAAGTCAAGATTTTCCACAGGTGGAAAATTTTAGGAAACAGTCATAATTTGTATTTTTCTCATGAGCAAGACCTGGAGACCTATATAATTCTAAATTCCTACAAAGATAGAGAACAGTCGGATATTTTCCTCACCTCTCTTCCCTTCCCAGTGACCAGGGCTGCCAGAGGCTTTGCGTAGAACCGAGAGTGAGAGAAACCAAGGCAACCGTACATACTGTTGGCTGTCAACTTCAAGGCTTTCTGTCTTATGTCATACTGAAAGGAAATGTGAGAATTTAAATTACGTCTCTCTTTTGTGACTATTACTTTCAATTACAGCCTGTTGATTTCCTCGAACTTAAAAGGTAGATTACTGATCAAAATAAAGTCTGTGTACAATGACACAGACAATTGGACAGTTTCTTCAACATATAAATATATTTCTCCGATAAAAAAAGAGGACAAATTGTTGTAGGCAGATAAAAAAGCCTTGCATTGCATAAACCTTTAGTTTTATGAATCTTTATAAAAGTGGAGAATATATACGTGGATAAAATTCTGGCAGCCTTTGATCGTTTCCCAACCACATTCACAGCTATGCCATAATTTCTGATTCCACTCTCCTCTAAATTATGCACAATCTGGTTTCATTCTACAGTAAGTTGTGGGATTAAAGCTTAGTGATATGAATCCTGTTTAATTCCATTAAGTCAGAAAATTTAGTCAGAACAATTGTTCAAACCTGCATATAAGCATCTGGAGAAAGATTGGGGGCCTTCATCATTTGCTTCACTTGTTTACGACTTTCTACAAGTTTCCTGATTTCCGTTGGCAAAATGCCAGGTTCCAAGTCCGGGTCAGGTAGTTCTAAATGCCAGTCCTCTTCTTCCTCTCCCTGAAATAAATAAATAACACGCATTTTAGTCCCCTTCTTCTGTTCTTCTTCTGTACGAATTTTAAGTAGATAAGGAAGTATAGCCAAAAATGAAAAACAAATTGAGAAGACCTGAAGAAGATGACAGCTAAATATGCTCAAAGCTCTCAAAATGTGGGATGCGATTTCAGTTTTAACACTTAAAAGTGTTTTGCTTAACGGGAAATAAACAATGACTCAGCAAATTTGAAAAGCTCACCTCCTGCTTGGACTTGTCTGGTGTTCTAGCAATGGTGGTAAAACAAATATTGTATTCCTGAATAATGGAGGGGTACAAACTGTTGAAATCCAGCAGCAAAATGTATTTGTCATAAAACCCCTTCTTTGGCTCAAGGACCAATCCGCCGGCATATGCAGGTTTTCTGCGACCCTGTGTTTTCTTGCTGGATTTGGATTGGTTGTGGTCATCATCATCATCAGCGTTTTCCTCCTGAGGACAGTTTGGTTTTAAAACAATTTTTACTCACTATGGCAATAATTAAGCATACTTTTCATTTTGCAAAGTAAGAACAGTTGGTACTTCTCAAAATCTTTTAATTAAATCAATATGGCAGCCCTGTCATCAGTGTTCTTGGTAAATATGACAAATGATAAAACTCACTATTCACTTCTCCCTTAATTCCAAATTTTCACTCACGTTTGCCACATGTTTCTTTCCATACTGTTTATCTGGAGCGATGTAGTTTTTCTCAGTGAAGGCATGCAGCAGAAGGTGTTCGTTACGTTCGGCTCGACCCCCCATAAGTGTCCTTGACTGAAATATGAGTTTAACATCAACATGGCTCATACAATAACATTTAATGTTAAATAGCATTTTTATATAAGTAGCATACAAAATGATCTTATATATAGGAATTCAAGGTCTCATAAACCTTTAATAATTCCAAATTATAATACTGACTCATGTTACAATCTGTGCTTTTGCCCAATCAAAGTAAGGAAAATACATCAGCAATCAGATGACTGGCCAATCAAAGTAAAGGCAACATCATCAAACAGACAAAAACAATATTGCAGATTGCAGCCATATTCAGACTTTTGGTGTTTCCTTGTAGTACATTAACATAAATTTTAAAAATTATATCATAAAATAATTTTTGACTTTTGCTCTCTGTCAGTATATTTTTTTTAAATCTCAGAAAGGTGACATCAACCTCTGTTTCGCCTTGGTCTGCAGGAGAAAAAATGTTTTTGACACAGACTGCTTATAATGAAATAATACTAACACCTTTTTAAAAGTTATCATCGATACTCACCATCACATTACCACAAATGTTAGTTATCTGGAGAGCTAGTGGTAAGACATTTAGTTCATACATTATCCTTAACACGAATGTTGCGTCAATCAATGTCAACTTCACCAGCTCCATTAAGTGCTTGGAAGAACTGAAAGTAGGTACAGAAATACATATTTGAACAGCAAATGGATTAATTTGACTCACAAAATGTTTCATTCATAGATCTAGTTTGAGGTCAAAACAAAATTTCACTAAATTTTCGTAAAATTAAGTAATGCGTCTAGATAGAATTTGTACATATGCAAGTTCATTTTTTCACAACTTTTCTTTTATCAATAAATATCTCGAATGAGAATATGGATTAAAGAAGAATCTTCCCCTCTTTGCATTTTCTTCCTTTATTTGAACATTTCATACGAAATCTAGAAACTTTCCATACTATTTCACATATATTAGACAAATATTCTTACAAAGGAAGGAAATTTCCAATCCCTAAAAAGCTTTCAAATTCAGAATATGCCTGTGATAAAGAACAATTTTTTATAAAGCAAGTGGCTTTTTCAATAAAGACCCTATTCAAACATTCAAGCATTTGAAGAATGATCTCTTTTAACAGTCGCCTTAGCTAAAACAAACAAACAAACAAACAAACAAGCAAACAAACAAACAAATCCCCTGCCTCTCACCTGTACATATCCCTCATGTCATCCAAGTCAATTTCCTGGCGCCTTTCTTTCAGCACCTGATTGGACAACTCAGTGAGGTCATAGGCACGAGAGCGAATCAGCTCCTTGGCGGAGACTTTGACGTCACAAACTATTCTCCCGCACATGGCAGACTGACTGGCCAATGAAAACCCCCGGCCCGGGCCACCCTAAAATAAGAATCATTTTTTTATGATTTTTTTTTTTTATATCTAAATGTTAAACCCCCAACTGCTCGAATCAATCTTTTTTTGTTGTGCTTGTGTATAAGTGATCTCAGTCACTATTGTTAACTATTTACACTATTTGTACTACTACTAAGAATAATAATAATAATAATAATAATAATAATAATAATAATAAAGAAAGAAACAAAATTCTAATTGTTAAACTCCAGTGCAAAAATATATATTTTTTGTACATGTTCTCAGTTACTTGCAAACTATTTGTGCTATGCTTGAATTCCCTTTAAATAAATAAATAAAAATAAATAAATAAATAAATAAACGAAGTGAAGAGAGCTGGCACCTTGCAATGTACATGTACCACTTAAACACATGTAGCTCAATAAACTATTACCATTACCTATAACCATGCAAGAACTTATACTGACTGATAATTTTGGCATCATTTGTCTCTTTAGTCGTCCCATCTTGGACCAGTGAGGTATCTTGTTACTCTGAAGTCTGTGGAGCAGGACATCAATGTCAAAACCATATATATCGTGGCCCTGTGGAAAAAATAAAAATCATTTAAAATTCATCTCAAAGGTGTCAATTTCTCTCTTAGTGGCTATTTCACAGACAAAAAAAAATAAATAAAAATAAAAAAAAAATACAGTGTTGAACTGAATTAAGTAGCCCTATTTGAAATGTACTAATTATTAAATAAAATTATAGCGGGAAATTTAACTCAAACACCTGCTAAAATTTCTTCTCATCAATTCAGGCTAATAAATTTGAAAAATCCATTTTTTATGGCAGTAGCTAACATCTAAGAAAGTTCATTCACACAAAAATATACACGAATACATGCATGCACATACATACACACACAAGCCTATGTACGTACCACAATCAGATCAGGGTCTATCTTGTGTAATCTGGCCAACAGGAATGCCAATAGTGCCCTCTCTGTGGGCTGTATGTCCACTTTGGTGTTCTTACTCTGTTGGAGGGGGAAAAGGAAAGACATGAATATTCCAAAATAAATAACAATAATAAAAAAGAAAAAGTTTTGTTTATGATGAATTGCACTCTGCTTTCATTAATTTTGTATAAAGTGAATGCAATCTTCACACTTATAAGCCATATACCGACTTCACCTATGCTATTCTTACCAAAAAGGGACTTCAACTCCTGCTCGTTACAAGTTATACTAAAAAAGAACTGTAATATTCTTAGCATCTTTTTATAAAATAACTGAAGTGTCAGAAGGAGCTGGGCAAAATATGACTTGCACCAATCTCATTGCTTCTATCNTTGTCAGAAAAAAAAAAAAAAAAAAAATACAGTGTTGAATCGAATTGAATTAAGTAGCCCTATTTGAAATGTACTAATTATTAAATAAAATTATAGCGGGAAATTTAACTCAAACAACTGCTAAAATTTCTTCTCATCAATTCAGGCTAATAAATTTGAAAAATCCATTTTTTTATGGCAGTAGCTAACATCTAAGAAAGTTCATTCACACAAAAATATACACGAATACATGCATGCACATACATGCACACACAAGCACATGTACGTACCACAATCAGATCAGGGTCTATCTTGTGTAATCTGGCCAACAGGAACGCCAACAGCGCTCTCTCAGTGGGCTGTATGTCCACTTTGGTGTTCTTACTCTGTTGGAGGGCGGAAAAGTAGGAGATGAATATTCCAAAATGAATAACAATAATAAAAAAGAAAAAGTTTCGTTTATGATGAATTGCACTCTGCTTTCATTAATTTTGTATAAAGTGAAAGTAATCTGCACATTTATAAGCCATGTTCTGACTTTACCTATGCTATTCTTACCAAAAAGGGACTTCAACTCCTGCCTGTTACAAGTTATACTAAAAAAGATCTGTAATATTCTTAGCAACTTTTTATAAAATAACTGAAGTGTCAGAAGGGGATGGGCAAAATATGATTTGGACCAATCTCTTTGCTTCTATCTTATAATAATTTATGCAAAAAAAAATGTAAATAACCAAAACAAACATCAATTCCCACCTCTCTCTGGACCCAGTCCTTGAAATCATATGGAAATATGTTGTCACTGGGCTTTGTTATAGCTGGAAATAATGTAGAAAACATTAAAAAAAAGACTCCATCTTTCAAAGTAGAAAATCCAATTATTAATCTTTCATCATTGTGTCAAAATTACTGTTAAGTAGCAAAAACAGAATCTGATAACCAGTAATAACGGAAAAGATAAAACATAAAAAGAAAGCAAAACCTTACAAAAATTACTCAAAATGAATTGAATTTAGGTTATTCACAAAGACAAAGTATTTTAATAGATAAAGGCCTTTAAATAACATACAAGTACATGTAAAAAAAATTTACCACAGAAATGAGAATTAAATGGCGTCTTGGGCGCTGGTTTGTCCATCTGGAACTGCTGGTTGACAAGACAAGCCACAGCTATCACCTGAAGTACAACAACAGAAATGAACCTGGGTAATTAAAAAAAATCTCTATAACATTTATTGTGGGACCAACTGTATTAAAATTATGGAAATCTGAGATTTTGTGAAAAAAGCTCATGCCTGGTATAACTATATACCAACTCTTGGATATGAACATTTTACAATATGATATCTCAAAATGCTGGACCTTGCCATTCTAAACCATAAGTAAGAGTGAATAAGCTGTGCTATGTTTAAGTATGTTTATTTTCTATTTATGTAAAAATGCCATTCAACTTTCCTTTCAAAATAAATAAATAAACAAACTTATTGCCTTTGCAATATCTCACCTCATTCTGGTGCGTCTTGGGATTTGGAAGGGTTCTCATGGTTATCGTCATGGAAACCAGTGGTGGCGGTGGAGAGGCATCTTTCACCACAGTAATGTTATCTGGAGAAACGGCCTCTGCCTCCACCTTACACCAACTCATAGGAGCTTTTATGATCTCTGAATTGTACAAAAACATTATGTAGTTATTCATTCATTCATTTAATTTATTTGACTTTCATGGTATCGTTACAGTAATCAAATGTACGATGCTAAATGTGACATCATATGGTGCAGAGATGAAAGTGGACCTTTAAAAATTTTGAAAATGTAAGCACGAAGGCATACAGCTATATATGGGGAGTGAATAAATACAACATCCAAATATCTGAATTTCCAAACAAATACAGAAGACTTTTGATTTCTATTAACATATTAAGCTTTTTTCCTGCCTAATGTTAATGAAAGTATTCTCTTGAATCTCACTTGAGATCAGACATTTCAAAATGTACAGCTAACTTACGAGGTGCCTTGATGTCAATCCAAGATGGGCCTTTTAACTTTCTCTCCAGCAACAAGAGCTCAAGACTGAAAAAAATTAAATCATAATTCTAAATAAGGTGATAACACAAAGTACAGTTTAAACATTACACAGACATCTGACAATTTCAGGGTGAGGAAGCAAAAAAAAAGGGGAAAAAATTTCCGTGACTATCTATGTTCAGTTTTTTCATCCATATTTTATAACTGCTAGATCGAGACTTTAACAGCAACATCTTTAACACCTGGTTGCATTTATAGAACTTTAGCAGAAACATAAAAAATCACATAAATCAGGGCATTCCATAGGTAATCTTCAACATATTGAATCAACTTACAAGGAGGTATTTGTGCCAAAAACATGGCTGAAGGTTTCTCCTTTCAGCTCCTGGGGTATTCTGGTTGGAAACTTGGCACCCTGCAACGAAAAGACCATTTCATTCAACTTGGTTTACAACACTGTAAATAAAACGCTTGATTCAATTCACTTAAATTACTTAGTGTTCTTAATCATGCTAGTGGGCAAATCATATGCAATATTCTCTCATGAAAAAGGTACACCCGCCTGTTTAAACAAATCTGCCAAACTATGAGAAAAGCAAATTTGTGGAAAAATCAACAGGTAATACCATTATATTTTCCGTTCCACAATTTCATTCGTATGCAGACACAAAAATACGGATACCAGAAACACAAATCATTGCTACATGTTTTAAGATTGTGTCCATAGCCAAAGATATAACGTTCAAGGAAATCTTACATTATATCTGACTTCCATGTATTCGGACTCCACTGGAATGTCTGCCACCTCAAAGCAGTATTCCTTTGTCACTTTCTGAAATAGACAAAGCAGCAATTATAAAATTTTCGGAAAGATAGAAACAGATTAAAATGCAGTTGCTGTAGTCATTATCCCTTTCATAATCCTATGAATTGCAAAGTAAAATATAGACTGATAAAAAAATCAAAAGAATCGGACTTTTCTTCTTTAATGTACTTGTCAGAAAATATAAGTTACTTTGTTCTTTAAAATTATGACAAAGAAATCAAATTTCTGAATCAATGGACAATATAATAATAAGTTGCACTTTAATGTACCTACCCTGGATTTGAACATGGTGATATTCCTCTTGTCCTTTAGCTCCTTGGTGATCTCATTGTAAACATCAACAAATGTCACTTCCTCTCCTGTGTCATGGCCGGTTTTCAAATTCACTCTCTGAATAATATAATTATATAACCACACTTAAAGAACAAGAAGTTCTCATCTGATAACTAACTGTAACTTAAAATGCAGATGTTGTTTTATTAATTATAATAATTTGTTTGCTTCCCACATCCTCCTGAGGAAACACAATAAGATAAGTCAATATATTTAAAATTTGGAAAGGAGTTAGCATTGCTTGCCAATAGTGATATAGTGTTTACTACAAGATTTAGCAACATAATGAATACTTTTCACCTTTACACAGATAAAAGAGGATTTTTATAAAAATCCTGAAAAAGCAGGTATGAAAGGCACAGCGAT
>NW_019775922.1:20238-36734 GCF_001039355.2 Lingula anatina | reverse complement strand
TCAATATTGGAGACACACACACAGCAGCTGACGTGGGTCTTAGCTGACTCAATCCAAACTTTACCAAACAGGTAGATTGTCCCTGGACAAAAAATTAGCAAACGAATGAATGAATGAATGGATGAATGAATGAATAGGAGGATAAAACAGAAAGAATATGGGTAGCAGGCATAGAATTATTATTGTAAGGATAAATGAGTTGTAACATGATTTTTTGACATATCTTTCCATTAATACTCCCTCACATTTCTTTTGAAAATTTAAGAGCCTTTATACCTTTTTCTAAACATATAAACACTAATTCATTTCTGAAAGCAGTATGAACATATTAAATATACATATACCAATATGAACATAATATGAAAAAAAATAAATCCACACATTTTCCTGATCTACAAAATCTGGTGAGCAGAAAATTAAAAAATATGTCACCCTACCTGATTTACTCCTTTCCTCATACGCATCCAACCAGTACATGCGCAGCACCTGGTCTCCATTTTCATTGGTTATCAGGGGCAGGCTTGACGAGTCTACTGTAACATCTGTCATGGCGGTTCCTCCGTCTGCCCCATCTTGCATCGTATCCCAGCTAGAAGCTAAGAACTCTGCAGATCTAAGATAGAAAATAGTCGAAGATTGTTTTAACATAGCAAATTTTAAGGTGCTTTAATTTATGGAATATCCACGATTAACAAACCATAAATAGAGAAATATGTAATTTTTTTTAATTTCTGTTTAAAATTATCTTAAAAATGGTTGTTAAAAATCTGACAAATTACCTAATCATGACAAACATCCATCCCCCCCCCCCCCCCCCCCCAATCATCCCACACATCCCCCTTTCCTCTAAAACTATAAAAAACCAATAAAAAAGGGGGTTGGGGCTATAGAAAATCTTTCAGCAATATGGAAGACCTACATCACTGGTTTGGAGTCCTCAACCTCCTGCTTCACTTTGGGTTTCTGTTCCTCAGTCTCGCCAAAGTTGTCATCGAAGTCGATGTCCCCCACCTCCATCTCCGACTCATGATGGCCATTTTCTGCAATAGAAATTAAAACTAAAATGCAACTCCCTCCCATGTCACCTACACCTCCATCTCCGACTCATGATAGCCATTTTCTGCAATAGAAATTAAACTAAAATGCAACTCCCTCCCATGTCACCTACACCTCCATCTCCGACTCATGATGGCCATTTTCTGCAATAGAAATTAAAACTAAAATGCAACTCCCTCCCATGCCGCCTACAAAAATAATTTGCATTTATACAGGTGGAAGTTGTACCATTCAGCTGAACAGAATTTTTTCATAAATTACCAAACTTATTACTTAGAATTTGAATAACAAATATATGGGTAAGTGTTTGCCGGTGTTACCAATAAACTACAGGAAGCAACATTTAAATCCCTGACATACCTTTTGGTTCAACTTTAACTTTAATATTTTCTTGACCATCATCATCATCGTCTCTATAATCCATAGGACAACTATCATATTCCTCAATTTCAGGGCTCTCCTCCACTTCCTGCTTAATCTCCTGTTTTATTTTCTTGACCACCGGCCTTGGAGCTGACCTCTGAGAGGCCAGTGGGCTGGGGTAGGGCTTGGCAGGCTGAGCTGGGCTCACGCGGGACTTGACTTTAGTATTAAAAGGATTGTATGGTGATCTGAAAAGTGGAAAAATAAGCTGTGATATCTAGAAAAGCACTCAGACACGGCATACCCCTTCCAAGGCAGCTCAGTTGATTTATTACTGCATGACCACCAAATTCTAAAAATATTTAATTACCAGAAAATCTAAAACTTTTTGAATTAGGCTGTTAACTAACAAATTAACAAAAGTCAAAACATAATCTTCTTGTCAAAGGTTAATATCAGGATAGCTGTCTTTTCACCAAATGAATAACTGCTCACAACAATTCTTTCTTAAATTAACCTTTTCTGGGGTTAAAAAAGTCCACATCTTCTTTAAAATCAGACACATTTTACAATGATGACATGAAAAACAATCAAATTAAGTCACATTTAGCAATATCGTAAAAACTCTTTAATATATACATTACATTTGCTATAGCCAGTTCATCTCCTTTCATTTCCAGCTCCAACAATTTACTCACCAAATTTTTCATCTAAGTAAAAAAAAGTGCATGGTGTATTCAGCCCCAGCTACTCAATAAGTTGAAAATTCTAATTTTGACAAACAGAAATAAATCGTCAATGTACTTACTTGGCAGGTCCATTTTGTTTCTTGACCATCTTAGCTGGAGGTGGCTTGAAGGCTGGAGCAGAGGAGTTCTGGTTCAATTCATTCATGATATCTCCCAGAATATCATCATTATCTAGACTCACCTCCTTCTGGAAAAAAGGAAGAAGAAAATTGATGGAAGAAATGAAAATGAAAAAATCTTGATCGTCTGCTTTTGTTAAGACAATGGATTGAAAATAAAATTTAAAGTAAAATTTTTAGGGGAAGCAAAAATTAGAAATAATCGAGTTTCGGCAGACAAACTGCTTTAACTTTAAAATATGAAGTAAGCAAAAAAGAGCTGAAAGGTCAATGTTAATTTTTACTGTACCATTTAAAATAAAATTATACACAAACTGTGTTGAGTTGTGTTGTTTGCCCAATCACAGTGTGAAACATGCTATACTAGTAAGCATTATCTATCCATACCGCAGGTTTCTTCTTCAAGCCAGTGTGTGCCTGGAACATGGATTTTATTGTAGCCTTGGGTTTGCTCCCTGGCTTCATGATGTTGGGGTTCTTACTCTTCCTGGACTGTTCCACTGTCTTTTTAGCTGAAGATGAAGGCAAAACGGCGTGAATGTCTTGTCAATATTATATGTAAAAAATTTGCATACAATAATGCAGAAAGATCAGCAATGGTATAACATAATTCTATATTACACGAATCTCTCAAAGATTTTTTTATTCATGTGCACCATTTTTTTCTTTTTTCTTTTGTTTGTTTGGATGGAGATGGGTAAAGGGACATTGTGTCTGAAGAAAATATGTTCATTTCATTTTTGACTGGCAAAAAGTGACTTCAAATACAATTTTTGTGAATGAAAGATGGCCAAGTACTGCAATTCTCAAAATCACTCTCACCTTTACTGGTGTATGCATTGTCCTCATCCAGTTCATCATCAAATATCTCTCTGCCATCTTCCACATACCCACTGCCATCTAGGGAGAAAAAAATTGAGTGGAGAAAATGGGGATATAAAAAATTATTGAATTGATACCCATTTTATCCATAATCATATTTATAGAATACGAGAACTGGAATTGTATATTTTTTATCTTTCCAAAGGTGCCCCAAATCTGGTGTAATATATTCTGCATTTCAAAAGTATGCCTGGATAGAAACTTCACCTTTACTTGTTAAAAATACTGAAATGATAAATAAATACATATTTAATTTTCCAAATATATTCCTAAAATTTACCATCATCCACAATCCAGTCATCTTCCTGCCTCTCTCTTACAATTTTGGAATATTCTGTTTCATCAACTTCCTCATAGACAGCTGCTTCTTCGGTGAACTACACAAATAAATAAGTATTAATGATGGCCATGAACTGTATCCATAAATCAAGGCTGAATAATACATTTATCATTTATATTTCAAGATATCAAACACAACCAAAATTAATTGAGAAATTACAGAATTAAGAGCAAAATACAGACAAGGTAGAAGTATCATAAAGCCAATTATACACATTGACCCATGTGTAAAGTTGTCAATGGACACAATTAATTGATATCAAAATTAAGACCTGATAATTATACCTTCATTAACATTTTTTAATCTTTATTAAGTGCAGCAGTAGAACTTGCTTACCAAATGTTGAGAGAAGTCTGGGGAAAAAAGACATTTAAGGCACAAAGATACACAGTAAAACTGTTGATAAAAGTGATAGATGTTAATCATCATACCTCATATTTGTGTTTCTCCCCGCTCTCTTTGGCCTTCTTCAACTTTTCCAAAGCTGCAAACCTCCCGGTTTTGTCTTGCTTAGTTCGGCGAGATCTGCCCCTGGCCAGGGAATCTTTAAACAATACGACAGGAGACAATTAAATGTTAAAGACTATCATAAGTGTATGACTCTGTGATAAGATCGCTGCCTCACTGGAGTGGTACAGTGTACACAATTATTTTTGTTTAATTATCTGTATACGCTATCTTGTTTTTATCTTAGAGTTAGAATTCGACCAACCTAATTGATGCCAATCTTATTGGCATCTTTTCTCTAGAAGACTAAAACTAATCTGCAATGTCCTACTTATCTTGCTGTCGTGATCAGTGTCGGTGTCGGCAGTCCCGCCGGCAAAGTAACACAATGACTGAAATTTTCCGTAGATTTCTTCCTTTTTAAATACTGCGATCGTTCGCTTATGACGAAGTCAACACATCAAAAGTTTACTAGAGGTATCACGATAACATGTACATGTCACCAGTGAAAGAAAACATAAATATGAATCGAAATAACATAGATACAAACCTTCAACAATCGGCTCATCCTCTTGTGCGGGACCTGGCGCCATTTTCGCGATTTCAGAAACGGCGCGAAACAATGCAGAGCTAGGACATAATTTATCCATTTGTTTCGATGATAGATATTTCATTAAATCCAGGAAACATGAAATAATGACACAAAATAAACATAGGAACTTGTTAACAGTTCTTTTTATTCATTGCATTTGTTATATTGGAACCACAAAAATTCTACATTGAGATTAAACTTAAGTGGCGAAACCAGAGATAAACAAATGGCCTCAGCATAAATCTGATGACGTATCAGGTAAACACGAAGTAGGGAAATCCATAAGAGGGTAACTTGACACGTTTCTCAATATATCAAGGGAATTTTATACCCATGCTTTAAGCCGGAACTAGATTTAAATCGGTAAGTGTATATCTTTTTAGCTTAAAGTATATTTGCAGATAATGAAAAGGAAAGAGCATAAAAACTGAGCGGCCAAATGATGTTTAGCTTCAGATTTTTCTTTCTACTGTGACTGTAACGTCTTCCTCCAATTTTGTGAATCAGCTGATTTGTATCACGCCATATTTCGTCATTTTCAATAGTTTGCACTGCCGGCGACGAAGACGAAATATTTTGGCTGTAAATCCAACTCTATTACGCATAACTGTAAGTGTGATTTTTAAATTCCACACGTGTATACATACTGAAAATGTTTGATTATTTTGAAGACCTTTGCACTTGCGTGTTTTACACGCATGTAGTAGTAAACAGATAACCGAAATACTCATAAACAATCTGGGACACTCGCTATCAATAATCAAATATGTATTAAAGCTAGCTAAGTAGATTTAAGGGGAGTAGTTTATCAGCAGTCTTGTTTTGCAGCTTAAATCTGCACAAAGCATGGAAGAGGTCTAAAGGTCAACAGTGACCGAATAATAACCTTTGGTCTCCTCTCCCCCCAAAATAGGGGCACCTGGTTGATGTATTACTTCTTGATTGGCTTTAGATATACAAATTCTGAAGTCCAGAGTCCTTCTACCAGGGGTTGTGTATATATATGTTTAGAATGATACATGTCCACATGTAGTTTTCACATACAATTTATAAGCATTTAATCTACTAGTGAGGGGTTTCATTAGAATTTTTATAACTAATTCAATTTTGCTGGTGGAGTTTCATAACAGATGTCCAGCATGGTAGGTAAAGTATTTACTGCTCACGTATTGTTCATTTTATCTGTTTGCTTTACTAAGATATTGTTTTGGATGATGTTTAGAAAAAAAAATTGACTAGCTAGTGCCCTTATTGTCTGAAATAAGAAGTGAATTAAATTTAAAACTTGTCTGGAAACAGCTAGCAGTATTTGGATTTTGACAGAGCCTGCCTTTCTGAGGACTCCTCAGAATTTTTTTTGGGAAATAGTATGTGTTTGAATACTGATTGTAATTATATTTCCATGTACTGTACTGCTGCATTGAAAACCATACTTCATTTGAATAGGAACTTTAGTGTTAAGTTTCTAACAAAGGTCGAATCTAAGCTATATTTACATAAAATGAGGCTAAGTTACCATGTGAACATTTATGTGTTAAAGATTAAATTTAATCTTGCCAATAGTGTACAGTAATTACAGTTGCAGATTCTTATTTACCTTTGTGTGCAATTTTATTTGCTCTTTTTACATGTCATGGAAAACGTTGCAGTGTTTCAGTTTTTAAAGATAATAACCACGTATTGCCTGTTTATGTATTATTTTAAGGTGAGAAAGAGAAAGGCTGCGATGGCAGGCAGAAAGCGCTCTCACGAACCAGACACTCCAGAAGAGGAACAAGCTAATGGGTCCTCCAATCTCAAAAGAAAGGTCAGTACCAGTATATAATGCAATTTAGTTCTTTTTGATACTCATAATATGCATGCTTTAATCAATACTCATGTAGTAAGGCATCATAGGCATTTTTCTTTGTGGCATTTGCACGTTACATGATCAAATTATAGTATTGTAGATGAACCCATGATCTTTTATTTTCTTCTCAGTTTTTAAAAAGAGACTGGTCCATGGTTTGAAAGTGCTGGGGAGGCATACCTCAGTTCTTTGCTTAAACAGTATCACTCTGGCTCCGCTGGTATTTCATTCAACTGTCTTTATTACTACACGTTTATTTACAGATAATTTTATCAAAAGTAGGATTAAGTTTGAATGAGTCTTAAAGGTCCTTAATTGTACAAAAGACAGTTTTGAATTTTAGATGGTAATAAGGTCTAGGAGCAGTGAGAGAAACCATAGGCATTTTTGCTTAATAACTTCTAGTAGCCTTTGTATATATATATATATGTACATGGACAAATAGATAAATCACATATCAGTTACCCCAGAACAATGTTTAATTAAGTTGGTTAAATTTATCGAAGATTCCAACAACTAAGGTGAATTATTTTAAGCATTTGATAAAAGAAAAGGAAAAGAAGGAAACTGACTAAGACGAATTACTTTTAGCATTTGATTAAAGAAAAGAAAAAGAAGAAAAGACATACAGTATACAATGTGGTTATATATTTTTTGTAATGCTATATAGCACTCCAGCTGCATGTTCATTATTATAAATTCCAACCTTGTAAAACATAATATATGTATGTAAACAAAGTTCAAAGTCCCCAGAGATACAAAGATAAAAGAAGAAGGGGAAATATGTCAGGCTAACAATTAAATATCATTTGTACATTTAAATAGCTTGCCTTCATTGATCAATAATACAGGAAAATGCTCATGAATTGCATCAAATTTCAAGATTTGTGTCTATGGCAAAGACATGTATACATGCCATATTAAAATTTATGATAATTTTTTAGGGCAGGTTTTCCCAGGTGCCCCTTGATTGCACCTGTTTGTACATGTAGGTCAAATTGGTCTACATATAATGACTAATATCTAGGTCATTGATCAGATACAGACTGTTTATTAATGTGCTGAACCGGGTCAGTAGTATTGCCTGGCCAAACAGTATCTGCACTTGTGAATTTCAGGATTTTTGGGAGGTTTTTGCTTGACCAATTTGTTTTTGTTAAGTGTCCTATGATCTCTCTTTTAGAATTGCAAATTGTTTACAAATTTTTTGCAATGAACAATTTTCCAGGACTGATTTGTACTAGTAAATAGTAGGGTACGTCTTTCTTCTGGCCTTATGTGCCAGGCAAAAGGAAAATTAATAATGAAAATAAAAATATTTTACAAAAAGAAAAAAAAAGCTTTTCATGCTTTCAATTTGGAACGATTCTTTCTTGACCTGGCTATAACAGTGCACACTGAGGGGGGAATTATGTGTTGTGTAGGGTGGGGTTATTGAATGTGTGTGTGTTGGGGGGGGGGGGGGGGAATGGGCTTTAGGTGACAATATATATCAGTTTCTCAGTTTGTCAGTTTCTCAAACAGAAAAGATTTGGCACTCTGAACTTCAGCGTTGTTGATTGAGGCTGATTTGAAAAAAATGACCCGCTGTGGGACTTATATAGCAGCTTTAATTCCTAGTCTCTATGATGTCTATAAGCACAGAGAGTCAAATACAGTAAATACAACATCAGGAAAATTGGTCTTTAGATGCTGTGCTTCTGACATATTGCAGTGAAGAGGCACGGAAATGACAGTGGTATTCCTGTATGGCTACTTGAATGTGGAAATAAGCAGTAATTGATGTGTGCAATTATTGGAAAACGCAGACATGTTCATTTGATTCAAAATTAGCCAGCTGTGCTAGTGGAATGGATTCTTGAAGGTTGATACGCATTGTTCAGGGCTCTCTTAGCGTCTGTTCAAATGATAGTGTATCTGGACGATCGTAACGATTGGCAGTGCATGGGTAATGTTACGGCCTTTGCATGTCTTGCTGAAAGCTCTGCGCTGATATGAACAATACTTGGAACACATAATATTGTCAGAGGGTAGAAGAAACAGAAGTATGTATTGTTGGTCCATAATTTAAAGAGCTGGGATAGTGTTTCTGATATGATGGCATTTAGAAGACAGTGAACATTTTCAGTGCTGTACAAAACTGTTGGATAACCACAGAGAAGAAAGAAGATAGAGATTGACAGGTTTTCCATTATGTGGAGGTAGGATCTGACACCCATATAGAATATGACACTGCTTTTCGTAGCTTCTTGATCTGGGGCTCGGGGCTCCAGGGATTGGGCAAGTCAAACTCTTGTCAGGCAAAGCAGTTATAGTCAACGTCAACCTTCATGCATTAAAGAACTATGAGGATAACTCAAAGTCGTCATGGTAATATAGTTATGGTAATCATCCTTTGGCGTTTGTGAGCCTAGAAAAATATATTCAGATAATCTGTATATATATTGGGAGAACACCCTTGACTTAAGAGGCAAATGTGGGGTACCATGGAATTGAAACAATTTTTTGAATATTTTAGCAAGTGAGATCCATGATTTACTCCCACTCACAGTGTATATACTCTGGGAGTTAATATGATTGTATACAGAAATTATGGTATACTATTGACAGAAAGCTCTTGACAGAAATCTCAGAGGATTTCTACACAGAAGCTCTTCGGTGGATGTGGAGTTGATGTGTTATGAATATTATATTAGGAGTAGTGAATATACCGTAGGCCTTTAAGTGAGCGATATAACTGACGGATCAACGGAATCAGGAATACTCCAGGGATATTAGCTCTGATGCCTACTTGTACATTTTTCATAATTTGAGAGAATTTGGCTAAATATGTTGTTCAAAGGATTTTCTGGAGAAAAATGAAAGTGCATTGAGGAAGTTTATATATAGTTGTTTTATTTATAAAATGAGAAACATCTAACAAAGAGAGTGATTAAGGGTGAAATACAACAGTTTGACTTAAGACTGGTTAACTGAAGGACCCATACAACTGATCTTTTTCTAAAGTGCACCTCACTTATGATGGCATCACAGAAGTACATGTGTAGCCGCAAACTGCATGNACTAGTAATGTTAGACGCCAGGTCAAAAAATAAGAAATAAAACAAATTCCAGCTTTTTATGCTTTACAAAATAAACGGATATATATCTAAAAAATAATATTCAGTAACAATACCTGAAAAAAATCCATTGTGAAAGATCAGTTGGATCCATTGAAGAAAGTGTGATTTTGTCAATAACTAAAAACGATCAATTTTTGCAACAAACCTGATAAGAAAAGTGTTTGCAGTTCATGAGTAAAAGCCATAGTGTTATCTTCGATCATCTTCCCCAAGTGACGATGTTCATTCTTGCACAGATTTCAGCTTACTTGGAATCTGAGAGATGCAAGTTGCAGTATTGAAAGATTAGAGACAGTGATCTAAACAATAATGGCAAAATATGGACTTCCTATTTCTGGGTGACAGAGGGCAATGCTTTCAGCATTTCAGCTGGTCTTAAAGGCCATGAGAAAAAAAAATGCTGACTAAAAGGAGTTCTATATTCAGAGGAAATAATCTGGGATGCCGAACTATGAATCACCTGCATAAAAGAGAGATGTTCAATCTTGCGTGTACCTTTCAGCAACCGTCTGGCCAAGCCATATCTCTGCATTATGAGGGAAATTACATTATAACATTATCAAAGCAACCAGTTCAAATCACTGAAGATGGATTGTGAAAGCAAAAAAAGGTTTGATTCAGTATATTCGAACATCTTTTTCTGAAAAGTCTGAGGAAACAAATCAGTTCATTTCGTGATTTTGGGCAATTAAAACATCAAGAAAAAGCATAATAGTGAATATTCAAGGATATGGATTTAAAAACTTTGACAGACACAATGAGGTGTTTGGAACTGTCAAAATCTTCACACACAACACTGGATCATTTCAGACAGTAAATTCTGTAAAATTCTTTTCAAAATGATGTATAATAGGAGGGACTATGACAGAGATGGAAACCTCTGGGAAATACTGGCACCACTATGGTCATTCATAGGCAGAGATAATAAAGGACAAAGGAAACGAAGACCATTGGAAGGTCAGTGACAACAGCTCTGTGAAGCATACCTAACTCCTCACAACTTTTGAACAAAGTTTATTAATGATGCATGGGAAAGACAAGTATTGGTAACTGCAACATATTATAATGGCTACAGATCCCAAACCAATTTTTTTACTTGTCAAGAAAAAAATAAATCTCATAGACAAGATGGGATCAGGTTCAGGAACTAAGGCTTTGTGAGTAAATCATTAAGATGAGATTACACCACTTAAGGGGCGGATCCAGAGATTTTTCTGACAGTCTTCCAAATTATCTTTGTTGATCCATCCTCCATTTTTGACCGTCTTCCGACAAAAAATATTAGATACCTGACAATGTAAACTTGAAAATATGACCGCCTTCCGGAAGACCCAGAAGACGGCCTAAATCCGCCCCTGCCACTGACATGTTTGGTATCTATGAGTAGTTATAATTTAATGTGACATAAAGACAGGTATTTTACCTGGTCCTCAGTACTTTACAACACATCATGCAACGCCCCCTACAAGATATTAGCTCCTTAGGTAAGTGTTTTATCCCTCAGTGTACTGAACTGATCTCTTGACAGCTTTCACCCTCATTAATTGATCTTGATCACAGTGATAATTACAGTAATAATCATCAAATTCCTTCCTGGCACATTCCTTTAAACTCTGAACATAACCACCAGATGGAGACACAATCATATGCGTGATGCTGCAAAACCATCCAATTAAAGGAAAGGCCATAAAAAAAGGTATAGAGTACATCTCCTGTGAGTCTCCGTTTCATGTGCCGTGGTAATTTTTTACTGATATGGGAGATAATATTTCAATATGCCTCTTTCTGAAATCACTGTCCTTGACCTTACCTTGACCTTTTCTTGGCCTCAGTTTAAACCCAATATGAATCTGACCTGTGGTAGCTGCCTGGCTGATCTGGTATCTCATTATATAAATAGTTAAATATTAGACTTATAAAAGTTAACAGCTTGACTGGGCTAGTGATACTTTCAGCAACTGTTTCATACTATATTAACCCAACATCTATAGATTCCAACGTCCCCAATGGCCATCATTTAGATCAACTAGCAGTAAATGTTTAATAGAGACACAGTCGATGGATACTTACACACAAAAACTCTGCATCTACAACATCAGGTAGATCAAAAGTCTACTTTCTCTCCGTGCACATGCACAAAATCTCTAGCTCGTCTCCAACTTATTGCCCCCGCTTTATCTTCCAGTCCAACTCCTCCACCATGTTAGCTAGGTCTGAAAGAAGAAATAAACTATACAGTGGATTGATCTGACAATCTGTTATATCCCATTACAGCTCACATCCACAAATAATTCAAATGAAAATGTGAGCATTTCATTTTCAGCCATAAATAATAAAAATCAATGTCATAACGATGTCTGCACAATCTGCTTGATTTTCTGTGGACATATAATTAAGGGGACAATATATGTACAGTATATTGTTTTTGTAATCATAATATGCAATCATTTCACGAAGTAGCCAGTGCTTTTGTTTCAAAGAATTGTTCCTATACCTACTGGCTGGGTTACCTACAGCACTGCAACCCTTGCTTAGTACATGCTACTGTAACTGTTAAATTGTGTTAAGACAATATGTTGTTAATTTATAATAAAAATGTCATAAAATAAATTCCCAAGATTTGTCCTTTCTATAAGTAAGTTCTCTTATTTGTTAAAACAATATAGATGGTAGGTGATGGCATGATGCAAATTTTTAAAAAAATTTTTCTCCATTTTCAGTACTCAGCTCTGTTTCTTTCAACCCATCCATTCAACCCATTCAATCCATAACATAATTGCAACCTACTTTTTCCCAATAAAACATTTGTAATTTAATCAGCTCTTCCCAAATCAATTCACAGTGCATGTTCACAAATGATGATATTGGGTCGCAACTGGAGAGAGAGAGAGAGAGAGAGAGAGAGAGCGGGAGAGAGAGAGAGACTTGACATCTGAGAGCAAATAAAACACTGATAAATTTGTAATAAAAGTACCACTGACAGGACTATATAAAGATTTTCTCAATTTACCATATCAAGAAGTGTGAAATCAAAGCAGACATGCTGAAACTGTCAGTCCGATCGGTCATGACTGGGAAAATTTGTCTGGACCGGTAAAAAAATGGACTTGGTCAGTCCAAAGGAACGACAAGAGTTTTAAGAACCGCAACTTTAAATTTACAGTCATCCTTCAACATACTTCACTAAAAAAATTATATAAAACCCAAAGCGTTTTTTCCCTTCCACTTCAAACCTATCATATTCACAAACAAAGTAAGCTACCCTAATCGTACTGGTAGAATCTGTCTCAAATGAATAGGGTGATTTTCGGTCCAACAAAAGTCCATTCGGTCTGGCAAATTTTTCATTACTGCCGGTCCAAATGTCGGGCCATTCTGAAAAGTTTTCAGCATGTCTGATCAAAGTCTCCAATTCACAGCTGAAACTAGGTACATGGGATATATATATATATATATATATAGTCCCTTTGCAGGTTTTCAGGAATAAGATTGCCATTTAGTGAAACAGTCGGAAAACATGGCATGGGGTCCAGGGGGGGGGGGGGCTACCCAGCCCAATGCCAATGGTATTTTTATCTCCCAAAATATAAAAAATTTGCCAACAGTCTGAAAATTCTCCACCCTATGCTGATGTAATGTCATATAATTGAAATATTTTTCACCCTAGCTGAAAACCCCAGCATTTAAATATATCAAAGGCCTAACAGTACATCTTTGTCATATCTCCCTATATACAGATAAACCCACTGAGTCTCTTGTGTGTGTATCCATGGCAATGTCAGTATCTTGTGTGTGTACCCATGGCAATGTCAGTCTCTTGTGTGTGTATCCATGGCAATGTCAGTCTCTTGTGTCTGTATCCATGGGAATGTCAGTTTCTTGTGCCTGTATCCATGGAAATGTCAGTCTCTGGGGCTGGTCTAAACATCCTAATTTTCTACTCAGGTATATCACACACTGAAGATTTCATTTTTTTTCACCAGTTCTCTCACTTACTAGTGCTTTGTCTCAATGCATCCATGCATGCTACTAGCATTTCCTTTCCTATTTTAGCAAATGATATGTTCCCAAAGCGTACTCCTGGGCTTGTCAAGATGGAGGTTTGTCTCAATCTGAGCAAAACTAATGACGTGGAGCAGTAAGGCAGACAAATCTGTGTGAGAATTACATCAGCTGTACCTATATAGTTACACACACGCCCCAGACTGAATAATACTTCAATAAAACCCTATAACTGTGTCATGGTGAAGATAACCACTGTAGCTTATGTGTGGAGAATTCATGGTGGTTCTTCTGTGGCTATTTTATCACGAGTCAGGTCACTTAAAACACAAGACTGTGTTCAAGATCTAAAACAGTTTCAAATATTGGAAAGAAAATGTGATTTCAAGGAAGACATCTATTGTGGCATGGCCAATAAAAAAGGAGGTCAACTTTACATATGATACATTACCTAAATCAATAAACCAATGGCAATCAGTATGTACACAACTTTAAATAAAAAATTGGTAAATACCCCCTCCCCCCAACTCCCACTTGGCCTATATTAGGATCCAACATGTTCCTAGACGTACCAAATATGAAATAAATATATATACATTATAAATTTAGTTAAAATACAACTTTGAAGAGTTAAATGCAAAACAAAAACCACTGAACGCCCCTCCTACTCAGTATATCATAGCCACTCCTTCTGTGTATTTGTCTGCGGTAAAGTTTCTTGTATTAAAAACTTGTGATATAAAAAATACAGATACACACTAGTTCTTGGTGTTTTTGATGATAATTTAACAGCTAGGACACTCCAGTGAGCGTGGAGAAACAGTCTGGTAAAAACAACATGTTGGGAAATTGAGGAGCAAATTCTCCTACATTGTAGTATAGAAATTAAATTTGTCTACGACACCACACATAGTACAGTGCTGAGTAAGTGCATGAAGAATTAACATATCAGTATAACCTAAGGGCACATTCAGAACAAGTCAATTCCCGGACTAACAGACACAAGAATCAAGTATGGTCGGCCCACTTGAAAGCTTGCTGCATGATCCCCTTAAAGACACTGATTAGATTTCCTGTGGGGATTATGGGTTATGCTCTTCAGGTGGGTCAGCCATACTTGATCTGCAGATCTGTTACTTAGCGGATCAACTTTGGTTGTAAATGTGGCCTTAGAAACTCAGTTCACTGCTGAAATTGCTGCAAATATTTTGAAATTTATCGTGTTGATATGTTGTCCAAAGCTTAGACCACACACACACACACACACACACAGTAGCAAATACAGGAGAAAAAGAGAGACATTGTTTAAAACGCCACATCCCGCCATTCAGTGACCTTATGGCTAGGACACATACATGTATGTTACAGCAATGTACAGGCTTATGATAGATGGCTATAGACTATGCCAATGTGCAAAACCCATCTTTCCATCACTGCAGTACCGATACTGTTGTTCATGACTAATAGCAACAACTTATCTAATCCACTGTAATGAGGTACTGTAACATGTACATGTACATGTAGTTACACTGCATTATGATGAAGCTCAGTGAAATGCTTTTATGTGGTATTTATATCAGGCAATACCTCTTCGGCATGTGTGAAACGTTAAAAACATTCTCCTGACTCATCACTTACCTCAGACGTGATTTTTACACGGTTCAAATAACGTCAGTAAAGGTAAAAATCCGGAAGCACTTAAGAGAAAAACTTTTTCATGGGCGCTGCCATATTGGGTTTCTCTATTTAAAAGAATGGCGCTCCGAGGATCACCTTCAAATGAGAAAGAAAGCAGTATACATATCCTTGTGCAGTGTCGGTACGGCATTTACCCTATGGGGTTATAAGGAACCACTGTATCTAAAAAGAGATATAATATACAGAGAGGCAAAGGAGACATGAAACTTGCATTCAGACAAAAATAGATAGGCTCTATAAATAAATTTTAAGTACATGTACAGGAGATGAAAAAACGTGCAAACGGATGAAATGTTCATCATTAGTAGGCCTAGATCAGGGAAAACAAAAGGATTTTTAAAAAATGAAAAAAAAAAATGAAAGTGGAACAGTACAAAATGACTGATTTAAATGTTTTATGTAGCCTAATATAAACTAAAAGCCGAGTCTTATAAGGATGAAAGATGGTAATTAATGAATTAGGCCTACCATCGAAAAAGTATGGGGGCGTATAGGCCTATCACGGGAGTGAAACGTGTTTGGATACAATACATGTACATGAAAGTATGAGTGCATTTTAAAGTGAAGTTTTAAAAAAAATCAACTAATAATAATAATAATAATAATGATATTTTTTAATGACGAGAATCCCCATTTTATGTAGACCAAGTATTTCGTTGTCTGCGTGGGGCATGCCTTAAATTGATCAAGAATAGGTACGGAATAAATGGAAATAAAAATCGAAAAGTTATACCTACTGTAAGACTAGAAAATCCCATGATAAACTAAAAGGTTTATATGAACTTTTTTCTTAATATTAATTTTTACAGTATGTCCGACGTATGGTAGGCCTACTAGGCCTAATATTGCTCAAATTTCGGAAGACGGAACGTTTTAAATAGCGGCGCGTTTAGTAAAGGCATATTCTGTTTGGAATGTTCGCACCAAATTTATTTTTCATCGAGAAAAAAAGGTAATTTTCACCCATTCTCAAGTTATTGAAGGGACCCTTTTTGCGCTTGGATGAGATGTTATTTCCAACTAAATAACTTAGTTCGTAACGAATCCGATTCGTTTAGACCACCACGTCTTCCTGACATTTCAGTAGGAAACATCGAAATTTGGTGCTTTTAATTTGAGAGGTTTTATAATTTTAAAAGTCTGCATTGGTAGCTCTGCAGGGCATCTAGTTTTAAAAATGATTTGGGGACATTTCTAACGGCGTATAAAGTATCATTTTAATAATGTCTTAGATATTGGCAAATCAATTTTAACTGATATTTAATTAAAATATTAGC
>NW_019775921.1:56077-165416 GCF_001039355.2 Lingula anatina | reverse complement strand
GGGGGGGGGGGGGGAACGCACCACCTTTTTCCTGGGAAAAAGATCCTCTCAGGATACAGCTTGCAAATTGCTCTAAGTGAATTAATTTTCAGGGTTAAATGTCTACTTAGTCTAAAAACAAGCGACCCCCTTTTAAATTGCCGGCTACGGCCTGTCTGAGCGGTGTGTAGTTCACGGTTAGAAGCCTTCGATGACTGTCCTTTTGACCGGAACAATGTTCGCTCTTAATCAAACTGTTATTTTGGCCCTACCTTTATACCGTTAACGTAAAGGGCCCGCTCCTATCAGAAAAAAGACCTGTCATTATCAGTTAATTTATGTTTTATTTATTATATATAAAAATCTTCAGCGTATGTGCACAAAACATGCAGTGGGGGTGGGGGGGGGAGGGTGATAACCGTGTTAAGTATATTTAAGCCACGTAGATAATTGCTAGACATCGCATCACCTTCAAGGGACAGTGCGTGGGATAACATACAAAACAAATCTTTGAACTGTCTTCAACGCGTAGGAATTTTTACCTAAATTTTCACCAATGTATAATATATAATGACGTAATCATGCCGATGTATTCAGCCTAGAATATGCGTACATGTAATAAATGTAATGTTACTGGCCATGGTGAGTACTTTTATCCTTGTCTGTTCCTTGTATTTGAACTATCTCTAAAATTTCTTTTTACTGCGCAATATGTGACATGTCCCCGAAACATTGGTGAAATCAACCTGAACTAAAAATAGAAAAATATCAGCTAAAATAAACGTTCTCGACCTGCCCCTTAGACGTATCGTTAAAAGGGCACGTTAGTTTGCTTTGATGTCACGATCTAGACTGGGTTCCTATATACCTAGATTGATCTAACAGCATCGATCCATCTCCAAGAGGTTTCTCGCTAAATAGCTTTCAGCTTAAGTGGGTTAGATGGCACGCCTACTGAAGCTGATAAACGATGATTAATTATCCCCTAGCAACTTCAGTAGGCGTGAAAGACATCTAAGCCGGTTAAGTTGATTGCAATTTAACGAGAATCCCCTTGGGAATAGATCGATCCACAGTGCGATAGGAACTGGGAATGGTCCCCAAGATAACAAGGACTGGAAATAAATCCAGCCCAGAATTAGACCTGGCTGTCAAGTACGAGCGGGATTTAGTGAAAGAAAATTGCAGTTATTTCCAACAAAAACAAGACCGAGTTATATTTTTGTTTGATGTTTGGCGAACAGTTTAAGGGACGTGAATTTTGTCGATTTCAGTCATCTCGAAGATATGAGTCGCTTGTGGAGATTGGCTGTGCTGGGCCTAGTCTTCGTGGTGCTCGATGAATTAGGATACGGTTTGTTCAAGTGCAAATACTTCCTACAACAGAAATTGATCTTATATGTAACTTTTTAAACGACAATTGTAATCTTCATATAATGCACCTTTGAAAGACCTGAGTACGTCATCTGATCCATTGTTTCATTATTCAACAAATTCTTCCTTCAGTTGGTTATATCTGGACAACAAAAATATTTGATTAGGCTATGACAAAATTAAATTCACGCATATGCAAACTGAATATCTGATTCAGGGGAATGCAACGGTGCCGTAGACAGAGACACTTATGCAGAAGTCGTTTGTGGGATGACAGAGAAAGGGATTGTTTGGAGGAGCTTCCATAGTTGTGCGGCAGCAGGAATGGGCGTGACTACAGTTAGCACATATTTTAGGTAAGCTCGGATGTCTGTATTCTCTGATGTAACAGGGGTCTCTGGTAAAGCCTGTTACAAAATTGAAAAAAATCGTAAAAGACTAGTAGGTACCCCAGCGGTAAGAGAATAGGATATCTGTGTATTTTGGCGGCAAGGGGAGGGGCGTGGCCACTGACAGCTGGGAAGGGCATGGTTTAGTTTTGTATGACAGCTGGCATGGGCGTTCCTCTATAAGTTGTGAGTGTGAACTGACATTTTGTATTGGTGTCTGGTTTCTCGACTGTGTCACAAAAAGTCTCAGCAAATCCGCCTTGTGCTTATAAAAGCTGTTCAATGAAAACGAGGGCTTTTTGGTATGATATCAATATAGAGTATTTCAAAGTCACTTTCTTTAGTAAATGAGAAGCAATAAACGTTCGTTTTAAACTTCAGAAATGGTTGCAAGGATTTGGTGATAAAGTCTTTACCAGACGTAGCTAAAGCTAAACACCTAGCGTGCAAACTCCTGGAGAAAATGGCCAACGAGTGTGTCAGTCTGTACGGGGCAAACGTCTCGGATTGGCGGATTGAAACCGGATGCACTCTGACCACGCCCCCTTTAACCACGCCCAAGACAGCCACACCCACGCTTATTAGTAACACCATAAAAGCTTTGTCTACCGCTAAACCAAGTGGTAAGTCTGACGATATTTGTATATTTTAAGATGAAAGTAAGTATTAGTCCTTTTGTCGAATGCCCTAGACCAGTAATGTAAGCATTCCTACTCAGCCTGCTAAAACTAGAACTATCAGCCATTTTTGACCTGATGGTACTCATGCGACTATTTATTTGTTTATTTTACTTCTAAATTACCAAACATTAATTGTTCGTGCTTTTATTATTTAGTCATGTAACGCATTTCTTTCCATATTTCAAAGATAAACATCGTTTTTATCTAGTAAGGAAGCCAATGTTTTACCTAAAAAGAAGTAACCTGTCGTTCATATCTTCCTAGTAAAAAATAATTATTTGTTTATGCGCTTTGTCAATTCATTCGGGGAGTGAAAATATGTTAAGTAACACTTTTGAGTTGCTTGGCAATTAATGACAGGCGATATCTTTCTTGATGTTACCTGAAACTAATGAGCATCTCCACATTGTATGTATACTCTGTAAACCTAGAAGGCATTTGTGTAGGGGAGAGAGCGAGAGAGTGATTTCTAATTTGAGTGTGACATAGGACCATTTCCGAAGCACATGCACAGCTTGCGCTAGCGGGCAGTTTCTTCCGGCAAATGATTCTAGTAAATAATTTCCAGAAAATAAAAGTATGTTGGTAAATATACTCTATGTAATAGATTTAATTGCCCCATTGGTTTACCGTGTTACAGTGCCTCAGTCGCCCAGGCTTCCGCCGCCCTGTGACTTTGACAGCGGTGCACAGTTATGTGGGTGGTCGCAGGACGAGAGAGAAAGCCAGAAATGGATTCTTAACTCTGGACCCACGCCGTCAATACTCACAGGACCCTACGGAGACGCCAGTTCCAACGGAAGTGGTACGTACGTACGTCATGGTTATCTAAAAGTTTAAAGGCGGCATGATACCCGCTAGAAAATAAATTAATGTTTAGACAATTCAGAAAAATCTTCAAGGAACTGAATATTCACAGTCAAAAAATACATTTACATGTATGTTTACGCGCTTATACCAATATCGCAAAGTCGGTTTTACGCTGTCGACTATTCAAGTTTAGCAAGCTAATAGGTTTAGTGGGGTGTTTTAGTCTAAATGATGCTTGGTGATCAATCTACCTGTGTAATTCACCTGAGCTATACATGTCTGGCTCGTAGCGTGGACTCTCAGTTATTTTTGTTGACTGAAACTAGATTTAGACCGTAAACATACTTGTACTGTACGTGCTTTGACTTAAAACCGTCTAACTTTACTTTTACATTGTCATTATCAAGGTAGGTACATCTACGCTGCAGCATCGTGGTTTTTACATCGAGCCAGGCTGCTTTCTCCGGAAATCACCATCCATCGGCCATCTTTTTTCTGCCTTAGTTTTCACTACCACATGTATAATTGGAATCTTCCGGTTTCGCCGATAGGTGGCTCTGCTGGCGTTAATGGCAATGGGGTATTGATTGTTGGAAGGTATTATATTTACTTGTTCTACACGATTTTTATATGAATAATGGTCGACACTCATATTAGTGTTAGCCTTACAGAGATACGGAAAGATTTTTACAGACCCATGCTCCCCCAAACAGAACTATGTGTACCCTGTGAAATCACCGCATATTACGTACTGCATGAGTGTTACAGGGAAGATACACGTACAGTGTAGTACGTAGATTAATTGGTACTGGCGCACCGACTTCAGATTTCCTTATATATCAGTCATTAATTTACTTATTTGTTCACCGTTAACAATTAAACCCTTCCAAATTAAATTTATCATTCAAGTAAAGGACTTGAATTTTAGGATTGAATTTCCATAACATCATGTGCCACAACCCGTCGAGATTGCAACATTTTTTCATTTTTGTATGTGATGGAATTTCAACGTTGAATCTTATTTTCCAAATTTAACGTGAATTGGATGCCAAGGCTACTTTAACTCAACCATTGTGTGGTTTCTAGACATTCAGTTCTGGGGTTGTTATGTGACCGTCAGGGGTGGATCCAGGATTATTTGAAGGGGTGGTCCGGAACGACAGGCCTCAGATGTGAACCCGACCATCGCCCCCTAGGTGTGGGGATCGGAGCCTGCTCAAGGGCCGCGAATTTTTTTTTTGTGTTTTGGAGAGCAAACAGTGCCCTTTGGTACGGTTTAGAACTATGATTTAGCCCGACAAAATTCTAATTCCAAAAGGGGAATATTGATGTGTTACATTNGGAGGGACCCCCGTCCCCCTCTCTAAATCCGCCACTAACCCTGGCGTTATACGCTTTAATCGGTTTAAGGGGTATGTTTCGGTGTAATGCGATATATTTTCTCTCTGGATGTGTGTAAAATAATATACACTGCCACCATTGAGCGATATATGCCTCGATTACCTTTGGCACTGACGCTCGAAGTGTTCTTGCCTTTATCGCTCGGAGTTAATGTGTCACAGACCCAGTGTCACACGTACGGATACTGATAAGAAAGTACTCACATTTCATCGAAAAAAAAACCCTAAAGGCGTACAAAGCGAAAAAAGCCCTAAAGGAGAACAAAGCGTATAACGCCACAGTCACATGACACCTGTAGATATGTAACATATGTATATGCGTTTCCACATGCCTCCTAGGTTGTCCAGCGGCAAGTATACACCACTTGGAGCTGTGAAGGGAAACCGTAACGAATGGCTTCGGGCTCAGTTCTCGCTCGACTTCCTGTTCAGTCCCATGACATTTCGGGTAAGGCTTTTAAGTCTTGAGAGATGTCTTAAGCTTTGAATTTGCTATTTGAGCATGTAATTATGCCTTGCTGTTTATCTTGTGTTTTTTGTGATGAAATACTTTGCAATATAAGGCGAAAGTCTTATAATGAATACTCTGAAAATCATGGCGACTTTATAGAGAGTCACATGTACGTAACAGATAATTAAAAGATTTTGATGCCATTACTTGCCTTGGCAATAAAACGCGTAGCCTACCGAATGAATTATATTACAACAACATTTGTTTTTAGAAGTTTTAAATTAGCTCTACTTGCTCAATCTAAAACTTTCAATTACCGGTACGATATTCAACAGCTTCAACAGCTTCCCGAGGAGAACAATATCACTATTCTAAATATTACGATTTTATATGGGACCATTCCCAGACGGTATCGAACTAGCTGTGGATTGATCTATCTCCAGGGCGATTCTCACTAAATTGCAATCAACCTAAGCGGCTTAGATGTCTGTCACGCATACTAAAGCTGTTGAAGTAATTAATTATCGTTCAGCAGCTTCAGTAGGCGTGCCACACAACTAAGCCGCTTAAGCTGAAACAATTTAGAGAGGAACTGCTTGGTGATAGATTGATTCTGTTAGATCTATCTAGGTATGGGAACCCAGTCTATGTTACCGTAGGATCATTTGTCACCACATGCGACACATCTAAGTTACTAAATAAGACTAATATTTTATGCTTATATATAATTTTAATGTCAAACACACTCCGCCCACAAACTATACATGTATATCAACAACGATACTTTTGACAATTAAAACCACTCTTTCCCGATTTCAGTTTTATATAGAAACAACGACCGGTGTGCTATACCCCTATAATGTAGCTGTGGATAATTTGGAGGTCCGAGAAGGAGCCTGCAAGTGGAAATGATTACATATAAAATGTACAGAACGTGACGGCCTTTGAGAAAACAGCTATTACATAGACACCATGTAATTCACTGTGAATACGATCGGCTTCGGAAGGATGTTCAACTATTTACCAGGATATTTTTATCTTTTTCTCTATTTTGATTGAGAAATGAAAACTTACACAGCTTGAAAAAATTGTAGTAGTATATCTAACTTTTTGTTTTTTAATAAGAAACGGTCTCGATAATTCAGGTGATTTGCCAATTTATTCAAAATAAAGGCACGGCGCGTATGCTATTTTCCTAGTTCTGCGTCTTTTGTTAACTTCTGTAAACTTCTTATATAAATATAAAACTATATAAAAGAATGGTTTCAGTAGCGCTGGGAAAACAATTGATACATTTGAGACTGCTGAACAAAAGCTGAGGGTCCTTGAAACAGAATCCGCATATCATTAGATTCATACATGATAGAGTAAGCATGACGTAAGCTCCCTGTTTAAAGTAAAGGGAACTAGGCGTGTCTCAAGGGGACTCTCCTACTCGGCACAATTTCAGGAATACTGCTCTGTGGTAGGTCCGTTATTTTTTTTAACACTAGCTGGTACCAGCAACCACTGTGTATTCCTATACGTCAAAATAGCTGTGTTTCCTCCTCGGTGATTTGGTCCGACAACACCAACACTTTGTGGACTGACCTTCGATAGCTCATTGATAAATGTTACGGTCCATGACTTTGTAACCATTACGATTACGATGTGTCGTCATTAATCCTGTAAAGATAGGCCATTGAGTAATTGTACGCCGCCATTATTGCATACCTCTGAGCTCGCGCTGGAGCACCCTCGAATAGGCAGCGAAAAAAAACGCAGATATACAAGTATAGACGATGGGCAATGCTGTTTGACCATGTCAAATAATTTACAGGCGAAATTGTCTCTCGAAATTTCGGGCCACATTATCCTACTTATCCTTCTTGTTAAACAATTAAACGATTCTATGCTGACATATATTATTACTGTTGTATTGATTGTTAGAAGTATATAATTATCCAGGCGCGAAAAATCTAACAATGTTTTTGCTAAAAGAAATTGAAAGAGGCTAACAAAATATGCATTTTACTATGTTTTCCAAATTTGGTAAATTTTGCGTATCTGTGGTGGGGAGACTGCACTCTATTTTCAAAGGGAGTTTCCAGTCCCTTGAACATCACATTTTAGATGTTTATAATTTTCTACAGTGATACGTATAGTATGTATACATAATTCAGTAATCAACTCACTGTCTGCTGGTGGTCATTATAATAATTTATTCAGCTTTTGTTCATGTAAAATTACCATATTGTTTCCTGTGAATGCTTTATCTTATACCTCTGTTTGTTTTCAAAAAGTAATAAATATATAGCAAATAAATAGCTTAATATCAAAATAGTCAAGTAAAAAGTGTGAACGATACTTTCCCTTTGTGTTGCTAGTAAATGTATATAATTCTTCTCACACGATGTCCACAGAATCCCGTTTATGATGATGCTCATATACGGTCATCAATACAGAACAAATCCTTTTAAAGTGCTACTTTGTTGGACACACAAGAAGTTAATAATCCAGTATAAATCACAGTTGGTTTTCTTTGTTTTTCTTTAACCATGAGTTCAGTGTCTTTTTGTCGTGTTCCAGCTGACCTTTGAATTTTTTTATCAAATCTGCTCTCACGTTATATCGGGTGCCCGCTGCCATGGTATGTATAACCCTTATGTTGGCAATTTTCTTAGATCTATTTGGTTTATAAACCGCTGTTATCCAATTGTCGGCAAACCAGCCTGTAAAAACAGCAGGGTAATGAAACCCAAATATGTCAATATGTGTCCTGTGAACGAAATCGTACGTCAAAATTTGTGAGTTTCCTCCTCGATGATTAGGTCCGACAACGCCAACATTTGGTGGACTGAACTTGGAGAGTTCAGCGATAAATGTTTCGGTCCATGACTTTGTCACCATTTTTGTATCATCATTAATTCGGTAAAGGTAGTCGATTGAGTCATTGTACGCCGCCATTATTGCGTAATTCTGAGCATGCGCAGGTGAACCCTCGAATGGGCAGCGAACAAAATGCAGATATATAAGTATAGACGATGAGCAAAGCTTTCCGACCATGTCGAAAAATTTAGCTTTGAAAGTATCTCGCGAATTTTGATCTTTGAAGAAAGCATCCGTGTAATCGTAGCTAATATAGAAATGATAGGAGTAACCTTCCGAAACTGTCTCACAGAAACTTGGCATCATCGTTGTAAAAACTGGAAGTGTGGACAAAACTGAGGATGGTTTAAATCCCTTGGTACTGATAGCACAACCTATACCGATAGATATTTGTTTTGTGTTCGTGGCATTCACACCCAGAGTGAACTTTGTTCCGTTATATCTGAATATGGAAGACACAGATACATATTTTCTCAGTCGAGCAATGTTTGTAACGTCCACGTCATACATGATGATCAAAGTCGACGTTGCGATCATTATACAAATCACCATGGTTACCATAATGCCTTCTTTCAATGACGTCATTTTCACGAAACTCTGAATTATTGTTAGTCGATATTATGGAATGTTCGGAAGATTTTCACAACGTCAAATTTTAGTGTGTATAATGTTTCATAGCACCTTGTAAAGAATCATCCATTATTTACGATGAGTGAATTATCCGCCAATCACCATCTGCATAACACTTGGATTGTCCCTGTCCTTGCAATATACAAGTTAAGAGAGGGGAAGGCGGTAATGCAGGTTTTGATTAACTTGTCAATCCCCACGTGTGAACATATCTGGCTGTGTTCTTCAATATGACGCCATGGTGTTGGCAAGGTGTTACAGCGAAGAACGTACATCTGTCACACGCATAGTTTACACAAATCAATTAATGAAATAAGGTATGAAGTAACTGCTCTGGTTTATTGATTTGTTTTCTGTTTTATGATGGCTGGATTCTGCTTTCCTCTATTAACCAAGAACCATTCTCAAGGGGTGTGTTTTACTGAAATATAATTGATACTAAAATAATAACAAATGACATCAATCTTTGAGAAATTGAAAATGAAATGTAAAGCGGAATTATAAAATTCGATCTTTAAGAATGAAATCTTTAACATTTATTGTTCAAAAGCCCAATGCAAAACATACCATATAATCCTGTGCATGAGGGGTTCATCGGTCGATGCATAAATAACATGCAAATCAGAATTCATATGTACAGCAGTAATGCATGTACTGCATAGAGCCTTATTTTACCTTCGGGGATTCTCGCATATATAAAGATTTATAGCACAGACTTGTGTTAACTTCCGCCTTACTTAATGATTAACAGCGACAAACGAACTGGCGGAAAACTGGTGAAAAGGTGTGGAGTCCCTTTGCGTAATCACACGGTAGAACCTCTTAAAACATATCGCGTATCGCTTAAGCCCTTTTCATATCTAGCGGTACAATCTACTTTATTTCCAGTTTGGGAGATGGACAACCTAGTATCGTGGCTACAACGTGCGTTTTCCTTCGAAAATACAGTATATGTAAATTTTACCTTGTTCCCTGACCACGCTAAATAAGAATGGGACTAGTAAATGAGCATACTTCAGCGTAATTACTTGTCACAAAATAAAAATGAATATCAAAAAGCAACTATTTACCTTCAGCCACGACGTGCAGAGGTGCCTAAAACAATGTATGTTCTTTCATCCATCCTGCAGTTTTGATAAAACCAGTAAAATCTAGAATACTGGACTCTCACAGACAGCAGATGATATGGGCTCCGACGTTTCGTCTATATCCCTTCCTCAGGAAGGTGCGCTAAATGTAAGAAGCCTCATTCACCCTAATTCATTTTTATCATGTGACAATCAGCACAACTTAAGCCTCCCCCGCCCAAAGGCATGACAGTGCTTGAGAGTTGGCTCTTGGCGACAGGGACAATTTATCTTAGTTACCTTTACAATGTTGGACTTTGAGTGAAAAAAAATTAAATACACTTTTCACCTTTTTTCGTAACGATTTTATTTATGCAATTTATCTTATTATACGATGCAGTGTGTACATTTATAAATGTTATTGTTTAAAGCTAACATGTACAACTAGCACATTTTTTTAAATATTAACCATTTTTCATAACACCTTCGACACATTACCAAAATTGTGGGGATCCAGACTGAATGCATACACACTGTATAAGAATGTGGAAAAATTAAAAAACGGCACCATCGCACAGTCTTCATTTTTTCCTAGTGTGAAATAAAAGACCTTTTAAGGCCTTACTAAAAAAAAAAATATCAGATACTAAAATTCGCTTTCCACAAATGTTTAAGATTTTGGCAAGTTTTGTGTATCTTTGGTCGGGAATTGTGGATAAAATATCCAAAGGTCTACCGGGATAATGATCTCGGCAGAGAGTCCCCCATGTTACAGAGTCCGCTTCCCATTCAATTTGTACAGGTAAGCCTCACCCCAGATTTTGACCCACTTTGGTCAGTCTAATAACTAATTGGAGGGCGGACCTTCTGTTACACGGACCCTCAGGTTCGTTGCACCAGTGTCCTCCTAATTTTCACAGTTCCCAGGATGTCCTGCAGCAAGTATACACCACTTACGGGTATTATGACTCAGGGCTCCTGGTTAGTCTTCCCGTTCAGTCCCATGACATTAAGGGTTAGACTCTGGATCCTGCCACATATGTCTGTGTATCTTATTTCTCCTATTTGATAGTTTTGGACATGCATAAAACTACTTGTACGCTGCGAACGCTGTATTGAAGGTAAAAAAAAAATATATGTATAAAGTTAATACGCAATGGTTCGACCGGGCCGGTGTAGGTAGAGCGTGAAATGTGTGATATGTGTTCTTGGGCGGAGATGGGTTTAACACGCTCACCTTCCAGTGCGATCGGCATCCGCAGCTTTTAGCAGCAAAAGATGTAAAAAAGACCTAGTGTTGCACACTGCACATTGCATACGCATATAAAATGCAATACATAGGCAAAGTTTGTACTGAAATCATTATCTACATACGGTATAAGACCGCCACATGTAAGTGAAAGCAATCTAATTTTTTCAAAATTGTGAGCGTACAGCTGTCTATAAAATGTTGTATGACCCTAAAAGGAACTAAATATACGCAAAAGTGTGTCAGGTGCACTAGGGCACCCATGCTTTGCATAATAGTAAGTTGGCATAAGCAATCTCAATGTTTCTATACGGTGTGGTTTCAACATCTCCTTGCTGGACCATCTTGCAACACCTTACAGCTTTCAGACACATTCGGGAAATCTTCCTTTGTTACGTGGGTCAATCGTTTCAAACCTATACGCACCAGCATTCTTCAAGAAAAGAAGTTGGAAACAATAATATCTGCAGTGCAGTAAAATTCGGAAGGAAGAGAGAAGACACATCAGGTTTTTTTCCCTGTAAATATTTTATATTAGGAGTCCGCTTGTCCTCTCATTTTCTCTCCCACTTTTTTCATCATTACAATCTCATTTCACCTACATGTGTAATGGTAATATCTCTTAAATCAGAGTAAAGCAAAAGTGAGTATTATATTGCATAGTTCTGTAAAGGGATCACAGTAATAGTACATGTAATAGTGATATATCTTATAGGAAGGTCGTTCCACTCAATAGGTCAATAGACTTGAACAGCAAGATCGCCGTATGCTCTTAATCTGGAATTAACAGAAGTCCTGGATCCTTAATGAACATTACTGTCTGTAGGTAGATTAGTAAAATTAAATTTGACTGGAAAAAAGTGGCGAGCCCTATTTTGTACTAACATGTTCAGTTTTTATTTTAAAAATCTTTATTTTTGAAACAACGTTGTTTTGTTTTCAGTATTTTCTCATTGTTTACTGCAATTACTATGATCAATTAAACCGAGAAAGCAATTGAGTGATGGCACATTGTTAAGAATAAAGTCACCAGGTGCATTTTTCAAAAGAAAGAAAAGTTTTCCATTAATAATCTAAACAGGTTTTGTAAAGCGCATGAATAGATGCATCTTATAAATAAATAATTAAATAAATTTATGACTTGCTTGCAAGCTATAATTCAATAGATCTAACAAACATTATAGTGTCAGTCTTTGAAAAGAGCTGAAAAACTTTAAATCTCAAGCAGCACATGTGGTTTAATTGTGTTAGCAGAGAGAAATTCACCCCCTCAATTGTCTGTCCACAGCCAAGGCCCGCCACAGGGGGGGGGGGGGGTTCACTGGCCTTTTTTTCTCAAACTTTTAAAGGTCAGTGAGTTGATTGGTCCATTTTCCAGGCACCCACATAATAGCCAATCACACTGGATCTGGATAAAACTGGGCAAGCTGAAAGATATCAACACCTAGTATCACTTCAGGCAATTTAACTTTAATAAAAGACAATGGTCCCGTTTTAATATTTCAGGTATCTCTTCACAGCACAAAAATCGCAAAAAAAAAAAAAAAAAAAAAAAAAAAAAAAAAAAAAAAAAAACTAACTAACTAACTAACTAACTAAGAAACGAACAAACGAGCAGATAAATATTCTGACGTAACAAGGATTACAAAGTTATATGAACAGGACCTATGTTATTATCATAAATGTCGGATGTCATTATGTAAGTCCCACCCACACCCATATTGCCATTACATTGATGCTATACATCGAGCTTTATAAATGGATTAGGTGTTGGCAAAGTCAAACCACAGAGCACAAATGCCGAAATTAAAGACTCACGCCACGAAATAAAGTACCCGAACTTAGGAAAGTAAAATTAGTGGTCAAAAGCACAGCGTTACGACACGCTCGTGGTAGCATACAACAATAATCGTTTATGAGGCCTGTACATTGTTGAATAAGTGACGCTACGTTTGCTTGTATCCTCTAGGGAAATAAGCAATTTGTTAAAATAGCATTCGACAATAATCGTTTATGAGGCCTGTACATTATTGAAAAAGTGATGCTACATTTGCTAATATCCTGTGGGGAAATGAGCAATTTGGTAAAAGCAATTGAAAAAAATTCAGAAGCACAATATCAGGAACATTTCTCACTTATAAATTAATGCTGGAACCAGTATCCAATAGAATGTAAGGGTTGGTTTTGAGCAGTGAAGTTTACTGGGTGATAACGAGGAAAAAAACGAAAAAAGTGAACCCATTCTAAAGTACACATACACATATGAAATCCTTACATCTTATAATGCTATCAAAGTTTCACTAAAATAGCGAAGTTTTCAGTTTTCATTTCGTCTTTCAAATCACGAATATTTGAACAACTGGGAATTTTATTCTAATTAAAAATGGATTGGGGTGATATCAGTTGAACTTACGTCGATGATAAGAGAACACCAGAAGGGCCTCATATATATATATATATATATATATATATATATATATATATATATATATATATATATATATATATATATATACAAAAAACGAACAAAGTTAAACTGTTCTCTCCATTTTAATTTATATAAGTCCCCACAGCTGTTTCGGGCCGGGAGCCTCGTCAGCCCGACCCACTGTCCGCAACGAAAATATCTTTATGGCTTTTATAGAACTGTGAAGTCCTTAAGCACCTGAGCGCCTTTTTACATGCTTTACACTATTATATCCAATTTTAATTTTAATCCAATTTAAAAATTTCAGGTTACAAGTACAGTTACAAAGGTATTTCAGACCAAGTAGGCACACGTACATGCCCCATCCGAGGACAGTGTTCATTTATTGGTTTGTTCGCGGTTATTCTTATATTGCCATGTTGCAATTGTTCAACAACCAACTTAAATTTTATAACCATTAAATGTATGAAATTAAGATTTGTTCGATTTAAATTAGACTTTTAAGTTAAAACTTTCACTGGTAAATTGTTTAGAAAAGATTAAGCTAATATCCGAACTAACATATTCACTGCATGAAACGTTCAGTATTATTTTGTTATCAACATATGCTTGCTGGCAAACGTTATGTTGTTTGAAATTGATCCGCTTCTCATTTAAAGTAATTGATAAGCCTTGAATAGCCTAATTTTCATAAGAGTTTTCAATGTATGAATTATTTGTTTCTAGGATTTTACAGATTATTGCTTGCTGAAAATTGGATAAAATATAAGACGTTTATAAGGGCAAATAACTTTCTGTAAAAATTATTTAGCCTTTGTATTTTTATACCTTGAAAACGTAAACAAAACTGAATTTAACCTTCTTTAAAATAATGCAATTCTTCTTCATGTACGCATATACATTGTAAATTGAATATGTGACGGTTTCTACAGCTCCCCCCCCCCGCCCATGTAAAATACTTCTTATCTGTGCCCTGCATCCTTTTATTCTCCTCAGACAGACAGAACAATGATTAAAGTTGCCAAACCAAAAACAAAATAAAAGATCTTTGGCAAACAGATAACATTCAGCAGTATGAATAAAAGGAAACACTTCAGCATTTTGTTTTCTGGGCTTTTCCTGTCTTAGTGAAAACTTGATTGGTACTACGATAAATTGATTTAAATATTTTCACTTAATGTTATCGTTCAATTAACGTGATATTTAGAGTAAGTACATTGTATTTCATGGGGTCCACTGAGATCGACGAAAATTGCTAAGGCACGAGTGATGGATGTGATTTATTGTACACGAAAGGATAATATATGTACAGGCAAGCACACTTGTATAAGAAGGTCGTTATGGAGAATGTGCACAGCGAAAATCTTCAGTGTCCTGAGTGTTGCAGCGACCCGCCTCTGCCTTGTTGGACCATCTTGCAACACCTCACAGCTATCATACACGTTCTTGAAATCTTCCTTTGTCTCCAAACTTATACGCACCAGCATTCTTCAAGAAAAGAAGTTGGAAACAATAATATCTGCAGTGCATTAAAATTCGGAAGGAAGAGAGAAGACACATCAGGTTTTTTTTCCCTGTAAATATTTTACATTAGGAGTCTGCTTGTCCTCTCATTTATCTCCCACTTTTTTTTTCATCATTACAATCTCATTGCAATGACATGTGTAATGGTAATATCTATTAAATCAGAATTAAGCAAAAATGAGTACAATGTCGCATAATTCTGTAAAGGGATCACAGTAATAGTAATATATTTTCTTACGACGGGACTGAACCCGGCTTAGGTTAAAATCCTCTATAATAAACACACCGATAATGGCCTTAAGAAAGGCATATAAACCAGGGCTATTAAAGTGTCCTTGGATTTAAGCAGGTTTAGGTGATAGCAAATTAGTGAGACTCTCCAGGCAGAAAGATCGATCCAAACATCTGTGGGAATGGTCCCTAGGGATACTATTTATCCCTGCTAGATCCCAACGGCTTTAGTTTTAATCCCCTACAATTAACCCACCGATAATAGCCATTAGACAGGATTATAATCCATAGCTATTAAAGTGTATTTGGTTTTATCCCTGTGACATGTACAACATTTCACCCGGAATGGTATATTTATTTAACCAGGGACTTGGTGAATCATAAACTTTGAGTACTGTGCGAATTGCAGATTATACAGTTGTTCGATGTGGTTTGCGGCAGCTGTCCTGAGTTGAAAAGAATCTGTTCATCGTTGTAGTATTACTACGCCTTCTTGCTTTCTACTTCATGACATCCATGGTCAGCTTAATGGTCAATTTACTAAGAATTCAGTTTATATATGGTATCACCCAGCTTACTTGCGGTGCATGGTTCCCAAAATCAACTAATCTCATATGGCAGGATACTCCGATAGTGCTCTCATATAGCTTATTTAAATTGTTTTGTTGGTCTTTTTGTGAAATTTAATGTTAATAAAATGATACCAGGAGCATATCATTCCACAGTCATTTATTTCCCCCAAAGTATGGTTCAGTAGGGGTGACACTTCTATTGTCCAGTGTGTGTGCATACAGGTGACCTTAACTTACAATTGAATGTGGTTTTCGATGTTATATTCTCTAGAAAATAAATCAAGTTCACAGATAATAATATCATGGTTGGCCAAAAAGAAAAAAAATGTACGCACAGTGCATCCGTGTGTATGCCTGGTTACGCCCCTGCAAACTTTAAATCTCAAGCAGCACATGTGGCTTGTCAGTCAGCAGAGAGTAATTCAATCCCCCTCAATTGTATGTCCACAGCCAAGGCCCACCACTGGGGGACTTTTCACTGTGTTGATTGGTCATTTTTTTTCAAACGTTTGAAATCAATGAGTTGATAGGCCGGTTTTTCAGGCACCCACATAATCGCCAATCAATACTGGATTTGAATAAAACTGGGCAAGCTGAAAAAAGTCAACAGCAGTGTCCCTTTAGGCAATTAGATAAGACTACATCCAAATTAAAAAAAAACTTTAAAAATTGACAATGGCCTTTCTCCATGTTAACATTTCAGGAACCTCTTCACAGCACAAAAATCTTACAAAAACAAACGAGCAAACGAGCAGATCCATATGCTGAAGTTACAAAGATTGCAAAACTATATGAATAGGGCCTATATCGTTATCACGAAAATCGGATGTCGTAATGTAAGTCCCACCCCACCCCCATATTACCATAAAATAGATGCTATAAATCAGGCTTTATAAATGGATGAGGCGTTGGCAAAGTCAAACGTCAGATTCGTGAGCACAAATGCCCAAATTAAAGACTCGAGCCACGAAATAAAGCAGCCGAACTTCGGAAAGCAAAATTAGCAGTCAAAAGCACAGCGTTACGACACGCGCACCGCTCTAACCCTGTATTCGTATCTTCTCATTTTACATCTATATATATATATATCGTGGTATGAGTTATTAATTTTGTAATTCGCGCTCCCAAATCTACTGCTCGTGGTAGCATACAACAATAATCATTTAAGAGGCCTGTAAATTATTGAATAAGTGACGATTCATTTAATACCCTGTGGGGAAATAAGCATAAGCACAATATCAGAAACATTTCTCACTTATAAATTAATGCTGGGACGAGTATCCAGTAGAATGTAAGGTGGGGTTTTGAGCAGTGATGTTTACTGGATGATAATGAGAAATAAAAAGAAAAAATATATTGGCCCATCCTTAAGTACACATACGCATATGATATCCTAATATATCATAATGTTATCAATGTTACACTAAAATAGCGGAGGAATTTCAGTTTTCATTTCGTCTGCCAAAGCACGAATTGAGCACCTGGGAATTTAAATCTAATTAAAAATGGATATCAGGTGATATCAACTGAACTTACTTCAATGATAAGAGAACACCAGGCTGGTCTGATATATATTTTGGAATTTGGGAATTCGCGCTCCCAAACATTTTAGCTGATAACGAGATATAACCAACATAGCACTGGGCAGGAGAAGTTGATTGATAATTTTGGTCGACGTCGTACTAGAGCACTCACATACAGATGTTATTGATCTTCACAATAATGAATGTGGCAATAAAATATATGAATTATTTAGGTAAAAAAAGAACTAAACGTGATCCTTATCTTGTCGGCAAATAACAACATAAAATGATAATCTACAGTGCGTTAAATATTTTATGACTCAGTTTATTGGCATTAGTTTGAAGTAAGCTGTGACCGTTTGAAATTTTGATATGAGGACACATCTCTGCTCGTCGCTGACGTTTTTTCCGCTTTCCTTTTAGAATGCAACCACACCCATGTCGAGTTCTCTATATAAAGGCACTGCAATTGGCATGTTCTTGGGCATCAATCAGTAGGGTAGACAAAACACACGCACGTGCACACTCATGGATTAGAGTTTTCGCTGAGGATTAATAGAAAAGCATTCATTCCACACGATGATAAGACACACATCGTTAGCTAGAGGAGGTCAAGCGATGGGCAGATGGACACCAAACGGACACTTTTACTTCCACATCCTCCTAGCATTTGCTATATTCGGCTACCAACCAGTATGTTGCATTAAATTTGTTGTGCCGCAAGAAGGGTCTACCTATCCAAATGAGGTAACTGTAAAGGAAAAAATCAAGGTACCAGATTATAAGTGGGCTAATATTCGCTTCACTAAATTTGACCTAGAACTTTCAGGAGGATGCGACAAAGATTACGTAGTAATTATTTCTCGTCAAGGCTTCAGATTTTACGATGATAAAGATATGCATACGTTATGGGGAGCAGTGTGTGGCTCATACACATTTTCCGAACCCAGTATCCTAAATGTTCAACTGTGCTTTAACTATTCAGTTGAGGTTATATTTAGTACTGACCTAGATGTCCGTGCCACAGGATTGAAGGCTGATATAGATGTGGTGGAGGATTGTGAAGATCGCAAATTGCCGTGCACACATGTTGAATATTCACGTTCAGGTTGGATCAGAATTAATCGCGGTAATTTGACGGCAGGCTGTAAGTTTTATTTGACCGCTCCTGCTGATCACATCTTGCAAATAACACTTGAAAACAATCGTTATATTCCATGTGGGACGTTTACTTTTTATGACGTGACAGAATACAATGAGGTAAAATTCCATACCCATTTCATGAATAGCTCTAAGCAATTTTCACCACTTCGAGGAAATTATGACCAAATGAGCATCGAGTGGACACCGTGTGACGGTCCACTGCAATTCGACGTGCGTGCTGAGTACAAAGCCATTCCCCGTCAAATGGTGGAACCGTTTTCATGCCACCCAGGATACAGCCTTTTTGAGGGGAACTGTTATCGGTTTAAGCAATATTACATAAAAACGTGGTCCGAAGCTGAGACCGAGTGTGAGAGAGATTCAGGACATCTAGTTAGCATACAAACTCGGCGTGAAGCTCGCTTTGTGGGTAGAAGTCTGCATAGCGTAGAGAGTATGCACCTAAATACTAATTGTAATTGGCTCCAGCGAAAGACCGCAATCTACATAGGACTTAAATCTACAGACCAGGCAAGTTTTTTTTAGAATTTTAATTTTTGAACACCAGTAACTTCACTGCAAATCTGCTAGTAGTTTATTCAATTGAAATAGGTCACTGGCCCATAGCAAATACTTCTCATCTTCAATTGTATGCATATTTTCCTCTAAGCAATATTTACACAATTTTTTTTTTTTTTTTTTTTTTTTGTTAATTTTCATGTCTACAAGTTTCTATTGCAAGTTTATGATCTGAAGCTCTGCATCGTGAAAGTGCTACTCTGTATTTCCTAATATTAACATCAAATAAGTATTTTTAGGTTCTAAAAAAACTTTCAGACAATGAATAGTTTTCACAAAGCTTTGGACTATGTTGTATGTCTCTATCCAGTTTTGTCTAGCACAGCCCGTCGGCCCTAGTGAAAATTGGTTTACAAAGGCATTTATATCACCCACATCCCGTGCTATCCACGCATAGCCAAAACCATACATATTAACTATTTGTTTCACTTAAGTTACCCAGTTTGTTCTTCCATGTTCATCTGGTGTACGCAACATATTATAACATGCTCTGGGATACCTCTTTGGTTCCATCCTAATCAATTTCAACCAATACATCGTATAGTGTATACTGGATACCACGGTAAACTACCATTTTTTTCAAGGACCACGACATTTGATATCCTTGAACTCAGCCCCTGTAATTTTTTACAGACTTTATATTGGACTATTTCAATTTGTTCACATTTCACATAGCCCCAAATAAGAGCTCCATAGCACAAGGTTGGTACAACATCACGACCAAACAAATATTGCGACTGAGTTAAAGGCAAGTCAAAATTTCTGATAAAGTATATCAGAATATTCTAGAATATGCTAGGCTAGGGTACTGTTCTTCTAAAGCTTTGCCCCGGAACAAAAAAGTTGAAAACATCAGCCCCAGGTACACAATTGCTACCTCCATATTATTTAGGAACAGTTTTTCATGTTTATTTAAATATCCATCTCGTCTGAATACAATGATTTTTGTTCTATCCATGTTAGTATTAACCTTGTTTTTAAGGCATGTATTACTAGTGTATGGTCAGCGCAACCAAAGGCTTTAGAGAAGTTGATGAAAAATACAATAACATCCTCTCCTCTGTTTAGTGATATATTTCTGTATTAGGGATTCAATGTGAAGCAGTTATGTATTGTACTATAGCCTTACATAAACCCACTATTTTTACAAAACTTGCTTGTATCTTCTGTCCGTTTTACTAACCTTTCGTTTAGGATTTTTGTAAATATTTTGCCAGTGATGTTAAATACCTCTGCAATTATTTGGATCACTTTGTCACCTTTTTATAGATTGGGCATATAATAGCCTCTCCCCATTATGCCAGGAAGACCCCAGTTTGCATAACTTGGTTTTCTAATGAACATAAGCAAGGGACTAGGTGGCACTATTTTTATGAATCTCGACCACTAAGCCACCAGGACCTCCTAACATTTTATTTTTCATTTTCCTCATTGCAGCAATTATTTCTCCATTTTTCTTTTCATTTTCTTAATTGCCAATTTCTTCATTTTCAGATATTTCCAAATTATTAAAGAGCTGTTAGCTTCATTTTTGCACACGGGATAAATTAGGGTGTTTAGCTATTTATAATAAAGTCCGAAAATATTGAAGCCAAGTGTCTGCTCATATGCTATTTGCTATGTGTGAAAGAAATAGTGGACAGAGTGGACATTGTTGACTGCATGGATCCTCGTGAAGGTTTTTACTGGGGTAGGACAAATGCAGTCAAGCGTTTTTTTTTTTTTTTTTTTTTCAAGCAGATCAGAGACAAAAACACGTCACATTGATGTGTGTAGTCTCTACCCCTACGTAAATAAGTACAAACCGTATCCACTCCGTCATCCCACCAAAACTTTGGTGCATGGAGTGAATACGATGGTTTGGTAAAATGTACCGTTCTTCCTCCCCGGCGTATTTATCATCTTTATCATCCTACAGACCACAAGGGAAAGTAACGTACCCTCTTTGTCGCACATGCGCTGATACACTGCAGCATACACAATGTCCGCATATAGTGACGATTAACGTTGTTTGACAGGCACGTGAGTTACTGCTGAAATAAAGAAAGCCGTTTCGAAAGATTAAAAATTCCATGACATTTGGCACAATGATCGTGTGAGTGAGTACAAACCGATAACAAATACAAATACAAATACGATTACAATTAATGTCTATTCTCTGGCTATATCAATACCTTACTCAGGCCCGTAGCCAGGGGGGGTTCGGGGGGTTCGAAAGAACCCCCCTTTTTGCTGGGAAAAGGTCCCCTCTAGGTAAAATTTTATCTAGGTACAAGAAGGTTTCATGGTAAAAGGTCCACTTTTTCAGAAAAAGAACCCCCCTTTTGAAATTGCTAGCTACGGGCCTGTTACTCAAGCTAAAAAAAAAGGCCAACGTCTACCCCCCAGATTGCACGACACCACAGCTGAAAAGGCACTACATTGGTTCCTACTTTACCAAAGAGGTCATCCGACTAGACCAAGACCAAATTAAGAAGAAGCCAGGTCTTAGAGCTTTATCCAAACTGATACTAAACAGTTTTTGGGATACGTATAAACAGGTAGCATAATTTTACTATATGTACTTATTCTGCGCTTCACGCAAATATATTAACATTTGTATTTATCATTCAACGCAAATGATAGTCATAATATCGTGCTTATAACGTAGGAATTCGGTGTGTTACCGTGTTTTTCTCAGTGTATAATTCGCACCAGCAAATTAAAACATCGGTGATTCGTGCATTTTCACTGTTTTCACTAATATGGTAATGTTATTTCTTTGACTATTTTAGGCAAATTCGGCCATAGAACAAACATGACACGGTCCGAGTACGTCACCGAGGTGGACCAGTACTTTGCGCTCCTGCTGAACAAATCCCTGGATGTCACCAACGTAATGTTCTTGAACGACGACAAGGTAGAAATGCACTACAAAAACAGTCAGAGTTAGTAGAGTGCGCTGAGAAAACCAATTTTGTCATCGCCACATACACCACTGCCCACGCCAGCATGGTTCTCTACGACCATTGAGGTACTGGAGCGGAAAGTCCTCCTTCGCCACCGATTCCATCATATTCCTCGATGATGGCAGTGCACAAACTAGTGCGTGCCTGGACAGCATCATGGACAGCTACTTCGGCGACTTCACCGATGAACTATATGAGGGGGGCCACAACACCACGTTTGTTTCGGGCGGCTCAAAGAACTATACGTACATACGTTACGGCAAAGAGAAAGACAATACGTAAAGTGACAGGTTTATCATTGAATTATGAAACCTCTCAGATGGTTATTTATGACACTTTGTATAACATGGTGCGAAAGAGGTGTCAGTTACACACAACAAAATTGCCAGAATCACTTTAGCTAAAGACATCATCTCTAGAAGAGAAGATACAGTTTATCGTGTTGTGTCATTCAGAAAGACTCATTTGATGCGTTACCATACTGTTATTGACTTTTTGAATACTGATCATCATTATTATCTAACAGTTAAATTTGTGTTTAATAGATGCATACTTTTTTATATAAATTGTCCTGTAATTTTCAACGTATATATAATGCCTACTGTATCACTATAATCATTTTGGGCTGCCACGTTGTACTTTTGTGTATAATAAAAACATGTTTTGTTTACAATACATTTGTCTGTGCCACTTTTTTCAGTGCTCTAATATCACGTCCATTCCTGTCCAGTGACGTCATACCGTTGTCATGACTCCTTCTTGACATCTTTTTTATTCAAACTTTATAGCATAAAAGTTTGAATTTTACCTGTTTGGGTATGCTTTTCCACTACGTCATATCGTTTTCATGGTAAAACGTAAACAAAAATATAGTCTTCTTTGTTTACCCATTTTTTCACCCAACAAAAGACTTGTATTTTGTAAACATCCTCCATTGAGTTTTTCTTTGTCAAAATGATGTAATATAACAAAAGAAAAAAAAACCCTACATATACTCTCAACTGTATCCCCAATGTTACTTCTGGAGATTGATGCTTTCTTCCACATTGGACAGATTTAATCATTAACGTACATATATAATGTGTGTTTGTGTGAGTGCGGTCCCTCCATGTGATGGTTGCATGACATCGCTCCTCTTTACACTTCCCAATAAATCATATCCAATTCATCTTACAGTACTTCAACTGGACAGATGGGGGAGCTTTTGTATACAATGAATGGTACGGCCCAAAAATTTATGGATTCAATTCATATAAGATTCCTTCCACACTGACAACAATTGTCACGGAAGATGTTCTACAGCCGGTCCGAGGCGACGAGCGCGACTGTGTCATTATGATGACCTTTCTACAATTTCCCACTCAAGGGAAAACACGCTGGGGGAACTGGGCCAAAGTCCCGTGTCATCAACCAATCTGCTGTATGGCTGCAATCTGTAAAAAACCTGCAGTTCCGGCATCAAATAAGAATTCAACTACAGCCGCTTCCAAATCATTGCTGGTAAATTCCACAGCATCCCAGTGGTATACGCACCATGAAACCTACTGTCCAGAGGGTTGGGTGTATATAGCAGGACGTTGCGTGCTTCTACACACCCTTGCCAAGATTGTAGCCGAACTAAGAGTTGGACACGAAACTACGTATGTGTCCCTTTACTCCCCACTATATTGGTCCTTACCGCCAGGCACAAACCTCACCAATAGCGCAGCTGTGGAGGCATGTAGGTCCCTGGGTGGAGATTTAGCCCCCTTTAACAGCACTTTAAACAAGGACCGAGATATTCTTCAATACATCAGTATTTGGGGCAAAGAACTCACTTGGATATCTCCAACAAGTTTGGAATTACATACATCACGACCACTCTCAAATATCTTAGCTGTGTGGGTGAAGTCCCCAAAGAACATATGCAGAAGACTTAAGTATGCTAACCATCTGTTCATAGATGACATGGAAGGACTATGCCAAGACGTTGACCGCCGTGAGTCGCTCTTGGCTCTTTGTGAGATTGCTTCGAAAAGCAACATCTTTAACTGTTCACAGCACCAATTCAGATGTCAAGATGGCAGTTGTATATCTACTGTTAATGTGTGTGATGGGACCTGGGAGTGCGCTGAAGGAGAAGATGAGAAGAATTGTACATGTGGACAACACACTTTCACTTGTTCCGATGGCTCATGTATCCCAATTAGTAAAGTATGTAATCATATCAACGACTGTCCAAATGGAACTGATGACGAGAATTTTTGTGTCTATCCGCCGTGTAAAGCAGGGCAGTACAGATGCCAGAATGGGGAATGTATCGACGAGAAAGACAAGTGCAACTTCTTTAAAGACTGTTCAGATGGATCTGACGAAATTCCCCAAATTTTGTGCCCATGTAAGAAGTGTTACTCTGGCAGATGCGTAGCTCCTCAAAACATGGACGATCGCCATCCGGATTGCTTTGGGGTGTCACAAGAGGATGAGTCACTTTCAATGATTCCAGTAATTAAGCGCAGGTCCTTAAATTGCCGATATGGTGTTTGGTCATTTACTTTCTCTCTGCCTTATTGTTCGAACACTAATGAAATGAGATGCGCACCCGAACATGTCCGGTGTATTGATCGACAACTGGCATGCGTTCACGACAAAATCAAGCACGAACGATTCCAAACATGCAGTGGATTTGAACATTTAGAAAACTGCGCCAGCTTTCAGTGTCCACACATGCACAAGTGTCCTGGCTCGTATTGTGTCCCACTTCGACAGGTGTGTGACGGGGAGAAGGACTGTCCACGAGGAGAGGACGAAGCTAATTGTGCTAATTACACATGTCCCAGTGGTTTCAGGTGTAAAGGAGAACGACAGTGTCTGCACCAGAGCGAGGTATGCAACGGTGTGGTCAACTGCAAATTTTCTGATGACGACGAAAGGTTCTGTGACATAAAGACATGCCCAATGAACTGTGTTTGTAGTGGGTATTATGTAGACTGCACGGGAGGAAATGCATCCAAGGTACCGAATATATCGCCATTCACCAGAGGCCTTGCTTTTGGGGACAACAAACTTCATTTAACAAACGTAACGTTTGCAAGGTATCAATTCCTTGTGAAACTGAATGTCAGCTCAAACGAAATCAGAACTATTCCTATTATGACATTCATCCATTTAAATAACCTGTTAGAGTTGGACCTACGGGGTAACAAATTGCCCTCTTTGCAAGCAAATTCCTTCAATGGTTTGTTTAATTTGAAAACCTTGTTGCTAAGTGGAAACCCATTAACTAAAATTTCCCCAGGCACATTTGATGGTGTTTCAAACCTAAGTGCTTTAGACCTTAGTATGCTTCACCTCAAGACCATTCATGCACATACATTTAAAGGCTTAGACTCGTTAAAAAATCTGAATATAAGTTTCAACAAAATGTCCACGATAAAGGATGGTGCTTTTCATGGTTTGTCCAAATTTGATACAGTTGATATGTCTGAGAATGAGGGAATCTTTGTCGAAACTGAAGTTTTCGTAAATTTTTCAGCTAAAACATTAATAACAGACAGGTTTGGAATCTGTTGTCTCGCTGTAAGGAAAGTAAACGAATGTTTACCTAAACCTGACGAATTTTCCTCATGCTCTGATCTGCTGTATGATAAGTTCTTACAAGTTTCTGTCTGGATTATGGGAATTCTTAGTTTGGTTGGGAACATTTTTGTTTTTGTGAACAGAATATGTGAAAACAAAATGACCCCTCAAATATTTTTCATAGTTAACCTCTCAGTTTCTGATTTTCTTATGGGTGTATATTTGATCATAATCGCCACGGTTGACACTCTCTACCGTGGGGAGTATTTTGTTCATGCCGAGGTCTGGACAGATAGTGTGTTATGCAAGACTGCGGGGTTTCTTACCATGCTTTCAACATTGATGTCTATGCTGATATTAATTTTGATTACAACAGACAGAATAATAGCCATTGTGTTCTGTATGTCGTTTCGAAAAATTGGAATGAAAAGAGCGTCTGTTTTAGTGACAGTTGGGTGGGTCTTTTGCTTTATCGCAAGTATTATTCCTTGTTTCGAAAATGGATATTTTGAAAAATTCTATGGTCATAATTCTGTATGTTTACCCTTTACTATAAGCAGAGCATACTTTGGTGGTCGTGAGTACGCGTACGCCATGTTTTTATTTACCACTCTCTTTGCTTTTGTTTACGTGGCAGGGGGATATATATGGCTAATAAAAAGCGTCTTTGAGACTCAACAGCAATCTGGACGTGAGGGTTTTGATGAAGTTACTCTTCTGAAAAAAGTGTCTGTTATTTTACTGACAGATTTTGTATGCTGGGGGCCGGTGGTATTGTTAGGGTTTCTAAGTATGGCCAACGTGCCAATTGCACCACAAGTGTCGAGCTGGGTAGCCGTGTTCGTGATGCCGTTCAACTCCGCTATCAACCCCTATTTGTACACGATTGCCAACGTTAAGCTATGTGGTAAGAAAGAAGAACCATCGACACACTACACTTCTGTAACTAGACATAATAAACAAAAACAAGCACATGCAGACAAAGAAACCGAGTTATGACCATCTTTACTCCCGCCTTTTGTTAGTTTCTGGCAGGTTTTTTGGTCAGGGGGAATGTTGAGGCAAGGTTTGGAGTATTAAGGGCAAAATTTACTTTTCGGATCCCTTTAGACACATGAAAGTTTTTTTTTGCTCATATTTAGAATTCAACATGGATAAGTTTGTCAATTGCAGAACAGTATGACACATGATGTATGAAGTTGAAACTTATTAACTGTATATAGTTTGATTCAGGAAATATCTGTAAAATCATGCATGTAAAATAGTTTATTAGGTTTTTTAGAAAACATCATTTGCTATTTGGGTTTGTAAATGGAAAAGTTGGTCAATTTTGTATAGTTTTTCAATTTTGTCGTGGCCCTGTATTTACAACATCTACATGTATCAGGTAGCAGTGTGTATTATATGTTGTATGGAACTGTGTGTAAAGTTCAATGTTCATTTTATGTTGTATGAAACTGTGTGTAAATTTCAGTGTGCATTATATATATTATATGGAACTGTATGCAAAGTTCAATATGCATTATATGTTGTATGAAACTATATGTGAATTTCAATATGCATTATATGTTGTATGAAACTCTATGTGAATTTCAATGTGCATTATATGTTGTATGAAACTCTATGTGAATTTCAATGTGCATTATATGTTGTATGGAACTGTGTGTAAAGTTTAATGTGCATTATATCTTGTATGGCTTATTGCAAACCTACATATATCATGGCAAGAGACTATATTTCTGATGAAATGAGACTTAATGTGAGTAAAACTGTATTGTCTGTTAACAATATATTGTCTTGGCCATATACAGCCACCCCTATTGTAAAAGTTGTAATGTTACCTGTAAGATCACATTGATACAATTGTAAAATATTTACACTGTAATGAATTTTAAATGTAATAAAATTTGAATGAACAAATGAACATTTTTTTTTCATTGATCAACAACAACAAAAACGTTATGATAATAAAATTGAATGATCTTATCTGCCAGTTGCAGAACTCGTGCGAAAAACTAAAATCATCAAAATCAATTCTAAGTACAGTGTGTGTTTAACCTCCATCACATTACCCAACAAACTCTTATCTGGGAATGAAAAAGACCCGAAGAAAAACAGTGTTATGTATAACCAATAATACCTGGTAAAAAAGCATTGGACTTAATCGACAATTTGATTTTAAAATACACTGAACATTTCCCAGTCATATTGTCTACATGCCCTTCAAGGCTACATATCCTTCCCAATTCAGACTTTAATATCTCGAAACGGTATCTGACGTAGCTCTTTCTAAAATGTAAGGGCACATTCCAAATGGAACTATCATTCCACGTACACACACTGGACAATAGAAGTGTCACCCCTACTGAACCAATACTTTGGGGGAACTACATGACTGTGGAATGATATGCTTCTGGTATCATTTTATTTACATCAAATTTCACAATAAGTCCAACAAAACAATTCCATGGTACAGCGGTTTTATACTCATTAGTCAAATTATAAGTAGACCAGGCATTATAACTTTGATTATTCTGATTCAGAGGTGACACTTCTATTGTCCATTGTGTGTAGACCGATTTAACTCCACGGGAATTCTTGCTGAATGCAATCAGATAAACTGATTAAAACGCCTTCTTCTGGCGTACAATAAAATGTAGAAAAGCTGGTGATTATTCGAGTACGTTGGAGACAAGGGGAAGCGTGTTAAGAGAAGACACATCCTTTTTTAAGCTACTGGCCAGGGACATGTGTGCATGGCGTTTTTTCACCTTAAAAAGCGTAAGTAACGCTGACATTCAAAAATCTTTTGTTCTTGCTGTTATGACTTCCAAGTTAGATCACTGTATAAAAACAAATTTTCTTTAATACCGAGAGGTATAACTCATTCAAAACTATTCACAGAATAACAGTCCATAATCCTCTTTTAAGTTCCGATTTTCTAGGTTTGAGTCATTCTCTCAATGGAGATAAAAACTAGTGGATTTCACTCGCGAGCGTGCACACTGAAAATTATATTCAGTAAAAAGGTTAGCACAGGGTAAACCTTACTGGTGAAGGGAAATGTGCTTTTTTTTCTTTTTGTTATTTAAAATGTCTCGAGCGCACCACTTGCCTTTAAACGGGTGAGATTTCGCACAAACTGTTATAGGTGAGATTGATATCTATTGTGCTGCATTTTCACATCTATACCATCTTCACTATAGATGCATAAATTGTGTTCAGTTTCAAACATATAGATTTGCCAGTAATTTAGTTGTCTGAGCCCTTAATTTATGTCCTCTACACAGGTGCAATAACAAATATATAGTTTCTCCCAAAGGACATGATTTAACTTCAGCACACTGCAGTTATGGAAAAAAACTAAGGCATTAAAGTGGTCATTAGACGATGCCAGGAAGACATTAATTAGGGTAGGTTCATATCAAACCTGAACGCACCTTTCACCAGCTCTCATTCAAACCATGACGGTCAGGAATGAAAACGTCACTGCTGACGACAAATAAAAATACATTTTATAGAATTGGAATGGAATACATGTTATACAATTTTAAAGCACAATAAATCGTAGCACAAAATGTCATGCTAGCGCAGCAAGTGTACATCAGAAGCGTCAGTAGGAGTGCTGACGCATGAATTTTATAATAAATCGCAGACGACACATTAAATTCCGTTTTCAATTCTCTTTATTAAAAAGCCTACACAGTGGCCTATATCACTCCTCAGCTTTAAGAAACATGGCTTTGGATATTACTCTTAGAATTTCAAACACATCTCTTCCAACTATCTCATGAAGATATATAACTTCAAGGTAGTCACAAAAATAACGAGTTTGAACAAGAGTCAGCTTTTTTTTAGGTGGTGCCCACAAGGAATCGTTTTTTAAATATATTCAGTCCATTTGGTTGGAATCTAGTGAGTGCTAATAGTTCCCCGTTTTCTTGCTCCATCACTCAAACTAAACACAATTCTCTCATGAAAAATCTGAGAAAAATACTGCCGGGATTATTTTCATCAGACATTTTATCAACATTACTATGCACCCCCCCCCCCAAAAAAAAAGTATGTATTATTTTGAAGTAACATGTTCAGTTTTTATTTTAAAAAAATCCTTATTTTTGAAACGACGTTTTTTTCGGTATTTCCTCCTCATTGTTTACTGCAATAACTATCATCAATTAAACCGAGAAAGCAAGTGAATGATGGCGCATTGTTATGAATATAGTCACCAGGTGCATTTGTCAAAAGAAAGAAAATTTGTTCGTTAATAATCTATGAAGATCTTGTTAAGCACATGAATAGATGATTATTATAAATAAATAGATAAATAAATAAATAAATAAATGACTTGCGAGCTATAATTCAATAAATCTAACAAATGTCATCGTGTCAGTCTTTGAAAAGAGCTGAAAAACTTTCAATCTCAAGCAGCACATGTGGCTTGTATCAGCAGAGAGAAATTCACCCCCCTCCATTGTCTGTCCACAGCCAAGGCCCGCCACTGGGGGACTTTTCACTTAGTTGATTGGACTTTTTTCAAATTCTTAAAAGCCAATGAGTTGATAGGCCGGTTTTTCAGTCACCCACATAGTAGCCAAGCAACACTGAATCTATATAAAACTGGACTAGCTGAAAGAAGTGATGAGACTACACCCAAAATTAAAAAAAAAATAAAAGACAATGCTCTTTCCCCATGTTAATATTTCAGGTATCTCTTCACAGCACAAAAATCTCACAAAAAATAAACAAACTAACTAACGAACAAGCGAGCAGATCAATATTCTGATGTAACAAAGATTGCAAAATTATATGAATAGGGCCTATATCGTTATCATGAAATTCGGATGTTATGATCTAAGTCCCACCCTCACTCTACCCTCTACCAGGGCGACTGACAGATTTTTCACAGATATTAACAGATATGTCTCTAGATAGATAGATGGTCATTTTGGTTCTAAGTCACCCTGTTGAGAAATCATTGGCTTTTAAGGGTGACTTAGAACCAAAATGACCTACCACCCTGGTAGAGGGTCCCCTCACCCCAATATTGCTATTAAAAGGATGCTATACATGAGGCTTTATAAACGGATTAGGCGTGGGCGAAGTCAAACCTCAGATTCATGCCACAAATGCCCAAATTAATGACTCGAGCCACGAAATAGGGTACCCGATTTTCGGAAAGTAAAATTAGTAGTCAAAAGCACAGCGTTACGACACGCGAACCGCTCTAACGCTGTATTCGTATATTCTCATTTTACGTCTATATATTTATCGTAGCATGAGTAATTAATTTGGGAATTCGCGCTCCCAAATCTACTGCTCGTGGTAGCAAACGACGTTAATCGTTTATAAGGCCTGTACATTACTGAAAAAGTGACACTACTAGTACATTTGCTAATACCCTGTGGGGAAATAAGCAATTTGTTAAAATATCACACGACAATAATCGTTTATGAGGCCTGTACATTATTGAAAAAGTGATGCTACATTTGCAAATATCCTGTGGGAAAATAAGCAATTTGTTAAAAGCAATTAAAAAAAAAGCATAAGCACAATATCAGAAACATTTCTCACTTATAAATTAATTCTGGAACGATTATCCAGTAGAATGTAAGGTGGGGTTTTGAGCAGTGATGTTTACTGGATGATAATGAGAAATAAAAAAAAAAATATTGACCCATCCTTAAGTACACATACACATATTATATCCTAACATCTTATAATGCTATCAAAGTTTCACTAAAGTAGTGAAGTATTTTCAGTTTTCATTTCGGCTCCCAAATCTCGAATATTTGAACAGCTGGGAATTTAAATCTAATTAAAATGGACTGGGGTGATATCAATTGAACTTACGGCGATGATAAGAGAACACCAGTTAGGCTTGATTTATATATATTTATATATACACACGAAGAGCAATTTTTGTTTTCTAATGTGTATGACGTAAATGATCCCTGATATGACAAAAAGCATGACAACACAGTTCCAAGACAGACTGGTTTGTCTGTGTCCCATATTTAGCGCTGTTTTAGTGTCATTTGCGGCTAAGTATTAAAAAGCTTAAAATACACAACACTGTTTGAAAACACAAAGTTGTCTGTTATAATAAGACCAATCTATTCACTTTCTCTTAATAGCACCCACAATGTAATCAAACACATAGGAATATGTGATGATAACCAAATGGTTACCCAGTATTGCGGACGTTTATGCACTGATCTGCTCATAAGTTAAGCAACACCCAGATTTTTTTTCAAAAGTTTATTCTATCATGATCATTATTTCATTTGCTAGTGGAATAATGCATATTTCTTTCATATTTTATAAATAACCTATTCAAATTGAAAATTTCTTTAAATGAAATACGCCACATAGCTTATTGTAATAATCAAAATAACTTTATTAACCAAACGGTACCAAAATATGCCAAACCACGTGTCTAAAAAGTATGCACACACAGCAAAAAGTACGTGCTGATTAAAACAGCTTATCACGAAAAAGTTCAATCATCTAAGAATTAGTTTTAATAAAAGAAGACTGTAGATAATAAGTGATAAATCGTCTATCATCCAATAAATATTGGATGTGCCTTCCCTGGTTTTGAACAGCAGCTTCACAATGTCCCCTGCAATTTGCCACCAGATTCTGTCAATCTTGCATTATGAGCCGGTTCCATTCCTAAATTACTGCCTGCTGGAGCTTTCTTATCTTTCCTACTGGAGGTTGTCTCTCATTTACTGCTCTGTCAATCATATCTTTAGCATGTTCAGTTACACTAAGAATTGACGAATATGCAGGGCCATCCGAATTTGGGATACCATGCTGTTGCACATCGATTTGCACGGGCCGTGCTTTACGGATGGGAGAATTGCCCAGCACCAAAATGATATTTCTTCCTGGATTTGCTTGAATGTTTGATTGCATGCGCCCCAATGGTATTTAGTCTCTGTATCGTTGACCAATAATCTCCCTTGCATGACGTACAGTGCCAATTTTCCATCATATGAGAAAGCGCACCATACTAAGACGGATATTCCGCCACCCTGAATACGTTGGTGAACACAATCATCCTGAAACGCTTGGTTTGGACCTCATCAGACTCCTAGCCAACCATCTGCATACATCAAAGTGAATCTGCTCTCGTTCACCACAGGACCCTTCACCCAGTCTTGAGATTCCATTTTTCTCGGCATCTGGCTTATGCCAATCTTATCTGATTGTGTCTTTTGGTGGCTATTTACGAGGTCTTTTTGATGGAGGTTCAGCTTCTTAAAGATGCCTATATATCATAAGGCCCCAACCAAATATAATCCTATGCATAAAAAGCCCAGACCCCATTTTAATTACACCCTGGCTGACCCATTCTTTATAGTGTCTTTGCATAGTTAACACATAATGGGCAAGTTAATTGACCAAGTTAATTGGTCAAGGTGCCAGTTTGTTTGTATGGCATGTGCAGATGATGTCTTAGATCAAGGCAAATATTATGATACTTACAGGTGTGGCAAATGAGATATAGTTGTATTGCATTCACTGAGAATAAAATCGGGCTCCAAGTGACTCCAAACTTGGAGTCCAGCAGTGGTGCCTAAAATAAAATTCAGACCATGTAGGCACATGTACATGCCCCATCCGAGGACAGTGTTCAGTTATTGATTTGTTGGCGTTATTTTCATATTGCAATGTTGTTTACTATTGTTGTTAGAATGTTTAATAACCAACTTAAATATTATAATCATTGATTGCATGGAATTAACATTTGTTCGGTTTAAATTAGACTTCTTAGTTAAAAGTTTTAAAAAGTTCAAACTTTTAGCGATAAAATGTTTACAAACGATCGAACTAATATCCAAACTAACATATTCACTGCACGAAACGTTCAGTATTATTTTGTTATCAACATGTGCTTCCTGGTAAACGTTATGTTGTTTGAAATGGGTCTGTTTTTTCATTTAAAGTAATTGATAGAACTTGAATAGCCTAGTTTTCATGAGTTTTCAATGTATGAATTATTTGTTTCTATCATTTTATAAATTATTGCTTGCTGAAAAATGGATAAAATATAAGACGTTTTAAGGGCAAATAGCTTTCTGTAAAAATTCTTTAGCGTTTGTATTAAGGGAAACAAAACTGAATTAAACCTTCTTTAAAATAATGTAATTGCTCTTCATGTGCGCATATACATTGTAAATTGAATACGTGACGGTTTATAAAGATTCCCCCGCCCTTGTAAAATACTTCTGATCTGTGCCCTGTATCCTTTTTTCTCTTCAGACAGACAGAACAAGGGTTAAAGCTGCCAAACCAAAAAATGATTTTGGCAAACAGATAATATTCAGCAGTATGAACAAAAGAAAACAGTTCACTATTTTTTTCATTTGGGTTTTTTCCTGTCTCAGTGAAAACTTAATTGGTCCTACGATAAATTGATTTAAATACTTGTGTGTGATGGATGTGAGATTGTACACGAAATGATAATACATGTACAGACAAGCACACTTGTATAAGAAGATCGTTTAAGAGAATGTACACATAATCTACCATACCAACGTACGTGTCAACAGGATTGTTTGTGTATCTGGACTTCCTAAATGACCAGTAAGTATTTTGTATAATATGACATGTTCATGTCACTGAAAATGAAGGCCATAATATGTCGCGACAAGCCATTACTATGTGTTGAAGAAATACGACGAAGGGTTTGGTATTGCCGATAAGACACGCAGTGGACGTCCTTCAAAGGTTGACCTGCACCACATGAACGTTATAGATGAGGAGATGACCAAGAATGATGAATCGGTGGCCTCAGAACTAAAATCACGTCTCTTTGAGCGAACAGGTAATTTTATTGAGCAACATGGTATTAATTGGTTTCGCACCCCTCCAGAAAGCCCCGAGCTTAACCCTATTGAAAACGTATGGGCTGAAATCAAACAACACCTGCGTACGCGTGTTAAGCCTACCACGAGAGAACAACTTGTTGAAGGTATTAGAGAGGCATGGGAAAATATTTTAATATTTTAAAACGCAGAAAAGTGTAATAAATATATTAATCACCGAAAGAAGGTGATTCCAGCGGTATTTGAGAGAGAAGGTCGTTCATCAGGCTACTAAACTAGCAACACATGTAATAAAGATAATGAGACATTGGTATTTATTTGATGTATTAGCTATTTAAAATTTTCCATTTTAACAACGCTTGTGTTGATCGTGACTTATTACCATCAAGTGAATCTCAAATAAAATTGTTATACGTGTTTTAAAACTAAGCATGATTTGTTCTTCAGAGTTTTGTTTTCATATTCGACCTGCCTTTACTCTAGTCTTCTGTTGCAGTCGATACAACATAACCCGGTATTGTTTGCTCACGTCGATAGCAATCTCTTTGCATCAGCTATAATAGAAACCTTAAGTGAGGCAATTAAGAAGGGGCGGAGCGTGTTCGTTGAACCGACTAATTTTGGTGTCCGATAAGGATTACTTGAGGATTCCCCTACCCTGTAATTATCATGTTCGACCATACGGGGCAGGGTTGGGAGACCATGTGGCCATTTGGTAAGGGGAATTTCAGGCGGCACTGTAGCAGTTACAAAAGTAAAGGAAACAATCAATGCTGTCATTAACCAAAACTATTGTCCCTGAAATAAATACAAACGATGGTTTTCTGTAACTAACTCTGGCTGAAAAGAATGAGGCGACTCCCAATAATTGTGACCATAAACTCGCTATTACAACCTTGATTTGCCTTCTCCACCCAGATCTCGATGCCCTGTCTATCACGATCCAAATATTTACGTCTATGACCCGATTCTCTACACTGCAACGTATGCCAGATAATATACACTCACTGCGAACAAAAGCATAACAAAGAGATATAAAAAGCAACTGTCACACGCATGAGATGGGCAGTGAATCGTTCAACTACTCGGGAGAAAACCATCTGACTCAACGTACTTAATGACAAAGAACTTTCAAATAAAAGAAAATAATTGGATTATTAAAACAATTCCGAAGCTTCACCCTTCCATATCATCCTCATATATCATATATCAGCGTGACAGAAATTTAAGCCAGTTAAGCTGATGGGAATTTAGTGAAACTCCCCAGGGGGATAGATCGATCCAAATCCCCTACAATTAACGCACCGATAATAGCCATTAGAGAGGCGTAAGGATTATAAACCAAAGCTATTAAAATGTCTTTGGATTTATTCCTGTAACATGTATAATATTTCACCCAGAATGGTATTTTTATTTAACCAGGGGGTTGTTGATTCATAAACTTTGAGTACTGTACGAATTTCAGATCATGCTTGCTTGTATCGAGCTTAATTCTGAACAACAGCGCAGTACTGTTGTTCGATGTGGTTTGTGGCAGTTGTCCTGAGTTGTCAGAAAAGAATCTGTTCATCGTTGTAGTATTACAACGCTTTCTTACTATCAATATCATGGCATCCATGGTAAGCTTAATGATCAGTTTTCTAAGAAATCATTTTATATATATGGTATCATCCAGCTTACAGGTATATGCGGATGCATGGCTCCAAAAATCAACCAATATCATATAGCAGGATAGAGCTCTCATATATCTAATTTTCATTAATTTTTGTGACAATTGACCATGTTTAGAGGTCTAATCTGGATTAAGTTCGTGTCAAAATTCTTTGAAGCTTTGCAGGAAAATCCGATCGTCCTGTCCTTGTTTCTCTAGTGCTCCCAGGTCGACTGGAGCTGCTCTTTGAAAATAACGAACAGTGAGAATTTTACCTGAAATGAAAATCACCAGCGAGACAATCAAGACAAAAGTTACCTGAGAGTTGAAAAGCACCTAACCCTCCAAATAAAAGATAAAGGAAGTTCCAGCTTGACGTATGATTAAGATAGGACTTCTAAAGGCAACTAGAATTGTTTACCTCGGTCCTGTGAAAGCAAATGAGATTGGGTACGTGTCAGAACAATAGAGCATATACAACTTATACAGAGGACTTGTACATGCAGAAGACTAACTTATAATTGAAGGGGGTTTTCAATTATATTCCGTGAAAAATGAACTAAATTCACAGAGAATTACATCAAGATATGTACGCACAGTGCATCCGTGTGTATGCCTGGGTACGCCCCTGCAAACTTTTAATCTCGTCAGCACATGTGGCTTGTCAGTCAGCAGAGAGTAATAGACGGTACCGGAGGAGACAGGATTGTGCCTGAAGTGTGACGTCATGTGACGTCAAGTGGTGTAAGACGTGAATATGAGTGGTTATTTTTAGCTGGAGGTGAACGGGAGTGAAGTCGTGGGCTCAGAGAAAAAATCAGTTTTTCCAACAACAAAGCGGGTAATATTTTTTTCTTTTGGTGTTTTGGACAGAAAATTCTTGTAGAAATAAAAGGTACATGATATGAAAACGTGTTACGATACTTGAAGGTGCTTTATTTGCAGTCAATTTGTTTTGAAGTATATGCTGCAACGACCGACTGTGCGACAAATAGCATCAATTGAAAAGAATCGTTGTCATGTGGAATTTTTGCATATATGTAATCTGATGTGCCCATATCTAATTATTTTTGTGTTTATGATATGTGCTGCAATTATAACGATGTTGTAGAGTCCTTGAAGGACCTTGTAAAAACCAGGAAGTAGTTTGCAACTGACAACTGAATCGCACCGAACCACGATCGCTGTGCAATGATTTATCTTTTTTAAAGATTGTGTCGAGTTATTAGATGTTTATATGTCCAGCTGACATGAATTTCCAAGCACATGAACTCTGCTCTACTTCAACTGACATTTCACACTATTGCACTTCTTTAAATCCCAAAAGCATAGAAAGAAAAATGTACAAATGTACAGTAAATGTGATGCATTCATTGGACAAATAAAACATTTCAATTGTGAAAAGTAAGCTTATTACTTATAAGATCTTCCCAAGACGACGAAAATAGAATTTAGGTGAGCCGATCACAAAGTTGACAGGTAATTAAGACTCGGTTACCTTAATAATAATTGAATATATTATGTAATACTCAGTTGTAAATCGCTTTGAACAGGTAGATAAGATGCAACCTGACCCGTTTCTCAAGGCTATCGATTGACGGCCTGAGGCAATTGATTGCCAGTATCCTTTGCTTGTGATTTTTTAGCTCAGATAAGAGGCTGTCAAAATGTCATCTTCGTCATGGCATTTGTCACTGATTAGTGCTTACCCCGGTGTAACGTTGAAAACAGGTTGATACGTTGAATTGCCGTTGATCTACCTAAATTCAACGTAAAATCAACGTTGATCCAGCCACGTCAAAACACCGTCATAATGTGACGTTGACTCAACGTTGTATTTTGGTCATTGACACAACCTTGCAGACATGGATTGTAATTTAAAATATTAATAATTGAAAACGTGATACTTTGTTTATCAATATTGTAACTAACTTTATCAAAATAATAAAAAAGTGTTTTAAAGTAAAAGTGACAATTGTTTTGTGTCTTTAGTGAACTAATGAATTTTCTTAACATGTTATTCAGAAATACATTCCAATAAACTTCCTTGCAAGGTCAGCTAACATTAGGATGAATAAGTTGCTGTAAATGTGATGGAGTGAAGTAAATAAAGTTGACAGTTCTCTCTCTATATATAAGAAAATGACTATATATATTGATCTAAACCTTGGAAATTTTAACTTAAAGGCCATACATATATCATCATCATCATTCCTCTTCGTCCCGTGTGGGACATAAGGCCACCCGTACATATATACATGTACCCTACATATATTTAGCCATCAAACATGTCCTACTGCTAAACACATCCAGGCTAAAAGGGTGTACCATGCTTAGGTGCAAAACATGCTTAAGAGCTAAATGCGTTGAAAAGATCAGACAAAGCAGGCACTTGGATGTTTTTACAGTATACGTTATAATTGTGTACCTGTGTTTTGTACCAAAAATAAAAACATTTCAGGTCATTTTAATGTCTTTTCATGCAAGAATGTTGTCTAACAACGGGGGTTGATACAATGTTGTTATCTGACTTTGAGTCAACCTTCAAATCCAATGTTTATCCAACGTATTATCAACGTTATGGTTCAACGTTGTTTCAACGTTAAAACAACATAATTTGCCCGCTGGGTTAACAGGGTACACGCTTTTTATATATCTCTACCTAAAACAGTATACCGTGAACTGTAAACATTGTTAACTTCACAACATCACATTTTCAACTGGACTTATTCATCCTTGTGTTAGCTGACCTTGCGAGGAAGTTAAAGCAATAATAACTCTTCCTTTGAGATTCAAAAATCCGCATGAAATACATTGTAAACAACGCATGGAAATATATTCTATTGTATTTTACCACTAAAACGGCCGTTATTGTAGGAAAACTAAAATCTGTGCTTGTCAATAGGGCTTTCGATCCCTTTTTTCCGGTCGACAAGTGCATTCGTTGCTAATGACGTAATGGTGTCACGCGGATTCTCGCGTTCATTCGAGACCAAAATAACATGGCGGGAAACCCTCAGACGTAAGTTGCGAGTTTTTGTACAGTGCGTCGGATAACGAAAAGCCCAAAATGGCACACATTGTGAATATAAATGCATTTTTAACAAAAAGACGAATATATCTCATGAATCTTATAAAGTGTTGTTGTTGTCTGCTTTTCCCGCGGTTTTAAGTAGGTCACCAGTGACTTTGCAATGTCAGAGAAAGCTCCGTCAGTTAAAATCTCTTAAGAGATATTAACAAAAAACCGTACGTTTAGGAAAAAAACCTTGGATTAACTTTGAATGCAGGAATGGGGTCGTTGGCCATTGGTAAGTACGGGGAAATTGCCGTTTTTTCCAGGAAAATCCAATTTTGGGCCAAAACGAAGAGTTATTGTGACTTTAATTTAAATGTTTTTTAAAGTGCGTTACAGTATTGACGTCTATTTAATCTTTTCCGGAAGTAATGGAAAATAGAACGTTTGGAATTAACTGCTATCTGTAGTTCAAACAGCATTAGACGTGTTTTGGTTACTTATAAAAAAAAATTTCAAAACAATATCTGAATGTTTTTCCAGAAAATTATAAAAATGTTGATAAAACTCTACAAAATAACGTTATCATAAAATTTTGTTGTAACGGTCTTCGAATCTTTCTACAAATTATAACGTTACTATAATCTTTTTTGTTAGCTGGGACATCATTTTGCATAGAGTTAAAAACACCCATAACGTTACAATTACCAGCATGTAACCATCTGATAACGTCGTGAAAACGTTATTTGTTATTTGGATTATTACTGAAAGGTACATACTAGTATGAACCGGTGGAGCGTGGATTGCCGGTAACACATATAAACCACTTCCACTACATTCTTATAGGACTCAAATAAAGTCGACATGCCAAAGGATAAACTGAACAAATCACTCGATCAGCAATAAAAGAGCTTTAGACTGCTCCTTTCTTTAAATTTTGGTCAGAAATTTAACCTACTTATGTGACCTACTTTTCTGTCCCATGTATATACAGGATAGTAAGCTAGCAGAAAAATCCATTCAAATGTCATTTTTCGGGTAATATTAAACAATGTCTTTTGTAATTCTCTTTATTATACTGTTTGAAACTATATGCTGGCATTTGGTTGCTTTTTTGTGGCAAAAAATCGACTTTGTATACATCTTTTATAGGCCTTTTTTAAATGAGCACACGTTACTGCAAGGAAGGACACAAAGCGTTTGAGCAGGCTGCTCCACACATTTGCAAGGGGGAGTGTTAAGCCAAATTGTTGAGCCTTGTACATGTAATTAACTTGTTATGGGACCGGTGAAATTAATCACATAGCTAAAAGTGCGACACTTCTAAGCATGGTAAACACTTTCTTCTGTGAAAAGCTTGAAAAGCAAAACGTGTTGTTCAGGAACTCCACGCATCGAGGAGTTCCACACAAAGAGTCAACACAGCAGCGCGTAACCCGGGCTTAATTAGAGGTTATTGGCTGTCCACTTATGATCGGTATTGTTCGCCTTGATTGCAGCACACTTCCTACTCACTATTGGTTCGCCCGCCTCTTCTTTAAATGCTCTCTCAAACCTTTCCTCAGTCAGCCGAGAATGGAAACACGTTTATTTGCCGATAAACTACGTCGTTGATGTATTATTCGGCATCATTCTACAGTGGGTCATAAGGCTCTATCTATGATTTTTTTCGTCTCGCATTTTACCAGATTAAGCTGACGCTAGAAAACTAAATTTAATGAATAATTTTCTCACGTGCACGTATCCAGCTAATTTTACGACAATAACTACCACGGCACCTCCGCCATTTGCAATTGTAGACGAACCACGTGTTTCCAACTGATAGGCCAATACAACTATACCAGACCCATTGCACGAGAAAAGACCGTTTATATTTAATGAATTTAAAAAACATTTGAGGATCGCGATTTTCTATTGATATACTACCGATGGTATCCCTGTATTAAATCATCCACTGCTACCTGCTACAGGCCTACACTCTGATAGTTTTTAGTCTATTATTAACCCTAATGCCGTTTCTTGTCATTCATTCTAGAACTCTCTGAGCCATCGAAAAGTTATTTGCCAGGACATTAATAGGCTACTTCTTAACGGATTTTTTTTTTATTTTCACTGAGTCAAAAACTGTTCGAGGACGTCTCTGTCGTTATCGCCGTTTCTCGGACGTCATTTATACGGCGTTGAACGGCAGTCCCAGACAAAGGATCGGAAAGTTTCCAAATAGAAGAACTTATAAATGCTGCCACTGGCCAACGTTATTGTTCCTAAGTAAAGAGAGGCGATAATGATCTGTTCTTTTCCTCTAGCTTAGTCTGTCGACAAAAATGAACAAGGTTAGGCCTACAATGCAACCACCAATTATTACGACCATTATTGAGGTTCTTTGCTACACTCCCTTTCTTCATGATCGCGATACCCGTGGAGTGCTGTGTTTTAAATATATAAAAAGGGACTCGCGAGGTGAAGCTATAATGATGAACTAAAAAAATACGATGAATATCTAATAAACCATGAAGCACGTAGCCTAGGCCTCTTCTTTGACCGACATCACATTTTTACATTCTTTGTTTTACTGAGAGGACAAACATAGTCTAATTTGTCGTTTGGTGGTGATTTTGCTCGAAGTAGCGGAGTCAAGTAAATCGGTGATTTACCGTTGGTAAGAGTAGCAATCATCGCTCCTGCGTCCTCAAAGATTACTTTCTAATCCCCCGTAATTAACGCAGTCAGGAATAAGCGCTGAAATAGGGGGTATTATATCAGGAATTAATTTTTGTAATTATGTATCCGTAAAATAAGAATCGTTACAGTATCACGTATTTTTCCAGATGGAAAATATCATAATTTATGCACACTGATCGAATTATAAAGAGAATCTCCAGATGTAAACAAAGGTCAGTCAAGTATCACTCATCCCAGGCTGCAGGGCAGATATGGAGAATTGAATGAAGCGCGAGTGATCTGGCAACCCTACAATTTTGTCATAATGATTCATTGGCAAACAATATAGAAGCAAGAAATTAACATCTTTTACAGTGTAAAGGACGACACCTTATGAGGCTTTTGTTTCTTCCCCTTGGTGGTTATTACAAAGCAAGTATGTTGACGTAAGTGTTATCTGCTTCCTGGTGAAGACTTTTGCGTGTTCAAAGGAACAATGGAAATGTCTATGGGCGGCCAAAAGGGCAAAAATTCATGTCGTCGATTCAGTTATGTTTCGTCGATTCACTGCCTTCCCATCGATTCAGTTTCAAGTTTAAACGATCCTGTCATAAATTCAACATCTACTTTCGTCAATTCAACTTTTCTCATCTACGGTGTATTAAAACCAATGCTGTCACTATTTTCGTCGATCGTGTAACTACTGAGTATGCAACGACGTTAACCGTTGTTCCACTAATTCTATTATTCTCTCACGCTGATATCGACAGCTCTGTATTGCTGCGCATGCCGAAGCTTTGCGGAAATTGCCGAAGGTTAGGAAAAATCTTCAAAATATACTTTTATTACTTTTAATCAAATCCAGACTATCTCTCACTGCCCTGAGGTATGGCTAAAACCTTTCAGTTGTCATCAGACTTTGTAATTTGGGAGAAAAAAGTGAAACAGGAACTTCTGGTGATGAATAATAGGTTATAGTGCTGCAAGGTTTTGTTTTCTATCCCTGATGTACGTGTAGCTTTTTCTACAGTTTTTATAATTCTCTTAACGTATGAAAATATGCAGGTTTTCTGATATAATAAGACTTTGATAAAATCAAAACCAATAATACTTTTAAAGTCGAGAGTCGGGATAAATAGGTGGAGATATGTCCCGCCGGCGCTTCCGCAACAGCAAGACTGAAGGACGCAAGTTACAAAGCAAAACATGTTTAGTCGAGTTAAAGACTAAATTACCGGATTAACAGCGGAGTCAGTGACTCCCGCTGTGAGCGACTTGCGCTGTCTATCGTAATCCCCCTATCATTAACACTGTCGAGGGCTTGCGCACTAGCTGTAGTGCGTGGGCTGTTAAAGTGACCGGGGACTTAATAGCTACACGGTATGTCTTTAAATGCTAAACACTGTTTTTACAGTGTAGGGTAGAAAAACACGCGCGTGCACACTCATGGATTAGAGTTTTCGTTGAGGATTAATAGAAAACCATTCATTTCACACAATGTTAGGACATACATCGTCAGCTGGAGATGGTCAAGCGATGGACAGATGGACACTAAACGGACACTTTTACTTCCACATCCTCCTGGCATTTGCTATACTCGGCTACCAACCAGTATCTTGCATTAAATTTGTTGTGCCACAAGAAGGATCTACCTATCCAAATGAGGTAACTGTAACTGAAAAGATCAAGGTACCAGATTACAAGTGGGCTAATATTCGCTTCACTAAATTTGACCTAGAACTTTCAGGAGGATGCGACAAAGATTACGTGGTGATTATTTCTCGTCCAGGCCCTAGATACTACCAAGATAAAGATGTACAAACGTTATGGGGAGCAGTGTGTGGCTCATATACTTTTTCCGAACCTAGTATTCTAAATGTTCAACTGTGCTTTAAAGGTTCAGTTGAGGTTATATTTAGTAGCGATCTAGATGTCAGTGCCACAGGGTTGAAGGCTGATATAGATGTGGTGGAAGATTGTGAAGATCGCAAATTGCCGTGCACACATGTGGTTACATCTCCGTATGAAGGTTGGTTCAGAATCAACCGCGGTAATTTGACGGCAGGCTGTAAGTTTTATTTGACCGCTCCTGCTGATTACATCTTGCAGATAACACTTGCAAAAGACCTTAATGTCCTTTGCGGAACTCTTACTTTTTATGACGTGACAGAATACAGTGAGGTGAAATTGCATACCCATAACATGAATAGTTCTAAGCAATTTACATCCCTTCGTGGAAATTACGACCAAATGAGCATCGAATGGTCACCGTGTGACGGCGCAGTGCAATACGACGTATGTGCTGAGTACAAAGCTGTTTCCCGCAAAATGGTGGAACCATTTTCATGCCACCCGGGATACACCCTTTTTGAGGGGAACTGTTATCTGTTAAGGCATTATGAAGAATCAGTCACGTGGACCAAAGCTGAAGCCGAGTGTGAGAGAGATTCAGGACATCTAGTTAGCATACAAACACGCCGTGAAGCTCGCTTTCTGGGTAGAATTCTGAATAGCTTTGAAAAGTTATATAGATGGGGTTCATGTTCTCCTTTCTACCATAGCAGCGCAATCTATATAGGACTTAAATCTACAGACCAGGTAAGTTTTTCAGAATTTTAACTTTTGAGCACCAATCTTTTAAAAGATACACATAGTTTACCATAAGGGCTCGATCTTTTCAATGGAATAAGTTGTGAAGTTTACAGACACCGTATTTGTAAACTCATATTCCTTGAATTAGATAGAACATTCCTATTGACTGGTAGCAAAAATAATAATAATAATAATTATTATAAATATAATAAAATAAAAATGAAAAGCAGACTAAATTACAGTTCCTTTCTGTGTATACAGTAAAACTACACACTTTCAATGATTCCAAAATTATTTTACTGGAAGATTGATTAAATTTTCCACAGTGAAAAGATCGAGTCATTAACGTCCATCTGTATTGTGTGTTTGTGTGAGTGTGGTCCTTCCATGTGATGGTTGCATCACATCTCTCCTCTCTACATTTCCCAATGAATTATATCCAATTCATCTTACAGCACTACAACTGGACGGATGGGGAAGCGTTTGTATACAGTGAATGGTACGGCCCAAAAATGTATGGATTCAATTCAATTAAGATTCCTTTTTTACTGGAAATAATTGTCACGAAAGATATTCTGCAGCCGGTCCAAGGCGATGAGCGCGACTGTGTCATTATGATGGCATTTCTAAAATCTCCATCTCACGGGAAAACACGCTGGGGGAACTGGGCCAAAGTCCCGTGTCACCAACCAATCTGCTGTATGACCGCCATCTGTAAAAAGCCTGCAGCCTCGGTATCAAAAAAGAAGTCAACTACAGCCGTTTCCAAATCATCGCTAATGGATTTCACAGCATCCCAATGGTATACGCTCCATGAAACGTACTGTCCAGAGGGTTGGGTGTATATAGCGGGGCGTTGTGTGCTTCTATACACTCTTGCCCAAATTGAAGCCGTAGAACATGTTGGACACAGAACGAAGTATGTGCCCCATTATCACCCACAATATTGGTCCTTACCGTCAGGCACTAACCTCACCTATAGCGCAGCTGTGGAGGCATGCAGGTCCCTGGGTGGAGATTTAGCCCCCTTTAACAGCACTTTACACAAGGACCGAGATATTCTTCAGTACATCAGTATTTGGGGCAAAGAACTCACTTGGATATCTCCGACAAGTTTGGATAAAAATAAATCAAGACCACTCTCAAATATCTTAGCTGTGTGGGTGAAGTCCCCAGAAAACATATGCAGAAGGCTTATGTATGCTCACCATTTGTTCATAGATGACATGGAAGGACTATGCCCACGCGTTGACCACCGTGAGTCGCTCTTGGCTCTTTGTGAGATAGGTTCGAAACGCAACATTTTCAACTGTTCACAACACAAGTTTAGATGTCAAGATGGCAGCTGTATATCTAGTGTTAATGTTTGTGATGGGATCGCGGACTGCGCTGAAGGAGAAGATGAGAAGAATTGTACGTGTGGACAACACACTTTCAGTTGTTCCGATGGCACATGTATCCCAATTAGTAAAGTATGTAATCATGTCAACGACTGCCTTAATGGAACTGATGACGAGAATTTTTGTGTCTATCCGCCGTGTAAAACAGGGCAGTACAGATGCCAGAATGGGGAATGTATCAACGAGAAAGACAAGTGCAACTTCTTTAAAGACTGCTCAGACGGATCTGACGAAATTCCCAAAATTCTGTGCCCCTGTGAAAAGTGTTACTCTGGCAAATGTTTAGCTCCTCAAAATGTGGACGATCGCCATCCGGATTGCTTTGGGGTGACACAAGAGGATGAGTCACTTTCAATGATTCCACTAAATATGTACATATTGTCAAAGTGCCCAATTTCTCTTATTAAAGACTGGTCACGCTCTTTATCTCTGCCTTATTGTTCGAATGCTAATGAAATAAGATGCGCACCCGAACACGTTCGGTGTATTGATCGCCATCTGGCATGTGTTCACGACAAAATCAAGCACGAACGATTTCAAACATGCAGAGGATTTGAACATTTACAAAACTGCGCCAGCTTTCAGTGTCCACACATGTACAAGTGCCCTGACTCGTATTGTGTCCCACTGCGGCAAGTGTGCGACGGGGAGAAAGACTGTCCACGAGGAGAGGACGAGACTGGTTGTGCTAATTACACATGTCCCGGTGGTTTCAGATGTAAAGGAGAACGGCAATGTCTGCACCAGAGTGAGGTATGTAATGGTGTGGTCAACTGCAAATTTTCTGATGACGACGAAAGGTTCTGTGACATAAAGACATGCCCCGTGAACTGTGTCTGTAGTGGATATTACGTAGACTGCACGGGAGGAAATGCATCTAAGGTACCGAATATTTCGCCATTCACCAGAGGCCTTGCTTTTGGGGACAACAAACTTCATTTAACAAACGTAACGTTTGCAAGATATAATTTGCTTGTAAAACTTAATGTCAGTTCAAATGAAATGGATATCATTCCTATCATGGCATTAATTCATTTAAGTAACTTGATAGAGTTGGACCTACGGAGAAACAAATTGTCCTCTCTGCAAGCAAGTGCCTTCAATGGTTTGTTTAATTTGAAAACCTTGTTGCTAAGTGGAAACCCATTAACTAAAATTTCCCCAGGCACATTTGATGGTGTTTCAAACCTAAGTGTTTTAGACCTTAGTATGCTTCATATCAAGACCATTCATGCACATACATTTAAAGGCTTAGACTCGTTAAAAAATCTGAATATAAGTTTCAACAAAATGTCCACGATAAAGGATGGTGCTTTTCATGGTTTGCCCAAATTGGATGCAGTTGATATGTCTGGGAATGAGGGAATCTTTGTCGAAACTGAAGTTTTCGTAAATTTTTCAGCTAAAACATTAATAACAGACAGGTTTGGAATCTGTTGTCTCGCTGTTGGGAAAGTAAACGAATGTTTACCTAAACCTGACGAATTTTCCTCATGCTCTGATTTGCTTTACGATAAGATCTTGCAAGTCTCTGTCTGGATTATGGGGATTCTTAGTTTGGTCGGGAACCTTTTTGTTTTTGTGAATAGACTATGTGAAAACAAAATGACCCCTCAAATATTTTTCATAGTTAACCTCTCAGTTTCTGATTTTCTTATGGGTGTATATTTGATCATAATCGCCACGGTTGACACTCTCTACCGTGGGGAGTATTTTGTTCATGCCGAGGTCTGGACAGATAGTGTGTTATGCAAGACTGCGGGGTTCCTTACCATGCTTTCAACATTGATGTCTATGCTGATATTAGTTTTGATTACAACAGACAGAATAATAGCCATTGTGTTCTGCATGTCGTTTCGAAAAATTGGAATGAAAAGAGCCTCCGTTTTAGTGTCAGTTGGGTGGGCCTTTTGCTTTATCGCAAGTATCATTCCTTGTGTCGAAAATGGATATTTCGAGAAATTCTATGGTCATAATTCTGTGTGTATACCCTTTACAATAAGCAAAGTATACTTTGGTGGTCGTGAGTACGCGTACGCCATGTTTTTATTAACCTCTCTTTTCGCTTTTGTCTACGTGGCAGGGGCGTATATATGTATAATAAAAAGCGTTTTTAAGACTCAACAGCAATCTGGACGGCAGGGTTTTGGTGAAGTAATTTTTTTGAAAAAAGTGTCCATTATTTTATTAACAGATTGTGCATGCTGGGGCCCGGTTACCTTGTTAGGGTTTCTAAGTATGGCCAACGTGTCAATTGCACCACAAGTGTCAAGCTGGGTAGCCGTGTTCGTGATGCCGTTGAATTCCGCTATCAACCCCTATTTGTACACACTTACCAACGTCAAGCTATCCGGTAACAAAGAAAAATCAACGACACGCTACACTTCTGTAGCCAGACACAGACATAATAAACAAGAACAAGTACCAACAATCAAAGAAACCGAGCTATGACCATCTTTACCCCCGCGCTTTGTTAGTTTGTTGGAGGGCATCACTTGAAAATGTTACGGTGCTTTGGTCAGGGGAAATGTTGAGGCAAGGTTTTGGGGTATTTAGGGCAGAATTAACTTTTCGGATCCCACGAGACACATGATAGTTTGTTTGGCTTATGTTTAGAATTCAACATGGATTAGTTTGTCAATAGTTAGCTCGATACATGATCTATGAAGATGAAACTTATTAACTGTAGTAAGTTTGATTCAGGAAATATCTGTAAAATATTTTTTTAGATTTTTTTGGAAAACATAATATGCTATTTGTGTTTGTAAATGGAAAAGTTGGTCAATTTTTTTTTTTTCAATTTTGACCTGGTCCTGTATTTACAGCACGGCAACATCTACAGGTACAGGTGGCAATGTGTATCATATGTTGTATGGAATTGTATGTAAGGTTCAATGTGTATTATATGTTGTATGGAACTGTATGTAAAGTTCAGTGGCTTATTGCAAGTCAACATATGTAATGGCAAGAGACTATATTTATGATGAAATGAGACTACATGTGAGTAAAACTGTATTGCATGTGAACATTATCTTGTCTTGGTCATATACAGTGACTTATATTGAAATAGATGTAATGGTTCCTGTCAGTTCACATTGATATCTTTGTGAAGTATGTAATCTTGAATGAATTTTACATGTTAATAAAACTTGAATGAACCAAAGAACTATCTTTTATCATTGATCAACAACAACAAAAAATAATAATAAATTTGAATGGTCTTATCTGCCAGCTGCTAAAAAGTATAAAATCATCATAATCAATTCCAAGTACAGTGTATGTTTAACCAGTATCACACCCAAGAAACACAAATCTGGGTATGAAAAAGAACTGAAAAGAAAAACGGATTTATATATAACCAACAACACCTGGACAAAAGCATTGGATAACTGACAATTTGATTTAAAAATACACTGAAAGTTTCCCAGTCATATTGTCTACCTGTCCTTCAAGGCTACATATCCTTCCCAATTCAGACTTTAATATATCGAAACGGTATCTGACGTAGCTCTTTCTAAAATGTAAGGGCACATTCCAAATGGAACTATTATTCCACGTAGACCGATTTAACTCTACGGGAATTCTTGCTGAATGCAATCAGATGAACAGATTAAAACGCCTCCTTGTGGCGAACAATAACATGTAGAAAAGCTGGTGATTATTCGAGTACGTTGGAGACAAGGGGAAGCGTGTTAAGAGAAGACATCTTTTTTTAAACTACTGGCCAGGGCCATGTGTGCATGGCGTTTTTACACCTTAGAATGCATAAGTAACGCCGACATTCAAAAATCTTTTGTCCTTGCTGTTATGACTTCCAAGTTAGATCACTGTATAAAAACAAATTTTCTTTAATACCGAGAGGTATAAGTCATTCAAAACTATTCACAAAAAACAGTCCATAATCCTCTTAACTTCCGATTTTCTAGGTTTGAGTCATTCACTTAATGGAGATAAAAACTAGTGGATTTCAATTGCGAGCGTGCACCTTGAAAATTATATTCAATGAAAAAGGTTAGCATAGGGTAAACCTTACTGGTAAAGGGAAATGTGCTTTTTTTCTTTTTGTTATTTAAAATGTCTCGAGCGCACCACTTGCCTTTAAACGGGTGAGATTTCGCACAAACTGTTATAGGTGAGATTGATATCTATTGTGCTGCATTTTCACATCTATACCATCTTCACTATAGATGCATAAATTGTGTTCAGTTTCAAACATATAGATTTGCCAGTAATTTAGTTGTCTGAGCCCTTAAATTATGTCCTCTACACAGGTGCAATAACAAATATATCTTTTCTCCCAAAGGATATGATTTAACTTCAGCACACTGCAGTTATGGAAAAAACTAAGGAATTAAAGTGGTCATCAGACGATGCCAGGAAGACATTAATTAGGGTAGGTTCATCTCAAACCTGAACGCACCTTTCACCTTCCAGGCATTATAAATGGATTAGGCGTGGGCGAAGTCAAACCTCAGATTCATGCCACAAATGCCCAAATTAACGACTCGAGCCACGAAATAGGGTACCCGATTTTCGGAAAGTAAAATTAGTAGTCAAAAGCACAGCGTTACGACACGCGAACCGCTCTAACGCTGTATTCGTATATTCTAATTTTAGGTCTACATGTGTTATATTTATCGTGGCATGAGTAATTAATTTGGGAATTCGCGCTCCCAAATTTACTGCTCGTGGTAGCAAACGACGTTAATCGTTTATAAGGCCTGTACATTACTGAAAAAGTGACACTACTAGTACATTTGCTAATACCCTGTGGGGAAATAAGCAATTTGTTAAAATAGCATTCGACAATAATCGTTTATGAGGCCTGTACATTATTGAAAAAGTGACGATAACATCCCGTTGGAAAATAAGCAATTTGTTAAACGCAATTAAAAAAAGAATAAGCACAATATCAGAAACATTTCTCACTTATAAATTAATTCTGGAATGAGTATCCAGTAGAATGTAAGGGGTGGTTTTGAGCAGTGAAGTTTACTGGAAGATAACATGAAATAAAAAGGAAAAAAATCTTAACCCATCCTTAGGTACATATACACATTTCATGTCCTAACATCTTATAATGCTATCAAAGTTTCACTAAAGTAGCGAAGTATTTTCACTTTTCATTTCGTCTCCCAAATCTCGAATATTTGAACAGCTGGGAATTTAAATCTAATTAAAATGGACTGGGGTGATATCAATTGAACTTACGGCGATGATAAGAGAACACCAGTTAGGCTTGATTTTTATATATTTATATATACACACGAAGAGCAATTTTTGTTTTCTAGTGTGTATGACGTAAATGATCCCTGATATGACAAAAGCATGACAACACAGCTGCACGACAGACTGGTTGTCTGTGTCCCATATTTAGCGCTGTTTTAGTGTCATTTGCGGCTAAGTATTAAAAAGCTTAAAATACACAACACTGTTTGAAAACACAAAATTGTCAATTATAATAAGACAAATCTATTCCCTTTCTCATAATAGCACCCACAATGTAATCAAACACATAGACATATGTTGAAAGACTTTCAATGATGATAACCCATTGTTGTTACCCAGTATTGCGGAAGTGTATACACTGATCTGCTCATAAGTTAAGCAACACCCAGATTTTTTTTCAAAAGTTTATTCTATCATGATCATTATTTCATTTGTTAGTGGAATAATGCATATTTCTTTCATATTTTATAAATAACCTATTCAAATTGAATATTTCTGTTAATGAAATACGCCACATAGCTTATTGTAATAATCAAAATAACTTTATAAACTAAACGGCACCAAAAAAGGCAAAACCATGTGTCTAAAAAGTATGCTCACACAGCATACTTGATCGGAAAGACGTAGTAATAGTGCAACTTCAATTTTAAGCTAAGGCATAAAAGGGTAGTAAACCCGTAGACCCTGACCTTTCCGGTAGAGTTTTACACCGTTGAAAAGGCTTGTAAAGAGAATATTCAAACCCATTTCCTGAAGAGTAAAAGAGCTGAAAATTGACTTTTTGTGCTGTGGTATGTGTGTGTTTCCTGTACGAGTATACATATATGTGACAAAAAGGAATAAAAACACAGCAGTTATTTTAACTGCTTTTTTTATTTCTTTTTGTCACACACACACACACACACACATATATAAATTACAAAGAAAAGTGTGAATTAATAGCAAAACTTTGCTCTATTTGCAGGCACAGCTATAAAAAAATTCCCCAAAGTTATCCTTCAGAAAATGCAGATATTTTCCCAAAAGGTCAACAAAACATTAAAGGGAAGAATTTTTCCTATAATCTGTATAAAATCTAGATAATTAAAATAACGCACTAACAAATGAAGCCCACCTTAACTTAACATTTCTTTAGTAAATGTTACTAAATCAGTCTACATGTCTTTTCTTTAAACATTAAACATCATTAAAAGTATCATCCTCAGATGTATTTTACAAATCAAAGATAATGAAATACAACTATATCTCATTTGCCACACCTGTAAGTATTATAACATGTGCCTTGATCTAAGACATCCTCTGTTCATGCCACACAAACAAATTAACCAATTAACTTATATTTATCCATTAAGACATAGGACCAATTTGTTTTATATAAAAGGATCCTTTGGGATTTTGAACCTATTTCTTAGAGGACCTCCTAAAGCACTATAGTAAATAAGGAAATTACTCTGACGCGAATGCCGTGTTATCCTGCTCCATTTCAATGATGAGCTGCAGTTATCATTGATTCATATTTTTAAACCTGTAAATCCGTTCTTGAAAATTGTACGTTGAAGTTTCAGCACACATCACAGTTTGTTCTTCTTTAACCATGAGTCCAATGTCTTTTTGTCGTGTTCCACCTGACCTTTTACTTTTGTTGCCAAATCTGATCTAACGTTATATCTGGTGCCCACTGCCATAGTGTGTATAACCCTTACATTAGCAATTTTCTTTGATCTATTTGGTTTATAAACCGCTGTTATCCAATCGTCGGCAAACCAGCCCGTAAAAACAGCAGGGTAATGAAACCCAAATATTTCAATATGTGTCCTGTGAACGAAATCATACGTCATAATAGCTGTATTTCCTCCTTGGTGATTTGGTCCGACAACGCCAACATTTGGTGGACTGAACTTGGAGAGTTCAGCGATAAATGTTTCGGTCCATGACTTTGTCACCATTTTCGTGTCATCATTAATTCGGTAAAGGTAGTCGATTGAGTCACTGTACGCCGCTATCATTGCATAATTCTGAGCATGTGCTGGAGCTCCTTTGCATGGGCAGCGAACAAAATGCAGATATATAGGAATAGACGATGAGCAAAGCTTTTTGACCATGTCCATAAATTTAGCCTTGAAACTATCTCGCGAATTTTGTTCTTTGAAGAAAGCATCCGTGTAATCGTAGCTAATGTAGAAATGATAGGAGTAGACTTTCGAAACTGTCTCACAGAAACTTGGCATCAACGTTGTAAAAACTGGAAGTGTGGACAAAACTGACGATATATTAAATCCTTTGGTACTGACAGCACAACCGATGCCGATCGATATCTTTTTTGTGTTCATTCCTATAGTGAACTCTCTTTCATTGTTCCTGAATATGGAAGGTACATAAATGTATTTTTTCAGTCGAGTCATGTTTGTAACGTCCATGTCATACATGATGATGAAAGTAGATGCTGTGATCATTATACAAATCAACATGGTAACCATAATGCCTTCCTTCAATGACGCCATTTTCATTAAACTCTGGAATCATAAATTGAACTCAAAGTTTATTTCTTTTCAGTCGAGCAATGTTTAAATGTCCCAATCATAGATGATGATTGAAATTCCAAGTTGTGATTATTATGCAAACCACCATAGAAGCCTTTGGAGACATCATTAAAAAAATAAAATGTCGATAATCGAGTTATTAACTTATCTTTTTGAATGTGCGTTATGTATTTAGACAACAGATAAAGTATCTTTTATGCAGTATCACAGGCTTTATGTTATTATCTCCCAAAGTGCACCAATGACTTGTTGCCCTGAAAAGTATGACGTCATAATGTAGATATGACGTCACAGTGAAGAATATGTATCCGTCATGCACACAGCCTTCAAACTGTCAAATGGCGCGTGAACTTTGAAGTAGCTCCCGTGGTCCATTTATTTCTTTTCTGCTGTCTTGGTCCTAAGTCGGGATGTTGTTTCCTCTTAAAAACTGGTACTATTCCAATGGGATGATCTTTACTGCAAAAAATGATTTGGTACTAAAGTCATAATGGATAACGATCGAGACATCGAAATTAATCTATTGGCATCAGATAGTGGAATTGTGAGCTTAGGGGCTTCTAATTTTAGTACATTGTAATAAGGATAATATTAGAGTATGGTTAATCTAAAAATGTTATATTTTTATTGACAGGTTGATGCTGGATATGCTATTCTGGGTGGGAACAGGGGGCCCACGTGCAACCCCGTATCAAACATTGGGGAATATAGGCCATGAACCGAACACTTTGTCAGTATCAAAAAATGGATGAATTCTCATAGTGATATTTAGCAGGGCCTAGGTATTTCTCTAGTGTCCAAATATGTGTGATGGCATTCTCAATCTGGTAGCTTTTTTGTGCTATCACACCTTATATAACCCCACCCCACCAGCAGCAAGTACTTTTTTTCAGATGGGGGTAGGGGAAAGAAAGTGTTTAGAATATCAGGACGGTAAAAGATATATCAATGTATCATATATCATTATGGAAGCAAGGGATGGGACATTTAACTTCATAAGTGAAAGATGGGTGACAATTAGGCAAGGTTCATTGATAATGGGTCAGAGGTTACAAGAGGTCATATTTTATGGAATTTTCATAAATCAGAACCAAAATGTTTTTTTCAACATTGGAACGCCTACTAAAGCTGCTAAACGACAATTAATTACCCCTTAGCAGCTTCAGTAGGCGCGAAAGACATCTAAGCCGCTTAAATTGATTGCAATTAAGCGAGATTCCCTTCGGAGATAGATCGATCCAAAGTTAGTACGATAGAGCCTGGGAATCGTCCCTTACCCTCAGGTGACCCCACTCCCTACATATCTATGACACTGACTGTGACTTGATTATTGATAATAAAGAACTCAACGACAATATAAAATAAAGCCCATCTTCCTGCAGGGATGTTTAAAGGTATTGGTGAAAGAATTATATTAGTATAAAAAAAATACACATCCATCCCACCCCAGAGACATTCCCACTCCTGGGGTCCTAAGGTCCTAAATAGCGTTCCTTAGTATAAAACAAACGTCATAAAGCGATTACTGTTGCTTGTAATATCATGTATTGATAAACCCATGCAAAAAATTTAAGTTGTAAATAATATAAATTTAATCACAAAATCAGTTTATCCCAAGGGACGCCAATCCATGGAAACAGATCTGTGCAGCTGCTTGGGTCCCGACTGTTGATAATAAATACAGAAATAACAAAGTGAAAAATCTGCCTTCGTGCGTGGCTATTTAAAAGTACCGATGGAATTTCTTTATGTGAGAAAAAAGACCGAACCAGTCACCGCCAGCAACTACCCCCCCCCCCCGCCGCCCCGTCACAGTACACTTTACATGCTCGATGACACAAATATGAAGGTCTATCAATCCCCAGAGTTTCAACATTTAATGGTCAAAGAGAAGATATCGGACATTGCAATATGAAAAATAGAATCATCCACCCTTGGGGACAGCCCCGCCCCCAGAAAAACTAGGATTCAGAAGAGTCTATTTTAAAAGAAGATAGGTTTAACTGTCCCCAACGTTTCAAGTCCCTCGCATGAATGGCTCTAAGAGAAGATGAAGGAAATTAGGTCAATGTAAAAAAACAGAATAATCCTTCCCCGGGGACAACCTCAACCCCCAGTCGAACTAAAATTACGCAGGATCAACGCCCATCCCTTGTGATATACCTTTTAATCTCCAAAGTTCTCCGTACCTAACTCTAATGGTCTAAGAGGAGACAGACAGACGGACTTACGGGCGGGATAAGGACATGCTCCCCGCGACACGTTTTATGAATAGCACAAGTGCGGGAATAAAAACATCAGCTGGTAACAAAGGTATTAAAGGTCGAAAATGCACGGAATATGTGTCGAGACGTGATTCTGGTAAAGGTGTGTCGATCATCTTATCTAAAAAACAAACTAAAGCGAGTAATTTCGACAGAAATGGTGACCTACGCCATCTTTGCAAGGTGAACACTATGGCGACAACGCCCTCCTTTACTCACCTGTCTTCCAGGCTCAGCAAGTTTTCATGTCATACTCGTTGCCAGAATCAGAATTTTTTCAACCTTCCCTGGAACTTGTTTGTCAACCTCACAGATATAAACTGCCCTCGTATAAAAGTGATTGCGGGTAGAGACAGATATCGATATATTAAAAAAAAACTTTATGTAAGCCCTCTTAAGTTTCAACCTACAATGTGCATCGTAAGCCACTCAAGAAAAACTGTATGGATCCCGGTTTATTATTATTTAAAGTGTGGATATTTTCACCTCCTGTATTCTCTGTACCATGAACCATGTTAGATATTTGAAAGAAAAAGCACTGTTTATAACAATACACACCTGTAAGGTGTATGGTCTTTTGTAAAAAAGAAAAGCAAATTGCCTTTGAGGTTAGACAATTTTTTTGTGTATTATGCCGTACAATACATGACTGATGCAGAAGAGGTCAACACATCGACTGAGCTATTTTAAGCTGAGGTGATTACACCCGTACAGTGTATTATACAGCAATGAGTTATACCTGGGATATTAGCGCACACGTACAAAAAACGCTTGATGCGTATAGGTTTGTTGTAAAAGGCATTGAACTCAGAGAGTAAACAGGGCGTTCTATTTACCTGGTGGGATAACCAGTCAGTTGGGTAGCAGGTCAAATGAGGTGGCGTGCGTTTGCTTTATAGATACAATAATAGGGGCCATTCAGAATGAGAAGAGCCGATTGCTAGCTAGGCCACGACCTAAATATGGCGGACCTATATGAAAGGAAGAGCACCTTTAATTGTCTCCCCGCCTCTCACACGCCTTTCCACGCGTCGTCCATCTACCGGTTGAACTGAGCCGAGATTTAATTACTGTGTCCCTGCAGGGACGGCGCGTGGAAAGGCGTGTGAGAGGCAGAGAGACCATTACAGGATTAAGCGGTCGTCCTTTCATGTAGGTCCGCCATATTTAAGCCGTGGACCAGCTAGCACTCGCCTATTCTTTTTCTGAATGGCCCCCTGATCTCACTGTGAAAAGGTGACTATAGATGACGACGCCTGAAGTAGAACGTGTTCTTAACGCCGCAACCTAAAATATAAAGTTCTGTCTTAAGTGGTGTTGGCAGCATATGCTCTTTTTACTAAAATCTATTAGAGACCATTCCCACAGATATTTAGATCGGCCTATACCCCTAGGGAGTCTCACTAGTTTGCTGTAAGCTTAACCGGCTTAAATGTCTGTCCCGCCCACTAAAAGCTGTAAGGGGGTAGTTAACTTTTCAGCTCCCAGAATCTGACAGCAATTTAGCGTGAACCCCGAGGGAGTTAGGTCGATCCAGATGGAACGAACTAAATCTGTGGGAACCCAGTCTTAGAGCGCATTCAGAACAGGTTGATCTGCGGCCAAGCAGGACCGCCGATCCGATCAAATATGGCCGACCCACTTAAAAGCAGTGCCGACTTATGCCCTGATGATTTGCCAGCCTCCACTCGAGCCATTCCTGAAGGGGCCTAGCAGTTAAACGTGCAACACTGCTAAAATGTTAAGCATTTTCTTCTGTGAGAAGCTTGAAAAGCTATACGTGTTTAGCTTTTACACATATTTCTAAATGCGTTTAGGTGCTAAACGTGTGTTGTACGTGTTTAAATGCTAAACACTGTTTTACAGTGCAGGGTTGAGAAATATCATCATATCAATTATAACGATATCAGATGTTACTATAAAGATAATTTTATGATGGCATGAAACATTTATTTTACTAAATCAGATTTATAATATGTTACAGATTGCGGTTTTCAGTAGACAACAAAGCTACATGTATATTGAAATTTATATTGAAAAAAAAACTACATTACAAACTGCTCTTTCCTGATGATATTTTTAGGTGGCAGTTAATGATTACTTTTAAATTTTCATGACAACATTTGGGAAAACATCAACCATATAGATTCCAATTCGCTGAGATCATGATAGGCTTTAGACGTATGTTCATATATCAGGATAAAATGCTTGATGTTTGATTCTGAAGGGAAACTTTCATAAATTTAACAAATGATTAATACTAACGTGAAAATTGTTTAGAGAAGTAAGATGATTTACCAACTAATATAAAATGAAGGCACTGCGCATATGCTTACAATTCTCTTGGATCTGTAAGCTTGTCATATCTGTAAACTTCTTACACAAAAAAAGAGTCATTAACAGTGGTCTAACAGTGGTCTTATATAACCAAAATATACAAACTATTTCTGTATCTTTGACGTACAGTAACGCACATGTTAGTTTCCAAGCAAGTATTCGTTGAGGCCCTGTCTTTTCTAGCGTAGAAGAGATACGCATGGGTATCGTTTTGAAATTGATTATACACACAACCTTGAGCGTATGAAGTCACCATTTTCCAGCGTTTGAGATAGAACAAATAAGCACCGTAGAAATAGGATATTCGAAAGAGGCCACTGGCCAGGTGGTCGGGTGCTCACTTCAGGAATGAATCAAGGGCACTAATAGTAAAACGACCAAAGGCATAGAAACAATGCCCTGGGCTTACACGTTTTTTAAAAATTAAAACATACTTCCGAAAAGGCCAATTTAAGACAGAGATTAAGTGCAGTGTCCAGCGGATGACGCTATATCGCCAATTTGGGGCGAAAAATGCCGTTTTCGGATTTGGGATCTTCTCTATAACCAAGACAGCTATTCAAGTGATTCAAACGGCCTCATAAAGCTGGGTGAAAGCACTTCAATCGGGTACCAGGGAATTGTCTTAAACTATTTACTTTTGATTAAATCATCTTCTACGTTAAATTACCCCATATTTCAATGGGTAATTCACTTCAAAAGACGATAACTTTCAAACAAACAATTTCCTCTAAAACCCCTGACATCAGGCTGTAGTCCACATTCCCAACAACAATTAGTGCACCTTTTGTAACGATCGGTTGCTCAGATAGTGAGATATACTTGACAGCGATTCACTTATCTCGTCAATATAGAAAGCTGTTAAAACAGCCAAAAACGTTCACAGGTTGGTTAACAGAGCTTTTTAGTCAAATGCTAAGCTGGCAAATTTACCTGTTATCGGTTATACGATCAGATGGAACAATTGCTAGTTGTCATCTAAAAAACTCATCAAAAGACACATTTTGCGGTGCAAATTCAAAAAATTATTACATCCTACGTTAAATACTTTTTTGATTAATATAAACACACAAAAAACTCGAAAACATGATTTTAAGCGTAGTTTACCCTATTAATGCCCTTAAGTCATACAGTCTGCCATTTTGGATGGGATGCCAGGAATGGGATGTCCTCCTGCCATTTCACCATTCCCCATGTCTCTGTTGACATTTCATTTTTGTTCTCCTCTAACTTTCGCAAGTATGGAATCAATGGAGCCCTTGAGGAAAGCTTGGCATATTCCTCATCTTGCCGGAGTCGCTGGAACAATCTATGTCCTGGCTTATGAATAATACGTTAAAGTTTCAGCATACATCACAGTTTGTTCTTCTTTAACCATGAGTTCAATGTCTTTTTGTCGTGTTCCACCTGACCTTTTACTTTTGTTGCCAAATCTGATCTAACGTTATATCTGGTGCCCACTGCCATAGTGTGTATAACCTTTACGTTAGCAATTTTCTTAGATCTATTTGGTTTATAGACCTCTGTTATCCAATCGTCGGCAAACCAACCCGTAAAAACAGCAGGATAATGAAACCCAAATATATCGATATGTGTCCTGTGAACGAAATCGTACGTCATAATAGCTGTGTTTCCTCCTTGATGATTTGGTCCAACAACGCCAACATTTGGTGGATTAAACTTGGATAGTTCAGAGATAAATGTTTCGGTCCATGACTTTGTCACCATTTTTGTGTCGTCATTAATTCGGTAAAGGTAGTCCATTGAGTCATTGTACGCCGCTATCATTGCATAATTCTGAGCATGCGCTGGAGCACCTTTGCATGGGCAGCGAACAAAATGCAGATATATAGGAATAGACGATGAGCAAAGCTTTTTGACCATGTCCATAAATTTAGCCTTGAAACTATCTCGCGAATTTTGTTCTTTGAAGAAAGCATCCGTGTAATCGTAGCTAATGTAGAAATGATAGGAGTAGCCTTTTGAAACTGTCTCACAGAAACTTGGCATCAGTGTTGTAAAAACTGGAAGTGTGGACAAAACCAACGACATATTAAACCCTTTGGTACTGACAGCACAACCAATGCCGATGCATATATATTTTTTGTTCGTGTCTTTCATTCCTATAGTGAACTCTCTATCATTGAATACGGAAGGTACAGAAATATATTTTCTCAGTCGAGTAATGTTTGTAACGTCCATGTCATACATGATGATGAAAGTGGATGCTGTGATTATTACACAAATCAACATGGTAACTATGATGCCTTCCTTCAATGATGCCATTTTTCATTAAACTCTGGTATCTTATTCTGAACCCTAAGTCTATTTTCTTTTAGTAGAGCAATGTTTTTAATGTCCATGCCATAAATAATGATTGAAAGTCGGTGTTGTGGTTATAATACAAATCACCACAGAAACCTTTGGAGACATCATTTTAAAATATAAAACGTCGATAATAGATATATATTAACTTTTTCAGTGAGGGTTATATATTTAAACAACAGATAAAGAATCTATTAAACAGTATTGCAGTCTTTATGGCATCATCTCCCAAAGTGCACCAATGACTTGCTGCGTTGAACAGTATGACGTCATGATGTTGATATGACGTCACCGTGAAAAATATGTACCCGTCATGCTCACGTTCTCCAAACTGTCAAATAGCGCGTGAGCTTTGAAGTAGCTGCGCTGGTCCATTCATTAGTTTTCTGCTGCCTTGGTTCTAAGTCGGGAAGTTGTTTCCTCTTATAAACTGGTTCTATTCCAATTGGATGATCTTCACTGCAAAATAAGATTTGGCACTTAAATAATGGATAGCGATTGAGGCATCGAAAATGAATCTATTGGAATCAGATAGTGGAATGGTGAGCTTATAGGGGCTACTAATTTTAGTACATCGTAAAAAGGAACATATCAGAGTAGGTTAAATCTCAAAAATGTAATATTTTAATTAACAGGTTGGTGCTGGACACAGACTCTTGATGGGAACAGGGGGTCCACGTGCAACCACGTAACAAACATTGGGGAATATAATTTCTAAATCCTTGCTTCCTAGGATTTCCTAGAGCAAAAAAAAAAAGGAAGCAGAGGAGGGAGGGGTTCATTGTAATTCTATTTAACACCCTGTGGCTTAAATATGCGCATTTAAAATGGGGGTATCGGGAGAAAATTATTCGTAAATTGGAATTACAATAAAATGTAACAATGAAATTTACACCACTGTGTAGCTGAAGAGTCGCATAAACAATAAAAGGCATGTAACATGGAAATATTGCTAAGTAAAGACGGACTAAAGGTAAAATTTAGGGGATTTTCTGGAAAATGAGCCATTGAAGTTTGTTTATTCAGATAATTTGTGTCCTAGAAAATGTTTCTTTGGGCATATTTCGTAAATTCTGTGTATATTTCAAGGATTTAATGGGTTTGGGGAAATGAGTTTTACAGAAGGTGATATCTTCTTTATTATTATTTTTTTTTTTTTGGGGGGGGGGGGGATTTGAACTGAATTCCTCTGGATTACTTCTATCAGTTATAAGTCTAGCCTGCCCAAACCTCATTAAACCAATTATAGAATAAATCCTAAACTAACATATTCCAGGAAAATCTGTTAAAAAGGACTTCGTTTTTCCCTGAAAATGCACAGATATGAGCTAATTTGACCTTTGACTACATTTTTAGACAGACATCATTCCATCTTACATAAAAACATTTTTACTTAGATTTTAAGAACAACCTTTTCGCTACACCATGATAAATAAATAAATAATAGTTATATCTTACTTAGATTCGCTACTATAAACGATTTCCTCTGCATTTGTATTTGAATCAGTCATACAGGTCACCCACTGTAAATAAATTCTTTAAAAATATAATATTGAAATAAAATTATAAATAATATATAACCAAACATACCCGATATGTAGGTTCTTATTATCTGAATAAAGAAATTGTATTGCTTTATTTCACTGAAAACGCCTCAAATTTGATCCCATTGACCTTTTCTTAGACATCATTCAGTGTAACGTTAATCTTAATAGTTGTATGTTTACAGAAACCCATCAGCCACACAATGACATATAGGACATGGTTATATCTTACTTAAGTTCCATTTGATGAATGACGTCTTTTCCCTCTTCCCATTTTCTCCTCATTGCACTGAGCCTCTCTAAGAAACTAGTTATCAACCATGTCTACCGTAAAATTTACTCCCCAACCCCATTAAATCCTTGTTATATATAGAGAGTTTATCAAACATGCCCTTACGAAACACATTCTAAGCTCAAATCATTTGAAACTATATGTGTGTGTGTGTGTGTGTGTGTGTGTGTGTGTGTGTGTGTGAAAATGCCTCAAATTGACCTCATTTAACGTTTGACCCCTTTTACTTCGCGATAGGGCACTAATTTTGTCTGCCATTTTGAAAATCACAATTTTACCAACCTAAATGATTGTTTTGAAAACAAAATGTCAGCTGTAAGTTGTGTATGAAACTATGCCTCAGAAAAATATCTCTTAAACAAAACTCTGCGATTCACCCAATCCTATTCAATACACCGTGTAAAAATATATAGAACAAGTAATTACACACGCTTTTTTTGCCATTCCATATAAATATGGTGGATTTTACGGCCTTAATATATATTTGTAGTTCAGGTGTTTCGACCCAAATTTTGACCCAAATTTCCTATAAAAAAGTCACCTGTTCCTCTACAACTTCCCTACCCCCCCCCCCCCCCCCCCCCCCCCCCCCCCCCCCCCACCATCGCCCTTGTACCACTGGGGCAGATACAACACTAGACGTCTATTCCACTACACATGCAGGAAGTGCAATATGATCTGCTGTTTACTAATAGTATGGTAAAAGCACGGTAAAAATTAGATAAGGTACAGAAAGAACAAACACTGTAACTCGAGGCGTAGTTAGGTGTCATCTTTCATTATACATTTACGCGGCCTCAGATTTTAGAAATGACAGTAAGTGACATCGTGTTATTAAGGTGAGGCTGTACTCAAATATGGCTATAAACCACGTTTTTACAGATAAAGTCAACAGTAATTCTTTAAAGAAAAATCCCCAAACCCCTTTTCCGTACTTTGTTCAAGTGCTATAATACCATTTAAGGCGTGTTTATACCTGTCAAGGTGCCTGATGAAAAGATCTGGCTTTATTCATGGCTATTTAACTACCGACGAAAAATTTTTATTTGAGAAAAAAATAGAGTCAGCTACCGCCAGCAACAGCACCCCCCCCCCCCCCCCCCATCCACCTGTACCTGTATACTAATTGCCTATGTACATACTCGATGAAGGTCTATCGATCCCCAAAGTTTCAACATTAATGGTCGAAGAGAATATAGCGGACATTTCATTATGAAAAATGGTAGAATCATCCACCCTTGGGGACAGCCCCACCCCCAGTAAAACTATGATTCAGAAGAGTCTACATGTATCTAAGATGATAGATTATCAATCTCCGAGGTTTCAAGTCCCTCCCGTAAATGGCTCTCAGAGAAGATGAAGGAAATTAGGTCAATGTGAAAAACAGAATCATCTATACCCGGGGACAACCCCACCCCCAGTATTACTAAAATTATGCAGGACCCGCGCCTATCCCTTGTGATATGCCTCTTAACCTTCAAAGTTTCACGTACCTGTCTCTTATGGTTAAACAGGTGACGGACGGACGTACTGACACACTTACGGGCGGGATAACAACGCGCTCCCCAGGTCACGTTTTAAAATAGCACAAGTGCGGGAATAAAAACGTCTTCTGGTATCAAGGGTATTAGTGGCCGAAAATACACGAAATATAGGTCGAGACGTGATTCTGGCCATGGCAAGGGTGTGTCTTATCTAAAACCAAATTGGAGAGCTACAGCGAGTAATTTAGACAGAAATGGTGACCTAGTACGCCATCTTTGCAAGGTGAACACTATGGCGACAACGCCCTCCTTTGCTCACCTGTCTTAACGGCTCAGCAAGTTTTCATGTCATGCTCGTCGCCAGAATCAGAAGATTTTTACCTTCCCTGGATCTTGTTCGTCAACCTCACGGATATAAACTACCCCTCTACCACGTATGACGAAATATTATAAAAGTGAGTGCAGCTAGAGACAGATATCGATATACTAAAAAATCGTTTATGTAAGCCCACGTAAGCTGCAACCTACAATGTGCACTGTAAGCCACTCAAGAAAAACTGTATTGATCCGGATTTATTTTTTCGATTATTGTTAAACTGATGGGTCTATTTTTAAAGAAGTGTGGATATTTTCACCTCCTGTATTCTTTGTGCCATTAATCATGTGAGGTGCATGGTCTTTTGTAAAAAAGAAAAGCAAATTGACTTGTGAAGATTCAAATTGAATTTGAGGTCAGACAAATGTTTTAACCAATGGTGTATTGTGTATAAGTCATACAACACATCAATTGAGCCATTTAAAGCTTAGGGGATTATACCCGTACAGTGTATTTAAAGCATATAGGTTATACCTGTGTGACGATCCGATATGTCCGACAGGCCAGATATGTCGAACGCAACTGGCTCTTTTTTTGTCGGACATATCTGGCCTGTCAGACACATCTGGCTCTTTTTTGTCTGACATATCTGTCCTGTTCTCTGGTCGTAGGACATATCTGGCCTGTCGGACATATCGGGTCGTCACATACCTGTGATATCAGTGCACTCGGGGCCCACATATAAAAATTGCTTGATGCCTGTAGGATTGTTGTGAAAAAAGCATTGAACTCATTGTGTAAACATGGCGTTCTATTTACCTGGTGGGGTAACCCGTCGGTCAGGTCATATGGGGTGGTGTGCGTTTGTTGTATTGAGACAATAATAACTTTAATGGGAAAAGTTGGCTATAGATGATGATGCCTGAGCTAGGGCGTTTCTTAACGCAATTTTATGTGGGACTGCCTTTAGTGATGTAGGTAGCACGTTTTTTCTACTGAAATGTTTAGAGCGCATCCTCTTTGTTCTGCTTTAACCATAACTTCAATGAGGCTATGCCATTGTCGATCTGGCCCTTATTTTTTGTGTCAAAACTGCTCTCACATTATACGTGGTGTCCGCTGCCATTGTATGTATAACCCTTATGTTAGCAATTTTTTTAGATCTATTAGCTCATTAACCCTATTCATACCGGGTGGGATTGTTAACGTCCCCAGGCGCATATCTGTTAGCATAATTTTTATTATAAGTTCTTTTTACATGGAATTTTATGATTTTGTCACATTTGTATCATCTTTCAGGAGATAAGTTCACAGCTTAGTGTTGTAAAGCAAATTACTTACACTTTCACTAATTACAGAAAACAATTAAAGCGGAATCAAATGAGTAAAAAAGACAAAGAGTTATTGAGTGTAAGTTAAGTTTTTCCAAGAGTCAACAAGTGTAGAACATGTTTTTAGTGTCAGAAAAAGATGGAAAAGGTCAAAGTCAGTAACAGTTAATGTGATTGGTTAATTTCATAACATATTTTAATTTTGATCATCTATTTATCACATGATAACTGAGTTTTGGATAAAGTCCAAGCATGAGTAATCCAAATAATATTTTAGATATCTTTAATTGAAAACAAGTCTCTTAGGGATTACCTAATAAGGAAATGTTGCATGGTGAATTGCAACATGCGAATGGAAAATATTTTGTAATCACGCAAAGACAATGGAAAAGAAAACAAGTAAGTGCGTGATCAGTACGGAGAAATTGAGTATAAATATTTGTGAAGTTGTATGAAGAGGGAGTCGGTGAATAAACGTTCGAAAGCTCCAAACTGCTGTCGTCATTTCTCACTATAACATTAGTATTGTTTATGGTTATTCTACTATATAGAACCAAAATGTGTTGGGGTCATAAACGACCCCACCAGATATTCGGTATTTGGTCACATTGCACATGGTATTTGATTACGTTTCTTCCACTCGAATGATTTATTAGCTGGATCAAAATATAACAAGGAATGAGATAAATGAGGAAAATGAAGGTCCGAATTATCTAAGACTGGCAGAGTTCCACAGATGAGAGTGATTTGGGTGCATCAGACTAATTATGAAGTAGAGGGCTGTAAATTTGAAATGTTTTGCTGATTTAGATCTCAACAATAAAGTTGTTTGCAACCTTTGAGGTCTCTGAAAGTTTTGTGAGACTGCCCCCAAATCCATTACAACATCGATAGCCGTATCATTTTCCATCATACAGGTAAGTCACAGTCACAGTTTTGAACTCAGTAGGCCTACTTATTTCAGGTGTTATATTGGAGTTTGATCTTCATAAATGAAGTCATTACCCTATTCTAAACAACCACGATTTTTCCACAATTACCGCTAATTCAAATTGAGGAGAATTAATTTCCATACATTCAAACTAACTTTCATAGTAGCATTAGTATTTTATTCAATTCAGAGAATATAAGCAATTTATAACACTTAATATGCAAGCAGAGCAAAATGTTTTCCAACATAAATTTCACATACATGTATTACTTTAAGTAACCTGGAAACTGTCTGGGTGGGTATGATGATTTAAAAACTAACGTTGAATAAATGTATATTACATATGCTAACAGTTCTCCTACAGGCAGATCTATAACTTTGGTAAACATCTGTAAACTTCTCATACAAAAAAGAGCCACCATCAATGGTGTAAGGAATCCCAGAGTATTACTTATATAAAATACATGTAAAAACTTTCCCTCTACCATTAACATTAAGTTTCCAGCCACTCTGCCTAATCAGTATCACAGACTTTTATCACATCTTAAGGCTGTATTCCCAGAGCTTTTAGATCGATCTATCCCCGTGGGGAGTCTCACTAGATTACTGTCAGATAATCCGGCTTAAATGTCCGTCCCGCCTACTACAAGCTGTAAGGGGGGTAATTAACTTTCGTGTCCGCTCGGCTGACAGCTATTTAGCGTGAACCCCCAGGGAGTTAGGTCGATCTAAAGTAGATCGATCTAATCTCTGAAAATGGGGTCTTAAGAAAATCCTCACTGCAATTCGTGAGATATCTATTTGCAGAGCGTGAACTGACAAACAGACAGCACAATAAACTCCAACTGGTCAATAAGTGTACATTATCTTCGTCTACAGTGCGAGTTGTAGTATAGGATTGGACTCCAGGGACCCACATTCTCCTGCAAGTCACCATACAGAAAACGTGGGCCCTTTACAACTCTTACAAAAATGTCCTAAAGGACGTCGTACCGAGTATAGGTCTCTATGGGACTCTAATAGACGAAGGTAATGGGCTGGAGCACCTTCGAATGGACACTATAGGAATTCTACTGAGACTCTATGGATTTTTACCTTGCTTCTTTAACCATGAGTTCAATGTCTCTTTGTCGTGTTCCACCTGACTTTTTAATTTTGTTTTCAAATCTACTCTCACATTATATCGGGTGCCCACTGCCATTGTGTGTATAACCTTTATGTTATCAATTTTTTTAGTTCTACTGGGTTTATAAACCTCTGTTATCCAATCATCGGCAAACCAGCCGGGAAAAGCAGCAGGGTAATGAAACCCAAATATATCGATATGTGTCCTGTGAACGAAATCGTACGTCAAAATATCTGTGTTTCCTCCTTGGTGATTTGGTCCGACAACGCCAACATTTGGTGGATTAAACTTGGAGAGTTCAGCGATGAATGTTTCGGTCCATGACTTTGACACCATTTTTGTGTCGTCATTAATTCTGTAAAGGTAGTCCATCGAGTCATTGTACGCCGCTATCATTGCATAATTCTGAGCATGGGCTGGAGCACCTTCGAATGGACAACGAACAAAATGCACGCACATAAGTAAAGATGATGTACAATGCTTTTTGGCCATATCGAAAATTTTACCTTTAAAACTATCTCGCGAATTTTGATCTTTGAAGAAAGCATCCGTGTAATCGTAGCTAATGTAGATATTATAGGAGTAACCCGGAGAAGCTGTCTCACAGAAACTTAGCATCAGCGTTGTAAAAATTGGATGTGTGGACAAAACTGACGATGGATTAAATCCTTTGGTGCTGATAGCACAGCCTATACCGATTGATGTTTGGTTTGTTTTCGTGTTATTCCCTCCTGTAGTGGAACTTCTTGCACTACATCTGGATTCGTCAGGCACAGATATATATTTTTTCAGTCGAGCAATGTTCGTAGCTATAGCGTCCATGTCATACCAAATGATGAAAGTCGATGCTGTGAGCATTGTACAGATCACCATGGTAACCACAATGCCTTCCTTCAAAGACACCATTTTCATGAAGCTCTGGATTAGTGTTAGACGAAATAATAGAACATTTGCAAGAAATTCATAATTTTAGTTTTTAATATATTGAAACACTTTGTAATTAACGATAAGTGAAATATCTGCCAATCTCAATCTCCGTTGGTACCATGATGGTATCTTTTTGTGACGCCATTTTTAATCAAATCATCGTTTATCGTTTGACGAAATATTGGGTTATTCACAAGCTCGGTTTCTGAGTGTGCGTAATATATTTAGACAATTGGTAACGAATCCATGAATGACGGTGAGTGATATACATGTGTACTAATATTTGTCGATCTTTATCAGTTCCTTGAATTTAAGATCAACTTATAATAGTTTTGCTTAAAACTTTCTGAGTTATGAGGCAGTATTGCATGTTTTATTTTATCGTTTCCCCATGTGTGTCAATGACTTGCTGCGCTGATCAGTATGACGTCATGATGTTGATGTGACGTCACATTGAAGCACGTGTATCAGTCATGCACACAACCTCCAAGGAAACTGTCTATTGGCGTGTAACCTTTGATATAGCTGCTCTGGTTCGCTTATTTGTTTTCTGCTGTCCTGGCTGTCTCGGGATGTTGTTTTCCAATAGGATGACCTTTACTGCAAAAAAAAAATTATGCTTAAATTATACTAAAGAACAACTGAGACATCAAACATTAATCCATTGGAATCATATAGGTATATGGTAAGAGGGCTTCTTATTTTGAAGCACAGTATAAGGAAAATATTAGAGCAGGGCACATCTCAAACATTTTCATAAAAATGTGTTTGCTGAGGCAAGATTTGATGCTGGACACAAACCAGATTGTCGATGGGAACAAGGCGTCCACGTGCCACCCCGTAAAAAACAATGAAAACATACATTTTCTTAATCCTTGATACCATTATTATCTAGGTGTTTCCAGAGCGAAAAAAAATTATTTAAGCGTTGCATGCAGGTAGCACGCTGTGACATAAATGGGTGCATGTTTAAAAATGGGGGTAGGAAAAAAATCATAATTTGAAATTTATATAAAAAGTAACAATGATCGATACACCACTGTGTAGCTGAGGCATTACATTACATATATCAGTAATGAAAGTTACGTTAAAATGAATAATGTCTCAGTGAAATAGGGTCAAAGGTCAATTGAGGTCAAATTTGAGGCATTTTCTGGAAAATAATTAAGTAAAGATTTTTATCTATTCAGATAATTTGAGCTGAGAATACGACTATTTAGGGTATGTCTGGTAAAGTCAATATATCTTAAAAGGCTGTTTTAATGGGAATTTGGGAGTGACTTCTTCTGTTGGCCAAATTTATAAATGAGACTGGACTTGTACAGCGCTTCAGTTCAATTCCCGAAAAATGAAAAAAAAATGATTTATATAATATTATGTTGCTAAAGGGTCGCTTAAAACACATTATCAATAAAATGTATATGACAATAATGTGTTTTTTTCGTGGTAGATGTAGAATAAGTTATTTTATAAATAGTGGTTTTATTTTATGTGACACTTTATATTATTGATCGTATTTCTCAGTCGCCATCTTCGTTACGAACGCATCAAAGCAGTTATACTATTGACCCTTTGCCCACATATTATTACATAGCCAGTGAATGTTGTCAGTCATCAAGAATAATAAAAATGATAAAAATGAAGCACTCTGAATCATGAGTACGAATATGGATATGGATCACATAGTATTGCATAAATACATGTTAACCCTAATGTAAAATACAGACAGCCAACAGACAGGAGAAAAAATTCCAGGCTGCATCTTAATACCTCCTCGTGGCCAATCACCATGGTAACCACAGATCACCATGGTAACCACAATGCCTTCCTTCAAAGTTGAATTTCATTATTTTAATAATGTTAAAACATGAACCCTAGAAAGTTACAGCTAGAAAGTAAAGCAGACAGGTGAAAGCAACATGTATGACACCTTGGCTATGTACAGTGTAATTAGGTCTTTCATTACACCACTTTTGTTGTCTGACATGTGCATTTAACGAGCTCCTACTTGATCTTTCTTTTGATTCAAAGGTTCTTGAAATGGCTTTTTGTAAAATATTTTAAATGTAGGCCCTACCTGTGTCCTTCTTAAGCAAATCCTGTTTGGTTCATAACATTGAATTTCTTTCTCCGTTGCCGTAGCATCAGTTCTAGATAATTACTTTGGGTACCCTTCTCTTCTTAACAAGGTAGCATTTTAAAACTTTTCCTGCGGCAGGATGTATCTGTATTCGTAGTGGTGATACGTATAACTTCCAGACTATTTTATACTTCTAATTTGAGTGGGTGGGACTTTAAAAATTCCTTGCTGTTGTATACACTGTAAGTGTCACATGCACATGTAACTTTAATTAGATTTCATTCTAAGTTCTGATATACAAAGTGAGTAACACGTCATTCTGCAGGTGGTTCTCATTACATCTGCCAAGGAGGTAACGTTTTCACCCCTGTTTGTCGGTCTGTTTGTTTGTTTGTTTGTTTGTCATCAACATAACTCAAAAAGTTATGGACCGATTTTAATGAAATTTTCAGGAACTGTCAGAAGTGGGCCAAGGAAGTTTTAGTTTTTGGTGGTGATCTGGATCAATATTCAATCAATAATCAATAATAATAAAAAAATTGCTTCCTTGGCGGAGGTCTGCGCTCTCGGAGTGCTTTTTTAGTTATTGATGTGAACCCCGGTGTTTTCTAGGCCGGGAAGATAGACAATCCTGTGAAAGCAAGGCTAATGGCTCCTAGACGTAAAGTTATTGTCTGTTTCTCTCTCTTTAGAAGATATTTTTGCAAATCGTTTGCATCTCTCTCTTTAGAAGATATTTTTGCAAATCATATGTAATGCTGTATGAAAAGCCCTTCAGTAAAACTATTTTAAAATGTCCCTCTGTTCCTACGCTTTTTGTTCATAATACTGGAAATTTTTTGTTAGTTTACGATGTTATCACTCAGTGACACGTAGTGGTGCAATGGCCATGATGCTATCTGATAGACAACCCGAGCCTGTTCATGGGTGACTAGGGACGACTGACGTAGAGGGTACCGGAGCAAACAGGATTGTGTTGGAAGTGACGTGTAGTGATGTAAGACGTGAAGCTGAGTGTTGATTTTTAGCTGGAGGTGAACCGGAGTGAAGACGTTGACTCAGAGAAAAAAGCAGTTTTTCCAACAATGTATTGAGATATCATTTTTTTCTTTTGGTATTTTGAGCGGAAAATAGGTACATGGTATGAAAACGTGTTACGATTCTTGAAGGTACAAAATCTTCCTTAATTTGCAGTCCTTTTGTTTTGAAATATATTCTGCATCGACCGACGTGCTACAAAAAGCGTCATGGGAAAAGAATTCCCGCGCGGCAGTAGACCTAAATCGTTGCCATGTGGGATTTTTACATGTATGTAATCTGATATACCCATATCTAATTATTTTTGGATGTTTTATGGTATGTGCTTCAATTATAACGATAGACCTTGTTAAAACCAGGAAGTAGTTGGCAACTGAATAGCACCAAACAACGATGTGCAATGATTTACCTTTTTAAAAGATTGTGAAGAGTTTTTAGATGATTATATGTCCATATGATTAAATATAAATGTTTATTAGTAAAAAATTGAGTAAGTTAATGTTATCAAAGTATGCATGCATCTTGACCCATGGTAACAGCGATACTTCAGTGGCCATTGGTACAACTATATAAGAACTTTGACAGAGGTCAATGTTATGACCTTGTTTTCAAGATCATGGCATTTTTCGCTCGGGCAAAATGCCATAATGTCTACGTTTTTATAACCCAGTGTCACAGATACAAGTTTAAAGTATCAATTCATGCTAAGTTACATATTGCCGATCATTTGAAACTATTTCTAAGATTACCAGATGTCAGGGTCATACAAGGTCGTCATAACAACAGGTGACTGTTTAAAGAATATTTCATTACAGAAAAGGCATTGGCATTATTGCATAGTACTCATTTAAATCAATGACATTCAGTTAACATGGTGTAAATGTTTGCTGTACCCATTTTAAAATCACTCTGTATCATATCTACTGATTGTGCTTGTGCTGTGTCACGCGAGAATACGTATTCATTATGTACGTATTTATTCTGTACTCACGCCCCCGGAGAGACTTTTAAGCATAACAGTATGTGTTAATACCCCGCAAAGCTGTGTTTTACATTATACAGGCACTAAAAGTAAAAAAAAAAACATTTCAAGTTCCTGAAGCTTGTGTCAATATTCCACTCTGATTTGTCAGGACTACAGTGTTGAAAACTTCTTATTCAAATGCAAGGAGGAGTCAAGCAATACTTTGTGCTTTTTTTCTCAAGAAACATCACATTTCTCCAAAAAAACTTTAGATACATGTTGAAGGCCTTTAAAACTTAATAACATGACAAAAACTACTTTCATAATGAGCAAAGACAGCCTGCATTACAATAACCATACGTAAATAAATATATATAAAATATTAGTAAATTAGAAATGTTCCCCAAAACCACTTACAACATCACTTCAAGAGGACACTTTACATTGGTCACAGAATGGGGTTACAAACCGTCATTAAAAGACAATTATGCGTCGGTGGTAAGTTCACAAGGAATGAAACAAACCATATCAGGAGTAGCTAAGCAGTTGCTTTGGGGAAACGTAAGCAGGTGGAATGGCAACTTTTTATTGGTATTTTACCTCGAAGTTCTTGCTCAGAAGTCAGTTAGCTAGCCCACAGCTACAACTGGTTGTACATCCCTTGTCCTTGGTGCTTGGACCATCAAATACAGGCCTGTAGCCATGGTAAAAGATCCACTTTTTCTGGACAAGTACCCCCCCCCCCCATTTGACACTGCTAGCTTGATAGCTTGAGACACTAACAGTCGACTGGGTAGCTTATGAAGGAAGCTTGTTTAATTGCTATACTCAGCTGCAGCAAAGTAATGAAGGATGTTGTTGAGAGCCTGTAGGCAGTTTCCTATCCTAACAGACCTGCTAAATACTTCCAGGTTGACTCGGTGCTGGTTCTCCTATCTGACAGGAGCTGGCATGATATGGAAAAATATAACTATTTTCAACACTGATTAGCACACCACGAGGCAGCAGCTTCAAGGTTTGTCGACCAAAACATATAAAACTTTTTAAAAGGGTGTTGACTTGTGCTGAACAAGTTATCCCTGGCAAATGACCGGCTGCTTATTTCAGAATCCGACTGCAGGACCAAGAATTCGATGTCGGATAATTTTCTTTATTAATATTGGTACTACTAAACAACTGCAAAGCTTTACTGTATTACTGAAATAGGTGAATCCAATCTGACAGGAGCTGGCGTGATATGAAATCATATAACTACTTTTGATACTGATTAGCACACCACGAGGCAGCAGTGTTACAACCCACTTTGAAAAAATTACGCAATATTTTTTCAAATCGCGTTGACTTCCTTGTTGTGAATGGGACTATCAAATTTTGTGGTACACTGGGATGTGGTTTTAGTTCTTTCTAGTTCATTATCTGAAAATGTCACAAATTTGATCTCAGGTGACGTTTGACACCCTAATTTAATGGCTATATTATTCAATAACAAAAATGTTTTCACTTTACCTATTACAGCAATCCCTTAAGAACCCCCCCCCCCCACCCCCACTTTTTTTGCTGGGAAAAGGTCCACTCTGGGTTAATTTGATCTAGGTAACCCAAGGTTTCATGACAAAGGTCCACATTTTCAACCCCCCCCCCCCCATCCGCCTTTTGTAATTGCCTTTCTTAAATCCTATCCTTCAGCTGCATTATGACAATTATTTATTAATTATTGCTTAATCTTATTTCATTATCCCATTTTAGGAGCGGCCATTTAAGCAACAGGGTGTAATAAAATGTATAACAGCCAATCCCATACACATATACATACTGAAGTCTACTGATTAGAAGGTGCTACTTGTATCACACAAAAACTGATTCCTGGCTAAATGAGCTTACACATGATTATCACCCAGTTCGTACCGACGGACCAAAATTTATGGGTCTACCTGATGGACTATACCTCTTAAACTCCAAAGTTCCACGTATCTAACTCTAATGGACTAAGATGAGACGGACAGACGGACAGACAGACAGACGCACAGACGGGCGGGATAACAACACGGTCCCCAGGTCACGTTTTATACTAGTAAAAGTGCGGGAATAAAAATGATATCTCGTTAACAAGGGTATTAGTGGTCGAAAACGCACGAAATATGTGTCGAGACGTGCCTCTGGTAAGGGGTGTGTCTTATCTAAAACCAAATTGGACATCTAAAGCGAGTAATTTAGACTGAAATGGTGACCTACGCCATCTTTGTAAGGTGAATACTATGGCGACAGCACTCTCATTCACTCACCTGTCTTTCCTGCTAATCAAGATTTTTATGTCACGTTCGACGCCAGGATAAATGGCTTATCCTTCCTGGAGCTTGTTCGTCAACCCCACAGTTATAAACTAGTCTCGGCCACGAATCTGTCAGTATAAATTTAACTGCATGTAGAGACAGGTATCGATATAAAAATGTCGTTAATGTAAGCCCACTTAAGCTGCCACCGGCTCCGTACTCCGTAAGCCACTCAAAAGAAACAACATGGATCCTTAGTTCTTTCGCGCCTATTGTTAACCTTTTATTCAATTTTTAATGTTATATGGGTATGTGTATTTGTAACGAAACATGGACATCCTCACCGCTATTATGTATTTTTTTAACAATTAATCATGTTAAATATGGTATCTTGAATAAAAACAACTGTCTATAACTATTTACCCCTGTGAGGTGGTCTTATGTAAATAAAAGCACATTGAATTCGAGGTGGAACAACTTTTTGACGAATGTGTATTGTGTCACTTAAGATCAGCACACAAATCGATCGCGCTGCTTTGAGGTAGTTAAACGCGTACAGTGTATTGAACGACAATGAGCTATACCTGAGATATGAATGCACTCGAGGCTAACGTATAAAAATTNGTATGCTATTTGAAGAGAAAAGCTACCCCCCCCCCCCCCCCCCACACACACACACACACACTTTTTTTGCTGGGAAAAGGTCCACTCTGGGTTAATTTGATCTAGGTAACCCAAGGTTTCATGACAAAGGTCCACATTTTCAACCCCCCCCCCCCCATCCGCCTTTTGTAATTGCCTTTCTTAAACCCTACCCTTCAGCTGCATTATGATATATTATTTATTAATTATTGCTTAATCTTATTTCATTATCCCATTTTAGGAGCGGCCATTTAAGCAACAGGGTGTAATAAAATGTATAACAGCCAATCCCATACACATATACATACTGAAGTCTACTGATTAGAAGGTGCTACTTGTATCACACAAAAACTGATTCCTGACTAAATGTGCTTACACATGATAATCACCCAGTTCGTACCGACGGACCAAAATTTAGGGGTCTACCTGATGGACTATACCAAAGTTCCACGTATCTAACTCTAATGGACTAAGATGAGACGGACAGACGGACAGACAGACAGACAGACGCACAGACGGGCGGGATAACAACACGGTCCCAAAGGTCACGTTTTATACTAGTAAAAGTGCGGGAATAAAAATGATATCTCGTTAACAAGGGTATTAGTGGTCGAAAACGCACGAAATATGTGTCGAGACGTGCTTCTGGTAAGGGTGTGTCTTATCTAAAACCAAATTGGACATCTAAAGCGAGTAATTTAGACTGAAATGGTGACCTACGCCATCTTTGTAAGGTGAATACTATGGCGACAGCACTCTCATTCACTCACCTGTCTTTCCTGCTAATCAAGATTTTTATGTCACGTTCGACGCCAGGATAAATGGCTTATCCTTCCTGGAGCTTGTTCGTCAACCCCACAGTTATAAACTACCCTCGGCCACGAATCTGTCAGTATAAATTTAACTGCATGTAGAGACAGGTATCGATATAAAAATGTCGTTAATGTAAGCCCACTTAAGCTGCCACCGGCTCCGTACTCCGTAAGCCACTCAAAAGAAACAACATGGATCCTTAGTTCTTTCGCGCCTATTGTTAACCTTTTATTCAATTTTTAATGTTATATGGGTATGTGTATTTGTAACGAAACATGGACATCCTCACCGCTATTATGTATTTTTTGAACAATTAATCATGTTAAATATGGTATCTTGAATAAAAACAACTGTCTATAACTATTTACCCCTGTGAGGTGGTCTTATGTAAATAAAAGCACATTGAATTCGAGGTGGAACAACTTTTTGACGAATGTGTATTGTGTCACTTAAGATCAGCACACAAATCGATCGCGCTGCTTTGAGGTAGTTAAACGCGTACAGTGTATTGAACGACAATGAGCTATACCTGAGATATGAATGCACTCGAGGCTAACGTATAAAAATCGCTTGAGGCGTCATCTATGTAGTATAGGCATAAAACAAAAAAGGCATTAAACTCAGAATGCAGAGAGGTTATTCTTTCTATATGACCGCAATATCCTTTAGTCAGGTAGCAGGCCATACGAGGTGGTGCGCGTTCGATATATTGATACAATATTAATTCCGCTGTTTATAGTAGGCTATAGATGATGAAGCCTGAGCTAGGGCGTGTTCTAAACTCAACCTTAAGTACCACTGCCTTAAGTCATGCTGCCTGTTGGCAGAACATGTTCTTTCTGCCGAAACCTAACAGCGCATCGCATGTATGCGATGTTGAATCTGCATTGAGGCAGACTCTGAGATTGCCGCCAGGTACGGGCGTGAAAGTATATCCCTGTGAAATTATATGTAAGTGGTCATTATCTTGGTATCGAATGCTAATCATAACAAGCTAGAAAAATTTCCTCACCGTACTCTAGGTATGACCAAGTCGACCTTCGGTTCACGTATAGGACTAATGGGGAAAACTACCCAGCCTGTGTCAAATAGTTATGACTTTAACTTACGTGTAGTAATATTGTATCGTTCGATAAGCAGTATATTTTAAGGGCTGTCGTAATTTCTTTTTCTTTTTTGGTGTATTTTGGACACTCAAAAATACATACAAATATATTTTCCTAGCACCATACACATATTTTGTACACACACACACACACACGCGCACACAAACACACACACTTGTATTCGATGTAGCGTGACAATAGCCTACAGAACCCGTTATTACGTTTATAAGGAGATAACAGTAAAAAAAAATACCCAATCACAGTCGAAATCACTGTTATCTGTAAAACCACATGTGATGAAAAAGCTGTCATAATAGCCCCACACAAAGTTTATGAAAAGACATGAAAAGCTGCCATGCGTGCAGCCGCGCTGTAAAGAATATTAATATTTACTTAAACACGAGGTAAGCGGTGCCCTACATTTAAACGAAAACCACAGCGCAGTCAAAGCTGCGAGTAAGTAAACAGATCAATACACCTATTGTCCAATATCTAGGTCATGGAATCGAACTCTCAGGTCATTGAACACAATGCACGGCGGGCAACAACTAGGCTTCTGCGCCTCATAACCTAAGGTCAGGCGAGTTTATTCCTATGTGTTTGTGGGCTGATGTCTGGCGCAATGAACGATTTATTAAGGTAAATAAAACAAAATAATAATAATTATTGTAATAGAATTATATATATATATACATGTATAATAAACCAATAAATGACATGAAACGGATTTTCGAGACTTTTCCATTAATATGCTGTGCACGGTTGACCTTTTGACCTTATCCAGCCAAAACAACTGATTATCAATGAATGTGTGGATAATATAATATCAATATCAGGTTAACCTGGACAAATACTTTCATCAAGTAAAAGATATTTAAATAAATATGAATGTATAAAATGATTGAGGTATACTTGGTTAAAGAGATACAGATTTAGCCGCGACTAGGAAAATAGCAAATTGAAAAGGTTTTTATTTTTATTATTCATACATGTACAAATCTAAGTAAACACTTGGTGCTGTCGCAATGGATGTCACTATGGACGCGATGATTTTAAGGAACAAACAAGAAAACATAATTTCAATTGGGTAATTTCAATGGCTATATTATAAAAAAAAGGTAGAAAAACCGAAAACGTAGCATGAATCTTAATTAATTAAATTTTAATTAAAATGTGTACAACCCACGCACAGCTTAGCCAGAAGTGTGCTATGTATTATCAACAATAATGCGGCAGGCCCCACGTGCTCTACTAGGCGTTACGAGTGAACTAATGCATGCACCAGTGATTTATTTGACGCTGTAATCTCCGTCTTTCTTTCTCTCTCTCTCTCTCTCTCTCGCGCGCGCAAGCGCGCGCTCTCGCGTTCGCAATCTTCCCGCTCCGTAGACAGGTTTTCTGTATTTATTTATTTATTTATTTATTTATTTATTTATTTATTTATTTATTTTACTAACATTTTAGCTGCCCATAACGAATATTTTGCTCTTATTAGATTACTGCTAAATTGTAATCTAAACTGATACTTTTTTCTATAAAAAGTTCATAATTTGGCCGGTTTTTATTATACAGACGCTATCACAATACAGAATTGTGTCATGAATTAGTCAAAGATGTATATGAAGCTGTGACTATATATATCTAATAAAAACCAATATGTGAGAGTAACACTAGGGCTTATAAATATTTTTAATGAAGACTTAAGGGAGTTCTATATGTTGGCAAAAAAAGTTTTTTTCTCGTTTCTTTCCTTCTATGGGAAACACTTGTATAAATTTTAGTGCAATAAAATAAACTTTAAGAGCCCATATAGTACTAATACTTTCTTTTTTTGTAGCTTTCTTCACCAAGCCAAATATGAGGTGGCGAAGCGTTCATTGACAATTGTGGTGCTTTGTAAATCAAAGTAGTGTCAGATAATGATCAGTTTCAACTTAACTTTATAACTAAGACAGGTAAGTATATAGCGTGAAATTTGGCATGGTTGACTACCGTACTAGAGTGTAAACTTCAACCGGCTGCCGCCGTTTGGTACAGCATGTATAGCATTATTCTGTTTAAGAGACCTGAGCTCCTATTTACGAAGTTTTGTTAAACAAATGCATTATTTCGCCTGTTTACTGATGAAATCCAAAGTAAGCCTAAAAAACAAAAAAACAAAAAAAAAAACTGAAACCGGATTGTAATATCGTTGATTGGACGACTTAGGCGTTTTTTTTTTTAAACGGTAAAAAGCTTTAAAGGCGAAGAAGATTTGTTTGAAATCAATTTTACACTTTTCACCCCGAAACCGCTGCTGTAACATCTATAGTTCGAATAAGGAAATTCACCCTGTTGTATCTTTTGTGCGACAGCATTATCTTATAAAATGACAATGGTTATTTCCGTGTTGTCCGAGCGGATAAGGAAAAATCCTAAGGCACCAAACCTCCTTATCGCACAAGCGCGTGTGTGCACGCACACACGCACACACACATCTGCAAACACACACACACATTGTATCGCAAAAACAAACTTCCCAATTCTTTGCCATATCTTTTTATTCATTTAGCTATTATCAAGTATCATTCAATTTTTTGTTATACATTTCTTAAGTTGATTATGTGCTGAGATGAATTTAATTTATCCGTACAAAAAGGCGCAGGGAACACCGTTTCATGTGATTGCTTCAGTAATCATTATTTATTTTGAACAGGTAAAGGCTTGCTGGTCCAGTTCTCTGTAAGATGGCGTTAGCGGATAAATAATCATCATTTTACGTCGTGTAGCGTCCGTAACCACGATTTTAGTCTCTGTTTGTCCGTTATCAGCTGCTCATTTAACTTATCTACTATCCATGATCTGACTTTATATCTTGTGCCCAACGACATTGTATGTAGAACCGAAACGTTGCTCATCTTTTTAGACCTGTTTGGTTTGTATACATCTGTAATCCAGTTATCTGCGAACCAATCCGTAAAAACAGGCGGATAATAAAACCCAAATATATCTATATGTGTCCTGTGCACGAAATCGTAGTTTAAAATGTGTGTATTTCCACCTCGATGATTTGGCCCGACTACGCCAACATTTGGTGGTCTAAATTCTGAAAGTGTGGAGATAAATGTTTCGGTCCATGATTTCGTCACCATTTCTGTGTCGTCATTGATCCTGTAGTAGTAATCCATTGAGTCGTTGTACGCAGCCATCATAGCGTCATTTTGTGCGCGCGCAGGCGCACCGGCGTACAGACAACGTACAAAATGTAGGTGAACAAGTAGCGAGAGGGAGCAATATCTCCGAACAGTATTAAAGAACATGTTTCTGAACCCGTCTGAATAACGTACTTTGAAGTATCTATCCGTAGAATCATAACTGAGGTAGAAGTGATAGGCATAGCCGGGACTTGCCGTCTGGCAGAAACTTGGCAACAACGTTGTAAAAATAGGTAGTTTTCTCAACACTTCAGATGGTCGGATTTCTCTCGTGGTTATTGCACATCCCAAGCCAATCCTTACTTGGGTTTTTCTGGGGGCGATATCCTCTCCTCCAGTGGAATTCATGTCAAAATTGTTTTCATTTTGCACCGGTACAAAAACTTCAGACACGGAACTCTTATAAATTTTGGCAATGTCCCCTTGGAACGTAATGGTGTAGGCTGATACTATGACAACAAAACATATCAATATGGATACATACACTTTTGCACTCTCTAATGTTGCCATATTCGTTTTATTTATTTTTTTTAATTTTTAGACTTTGCAATGCAACATAATGTGCAATGTGTGTTTACATAGAGATCTCACATCATATTCAAAAAGTCGTTAAACTGCAAAAAGTCAAATATTGCCTAAGTCGATATCAGGTGGCAAGGATCCAAAAGAAGAACCTGCAAGTGGATTGGTCTTTGTTGGAACCTGTAAAATAGAAGTTATTTGTGTCAGTCAACGCATTAATCAGAATGATGACATTAAATTAGGCCCTTTTCACGTGTAACGGTATACTTAAGAGGTACAGTTTTTAACGGTGTCACGAAACTGAGGGTCCGTGTAACAGAAAACTATCTCTCCACTTAGTTATCTTTATGTTAGGGTTTACCTCACCTAAATGGGCCAAATTCGGTGGCGACTGTGTCGCTAATTGATTCCGCTTGATGTGAAGAGGGCCCGGAGAGACTGGTTTTCTTGGATATAATTGGTTGAAAAGGACATAAGGTACATTTAAATTGTTTCCGTGTAAATTTGATACAGACTGCATGCTGGTTTTTGAAAACCGTCGGTTTAAACATAAATGTACACCACTAAGTATGCGTAGAATACGCATAAATAAACAATGTAGTTGCAATATATATGTAGATGCAGTGGCGGATTTAGGGGTGTCAGGGGGATCCTGACTCCTCTTTCGATTTCTGAAAAAAAAAATCACACCAATGGTCCCTTTTTGAAATTAGAATTTTTACTAGCTAAATCATAGTTCCATATGGAACCGTTCGCCCTCTAAAATACCAACATTTTCAGAGCCCTTCACTGGGCCCCGAACCCCACGTCAAGGGGAGGTTCGCATTCGCATCCGTGGACTCCCCCTTTTAAATGATTCTGAATCCGCCCCTGTAGAAAGAAAAACGGACAGCAAACCAGCAATTTGCTCACGAACTGCAACTGACAGGGTGGTATCTACATGTACCTCTCGTCTGGCGGACGATTTGCAGACGTCCGTCTTGTTATACTCACTTGTCTGCCATACTGAATAGATTTCCATAGAATATCAGCCACCGGATTGGGCACCGGATTATGTTTCACTTGGTATTTTCAGTACTCGAAATCAGGCCTTTCCTGGGCAACCTCATTCTGGACAGTGTCTGCCTGGTAGATCCGAACATCTGGCCCGGCTGAGGCGTGGAAGTAACCGTAATGACTTCAAAACCACTCTTGATGAAGAACTTACTCAGCCAGGAAACCCTTAGCTAATATTGAGACGCCCGTGGTTTCGATTTTGCTTTAGATTCGGTTTTCTTCACGTGTTTACATTTAACCTTGTGTACATGTAGATGTGTAGTTCACAGTCTTCAGTATCGACCATGGGGGAATTAATCGATGCCCCCGCTCAAAAGGCGGCCTTAATACGTATAGTCTAGTACAATGTATGATGGCATTGTGTCTTTGTACTTATTTAATCCAAGGACGCAACTTCTGTAATAGCCTAGTCAATTCTTTCTATCAAATAAGACGTTCTCAGTGTGGTTTCAAACAGTTTTCATTGAGTGAATAAGCAGATGTCAATTTACCTAATGCAACAATGGACAATCTATTAGCCAAACACCGAATGAAAAGATAATAGAGTGGATTTATACCGAATGAATGAAACATAGAAGTTGTTATTGATTTTCTTTTTGCTCTTAGTTTAGATGATATTTTTCATTTAGGTTAAAGTTTTATGATTCTGATTTTTCTCCTTGTATTGTTTACGCAGTGCTACTCTGTAACACCAAATTAGTACCAGATGTTGCCATAAATGTCCACAGAAATGTTCACATGTATTTATTTATTTTTCTTTCATTATTTTATATTCCTTTATTCCTTATTTTCACTTACTGTTATCGCTTTTCCAGCTTGAATAAAGCACATGGTCCGCTTCCCATGCACGGGGTATCATGCCAATTGCGTCACAGTCTCAGTTTTCCGTTATTATTATTATTATTATTATTATTATTATTATTATTAAACTTTTCACTATAGGAATCTAATCTGTCCGGCAAAATCTCTCTCTCTCTCTCTCTCTCTCTCTCTCTCTCTTGCATATGCATTTTCATATAAATTAATTTTCATGTTGCAAAAGTTAATTGGTCCGATATAACCGGAGCTGCGCAGGCAGCCTGTTGGTAAATGTTGTGAAATTTTGGCAGCCAGCACTCTACCGTGTGCTGTCTAAGGTACTCACGCCCATTCAACAGACATACTTTTTTATTCTAACAATAGGTATTTCTAAAATCATTTCTTAGGAAAACAGTCGATATTACACACGCTGGAAAATAGAAGTGTCACAACTACTGAACCAATACTTTGGGGGAGATAAATGACTGTGGAATGATATGCTCCTGGTATCATTTTATTAACATCAAATTTCACAAAAGAAATGGTTCTGACTGAACAATTCAACTGTATCGATATTCTGACATTGCTTATATTCCGCCTCTTTAGGTTAATAATTTTGATTACTGTGATTCAGGGTGTGACACTTCTATTGTCCAGTGTGTGTATATGTGTGGTATCACTATGAGCGCATTCCCAGAGATTAAGATCGATCCAACAAGATCGTCCTATCTCCCTGGGAGTTCACGCTAAATTGCTGTCAGCAGACCGCGCACGGAAGTTAACTACACCCTTTCAGCTTTTAGTCGGTGGGACGGACATTTAAGCCGGCTAAGCTGACAGTAATCTAGTGAGACTCCCCACGGGAATAGATCGATCTAAAATCTGTGGGAATGGGGTCTAAGGTTTTATAGTTGAATATTGGGTGTCTGTCGCCACGCAACCGTATAGTTGATTGATGTTTTTTTTTTTTTTGTTCTAAATGCCGATTGTTTGAGTCGATTAAACAAGCAGAAGTGGAAAACTTATTGATCTATTAATCTATTATCATATGTGTCAAGCATATTCGCAAATGGTTTGACTGAGCTGTTCTGTTCACGGGTGTGAAATGTGACAGCTGAGCCGCGTACGGCAATATTGCGCAAAGATTTTTCTATGGAAAACGAGCTATCTAGATCGATCAAGTGAGAACGACAAAAATTAAAGGAGACGGTAACCAACCGACCTGCGACCTATTTATTCATTTATTTATTTGTTTATTTACTTGTTTGTTTATTAATTTATTTGTAATCGGAATCCAGCCATTCAAAGTGCTTTCAGAGTGCAGCGACCAAAGTTGAGTTGCGATTTACGGTCAGCAATAAAGTTTCACAAAATAAAAAGGACTCCGCCATATAAGAGAATCAAAAGGGCCGCTTACCACCCACTAAGTAACTTGTGATTGTGTTGATGAAGTAGTTTTTTCTTTCAGTGGAGACTGTAACACATTTAGATATGTCAAACATATTTTTTGTAGGGCAGTCATTGTAATTTAATCCATTTTAAACTTAATTTTCTTAAACTACTAAAACCTTTTCACATTGCACGGTTCAATTTTCTGTACCGGTTTGGCTGGTCTTACTAACATCAAAGAGATACAAAGGGCTAGGTCTCTTTGGTTTAGGTGGCGCTTTTTAAGTACAGTTGCCATTCCCGTAGGCCAATAGTCTTCCCCTGTCATGTACTTTTCTGTATAATTTTATGAAAGAAATGTATACTTCAGTAAAAGAGAAGTAAAACAAAGCTTGGTCACTACTTCTGACATGGAGTTGTTTCAACACTGTCTACATTTAATGAGGAAAAAAGAAAAAAAACAACAGAAATTGACGGATATGCTTAATTTGGTGCTATAGTGAATTATCATCCTGTCAGAAAAACACGGCAGGATTATTGATAACATATTAGCACATTACTTTTATTTCAAAAATCAAAATGGTCGCCAAAACATTCAGTAGAAAGTGAAGAAGCGCTGTAAAATCAGTACAGTTGTGGTAAAATTTGTCCAATTAAAAGCATCGCCGCTTTGTATGCTGTATTTTTGCTCATAGTATTTTTATAAACCAATATACTATGCTATAATGACAACTTGATTGACATTTAACTAATGATTGGTGAGAGCGTCAGTCCCCAGTGGGCATGTTGGCCCCAGAGCGAAGTTACACAATAAGTTTGTTACATTTAATGTGTATGCGTGTGCGTGTGTGTATTTATTTATTTTGTATAATTAACTAGATAGATTCACATCACTTTATGTCACTGATATCCTCAGAAAACACTATTTCAGTTCAATTTGTCGTCGTTTGGCTATTTAGGCCCCTTTCAGAATAACGGACTACCTAGTCTAAGGGTCAAATATGGCCGACCCACTTTAATACTTCCCCACGGGATATCTATTCAGTGTCTATTAGCGGATTGAACGGCAAGCTTTTTAGTGGGTCGCCACGTTTGACCCTCGGACTAGTTAGTCCCCTATTCTGAATGGGGCCTTACTCGTCTGTCCAGCTATCCCGAACTTGGCGTGTGCAGACCATTAATTGACATTTTAAGCCACGTATCTTCCGTAACCACTTTTTCAGTTTTTGTTTGTCCTTTTTAAGCTGACCATTTAACTTACCTAAGATCCCCTTTTTAACTTTATATCTGGTGCCCAACGACATAGTATGTATAACCAAAACGTTGCTAATCTTTTTAGACCTGTCTGGTTTGTATACATTTGTAATCCAGTTATCCGCGAACCAATCCGTGAAAACGGGCGGATAGTAAAAGCCAAATATATCTTTATGTGTTCTGTGCACGAAATCATAGCTCAAAATGCCTGTATTTCCACCTCGATGATTTGGCCCTACTACGCCAACATTTGGTGGACTAAATTCTGAAAGTGCGGAGATAAATATTTCGGTCCATGATTTCGTCACCATTTCTGTGTCGTCATTGATCCTGTAGTAGTAATCCATTGAGTCGTTGTACGCAGCCATCATGGCGTCATTTTGTGCGCGCGCAGGCGCACCGGCGTACAGACAACGTACAAAATGTAGGTGAACAAGTTGCAATGGTGAGCAATATTTCTTGACGAAATAGAAGAAATTATCTCTGAACATTTCTTGTGAATTTACTTTCGTGAAAAACTTATCCGTGAAATCATAGCTGAGGTAGAAGTGATAGGCATAGCCAAGACTTGCCGTCTGGCAGAAACTTGGCAACAAAGTTGTAAAAAGAGGTAATTTTCTCAAAACTGCCCATGTTCGGATAGGTTTGGTGGTAATGGCGCATCCCACGGCAATTTTCAATAGTGTCTCATCGGTGTTTTCCAAATTTGTAGCGACTTCATTTCCTGTGGTCAATTTCCCGTCAAAATTGGTCTGTTCGTATTCCAATTTTCCGTCTTCCTGTTCGTATTCCAATTGTTCTTCAGCGAAATTCGAATCCAGCGCGCGAAATTTAAAAACACTGGTGAGATTCACTACTATTATAACAATGTAAGTGAACGTGGTGATCCCAATGCCAAAGAGGATGGCCACAAGAATGGAGTTTTTAAATGTTGTCATGTTTTAATAATCCTTGGAATTTCCTAGATAACTAATATCCAAATGCGACAAGTTACTAAGTACGCCCATGCATCGCCCATCACTGCAATTATATAGAGTATCCTGAAATCTGTTTAATGGTGTCACTCTAGGTGAAATAAGTTGATATTATGCCAGATTCTGGAAAATTGACATGACATATCCGTCAGGTATGTTAAGATGTTTCATAGAAGTTCACAATGTTAGTCAGTCCTAGAATTTCGCTTGGATAGCGAAAACTTGCGCTGATGGTGTATCAGAATTTCAGTTCAACATTAGTACTGAATATACGGCGTCGCGTGTCTTATTTCTACGTACTCGCAGGGTATTGTGTCCATGGTAATAGATATACTCTTCCATGCAAGGTATTTGTCACAAACATCTTCATCAACATCTACAGATGTCTTTTTATTAGATTCTTCTTATATATAAAAAAAACCCCTAAACAATAAATACCAACTGGAATCAGTTACATTATGACATGTCTTGTTTAATTACGTGGGTTTCTGTCACAGGCGCACCGGTGTCTACGAAGCATGTATACAAAGAAAAGGCCCAACTTCCTTCATATGGAGAGCACTTGTTTGGAGCTGAAAAAATAGTATTTTTTTAATAAATTAAGTATGACTTAGAAAACATTAGTAAAGGTTATTTTTTGTGTGAAACTAAAGGTTTGAAAGGCACAAAAGAGAAATTAACTTGTAGCCTCTAGCTACCTCGCCCCTTTCTTCTCTTTTTTTTCATATACAAAACGTAGACTGCAAACTTATTTATTCATGTGTAAGCCCTTAGTGTTGTTTTTTATTCACTTTAATTTAAATGGATTTTTAGACATTCATTAAACCATTTTAAAACAAGTCAGATCTGGATCTTTTTGGTTATTGCTCGACGGAGATGCAAGAGTTCGCTTGGCGTCCTTTCTCTCTCTCTCTCTCTCTCTTTTCTTTTTTTTGGGGGGGAGGGGGAGAAACTTTGAACTTTGCACCTCTTATATAAAACAAAAAACAATCAGAGTACTTAACAGAAAAACAATCAGAATACATACCAGGTATTCAAAAATACAAAAATTAATTTAAGGTCACTTCCAGTATTTTTTTCACGCGTGCACACACATACACACACACACACACACACACACACACACCCTCCATTAATCCCTCCATTAAACAACCGCTTGGTCACAAATTCGTGTTCACTAAGGGTGCTTTCCCAGAGATTTAGATCGATCTAAAGATTAAGATTTAGATCGACCTAACTCCCTGGGGGTTCACGCTAAATTGCAGACAGCCGGGCGGGCACCATAGTTAATTACCCCCTTACAGCTTTTAGTAGGCGGGACAGACGCTTAAGCCTTCCAAGCTGACAGTAATCTAGTGAGACTCCCCACAGGGATAGATCGATCTAAAAATCTATGGAAATGGGGTGTAATACAGACCTGTACTTTTAAATCAATAACAAAGACACGGCTCACCGTTCACTCCTAATTGCATATATGTATGTGATGTTACAGGATATCAACTAATGATCCCTTCCATCATGCATGACAACTACACAGAGGTGCGTTCAGACAGGAACAAATCTGGACCGATCCAGGTCCTCATGACACCGCTGAACTAAAATTGCTGAACTTTTCACCTGTTTGAGAAGCATTAAAAAGCCATTTACATAATTTTGTCCATCTTTAAAACGCTGGTTTTACTGAGCGGAGTGAAGTCTACCAATCTTCTGTATACGGATCATCAAAAGCTCACCGCGTATCACATCTCAAGGAGGAGTATCAAAACAAGATTTAAACTCTCACAAAACATTAAAAAAATTATGAAGATCAATCAATCCCTGAACGAAATCGTGTTTCATCAACCAGTTGCACTCGAAAGCTGCAGCTTTAAATCTTAAATTCAAAAGTGTGCCTTCTCCTAAAAGTACAGAGAAGGGGAAATTCAAATGAAATACATATAAATATGCTTAACGAATTGAAGCGAGGCGATACCATTTCTTCATATGTGGTCCCTTACCTCCATTAAGACCCGCTCACCTTAAACACGATTAAACTCTGGTTCTGTTAAAAGCACCTTCTCAGTTTGAAAGCAAGTCCACCCCCGTCTCACACTGTCATCGTTTTAATTAGTCTGCTCTTCTCGTTCGCATAATGACGCCTAATACCAATGCAGCACAATATCGATTATCTGAACCAGTACATGCAGTGCACGTGTATTTAGTTGGCCGTAAATAGTTCTCATCAGTTTCTCAGTGACAGAGAATGAAAAGCAATTTGCTTGCATGTGTAGTTTTCTATACAGGACTGAACAACAACTAAAATTTAAAATGCCAACGCCATGGAAAGAAAATATTTAGAAACAATGTTGTGGACACCAATATGTGACACGCCCTTATAATATCGATAGGAAGGCCCCAATCCTTTACCCTGAGTGTCAAAGCAACGTAAAAATTAGCCTGTAAATATTAAATATTCCCTTGGAGTCATTTTTACTGGTATTGCTGATATGGGTTATATATGAAATCAAGATCGAGCTGGCAATACCGGAATCTAGAACCTAGGGTACAATCCTTTAAATGTTTCCACTTTTCAACCCGCTTTAGTGGATAACTTCATGGAAAATGTTGATGACACTTTAAAGATGTAACAAAGAAGCCTGTGTGAATAATAGCAAAATCTCCTTCTATTATTGACTATTTTCTGCCTTCCCAATACAACTACGCACGACTAGAAATTTGTTAGTTATTGAGAATGATGAAGTGGCGAATCAATCTCCCACGTAACATAATGTGAATTTCCATTAATTATTTGGTGCTGGTCATGTCTTTTCTGTTTAGCAAGATTGATAAGCTTTGTTTGAACCATAGGCTTCAGGGGCGGATCCAGGGTTATTCAAGGGGGGATCCAATTTCTTTAAGAATGACAGGCCTCGGATGCGAAGCCGACCCATGCCCCTTTGTGTGGGGTTCAGTGGTTTGGAGAGCAAACGGTGCCATTTGGTGCAGTTTAGAACTATGATTCAGCTATTCAAAATTCTTATATCAAGAAGGGAACATTGATGTGATTTTTTCCACACACACACACACACACACACACACACACACACACACACACACACACCNGAGCACACACACACACACACACACACACACACACTCCATTAATCCCTCCATTAAACAACCGCTTGGTCACAAATTCGTGTTCACTGAGGGTGCTTTCTCAGAGATTTAGATCGATCTAGAGATTAAGATTTAGATCGACCTAACTCCCTGGGGGTTCACGCTAAATTGCAGTCAGCCGAGCGGGCACCATAGTTAATTACCCCCTTACAGCTTTTAGTAGGCGGGACAGACGCTTAATCCAGCCAAGCTGACAGTAATCTAGTGAGACTCCCCACAGGGATAGATCGATCTAAAAATCTATGGAAATGGGGTGTAATACAGACCTGTACTTTTAAATCAATAACAAAGACACGGCTCACCGTTCACTCCTAATTGCATATATGTATGTGATCTTACAGGATATCAACTAATGATCCCTTCCATCATGCATGACAACTACACAAAGGTGCGTTCAGACAGGAACAAATCTGGACCGATCCAGGTCCTTATGACACCGCTGGACTAAAATTGCTGAACTTTTCACCTGTTTGAGAAGCATTAAAAAGCCATTTACATAATTTTGTCCATCTTTAAAACGCTGGTTTTACTGAGCGGAGTGAAGTCTACCAATCTTCTGTATACGGATCATCAAAAGTTCACCGCGTATCACATCTCAAGGAGAAGTATCAAAACAAGATTTAAACTCTCACAAAACATTAAAAAAAATTATGAATATCAATCAATCCCTGAACGAAATCGTGTTTCATCAACCAGTTGCACTCGAAAGCTGCAGCTTTAAATCTTAAATTCAAAAGTGTGCCTTCTCCTAAAAGTACAGAGAAGGGGAAATTCAAATGAAATACATATAAATATGCTTAACGAATTGAAGCGAGGCGATACCATTTCTTCATATGTGGTCCCTTACCTCCATTAAGACCCGCTCACCTTAAACACGATTAAACTCTGGTTATGTTAAAATCACCTTCTCAGTTTGAAAGCAAGTCCACCCCCGTCTAACACTGTCATCGTTTTAATTAGTCTGCTCTTCTCGTTCGCATAATGACGCCTAATACCAATGCAGCACAATATCGATTATCCGAACCAGTACATGCAACACACGTGTATTTAATTGGCCGTAAATGGTCCTCATTAGATTCTCAGTGACAGAGAATAAAAAGCAATTTACTTGCATGTGTAGTTTTCTATACAGGACTGAACAACAACTGAATGCCAATTAACGGCATGGAAAGAAATATTTAGAAACTATGATGTGGACACCAATATGTGGCACGTTCTTATAATATCGATAGGAAGGCTCCAATCCTGTAAATGTTTCCACTTTTCAACCCACTTTAGTGGATAACTTCATGGAAAACGTTGAAGACATTAATTGAAATATATAACAAAGAAAATTGCGCTGATAATAACAAAATCTCCTATTATTGACTATTATCTGCCTTCCCAATACAACTACGCACGACAAGAAAGTGGAACTAAATGTCAGTTATTGAGAATGATGAAGTGGCGAGTCAATCTCCGACGTAACATAATGTGAATTTCCATTAATTATTTGGTGCTGGTAATGTCCTTTCTGTTTAGCAAGATTGATAAGCTTTGTTTGAACCATAGGCTTCAGGGGCGGATCCAGGGTTATTCAAGGGGGGATCCAATTTCTTTAAGAATGACAGGCCTCGGATGCGAAGCCGACCCATGCCCCTTTGTGTGGGGTTCAGTGGTTTGGAGAGCAAACGGTGCCATTTGGTGCAGTTTAGAACTATGATTCAGCTATTCAAAATTCTTATATCAAGAAGGGAACATTGATGTGATTTTTTCCACACACACACACACACACACACACACACACACACACACACCCACACACCTTAAATCCGCCAAATGAGCCTGACATATTTGAACCATATATAGGCACTGACCATGACATCAGAATGTGAAGTATATATATAGATGCCGCCCTGTACTTCCTAAGCTGGGTTTACTACACGGACTTGATTTTACAGGGCCGTAGCCTCCGGGGTGGGGGGAAGGGGGTGCAGGGNCACACCCCCCTTTTTGGCTTCGCCCCCTCGTGTCCGCTTACTGCCCCCCCCTGGCAGTTTGCTCAGGCTACGGCCCTGTTTTAACTATATCACCTTTCAAGACGATGGACATAAAATGTCTTGATTTTTTCGAATTTACACTAAGCGTTTTTACACTTACGTAAACGGGCTAAAATTCTAATACTCGATTTGTAATTAGCATCGTACAACAGCACTTCTTCCCTTAATGCTTAAATGCAACTTCTTCTCTTTTTCAAAATATGTGTTCAAAGCCCGGTTTACGAATACTTTTTAGAGGATTATACTATTTCGATCGGCTTGAACAAAATTAATTAATTAAAAGTTGTATTTATCGGGGGATACAGAATTGCTAGGATGACGATTTTACTATCTGAATGTAGGCTAGTGTCACTTATGTTGGATATTGAAACTCTATCTCTGATCAAACTTTTTATCATTTGCGCGCTTTGAAAAGCAAAACACATATTCTTTCATTTACAACTACCAAAAATTATGAATTAAAATAAAGCGAGGAATATGGAATATTCAACTTGAGTGTGAAATTCGGCAGTCTTTCCGCCGATACATTTAAAAGAAGAGTCGGCGCTGCCAGGAAAATAAGTTTAGTTGAGCATTTTGGCCCCTTTATTCATACTGACATCTATAGTGAGGAAAGAGTTTTTCTGACAACAGATCATCTCTTTCAGTGTCCGGATGGTCGTGCTAAAGAGCCTCCGATTGCAGCAGAGGCGACCCCAACCCCAGCTCCCTCCAGATGGCGCTATAGTAAGGTCTTGTAGGTCAAACATGGCAAAAACTATTCAAGATAAAATCATGCAGTGGACATATTAGGACAGCCAGTGACCTACATAATGTCGTTCCATTTTGGGGTGGGTTAGGGTCTGTGTTTTATTTTCTCCTGATACAAATTGAAATGTGTCGACCACTTAATGCATCATATAGGTACATTTTTATTTGAATAAATTATAAACAAAGTTTCGCCTGTCGGATAAGGGCAACTGTTGAATAGAAAAAGTGCCCAGTTCATCCTGCACCCCCCCCCCCTCGAATTTTATTGAACCTTTACGGTATTCAAGGAAGAGATGTCACTTCGTCAGTTCTGAGAGACCAAGGAGTGGACACAAGGCGGTCTTGATATAAAGATACGAATATGTCAATTCCAACCAATTCAATTTAACGTTTGAAGATACTTGAGGTAAGAATTTGATGTTAACTTATTTGTTATTCATTTTTGACAAGTATTCTGACGCATGCATGCTCAAAACTGGTTTTAGACATTCCTCAGCATTTCCCCTTGTGGCATTTTGCATACTCCACAATTTCTTCATTTCTGCATGCCCCATGCCTATGTGTGATGCTGTGTTGCACAACAGGTCAACTGCTCGGAACTCAGTTTGTGGAAACATTAATGGCAATAAATTTTTGAGAACTTTTGCCATGAAAGGAGAAATGCTGTAGAGTGACATGTTTAAAATCCTCATAATTTGCATGTTGATATTTACTTTTCCTTTGATGCGTAAAAGGCGTATCATCTCTTCAAATTTGAAAATTCGCTGTCTCGTTGGCTTTTGAAAATTCGCTGTCTCGTTGGCTTTAAAGTTTTATCTTGTGGTCTTCAGTCGATCATCTTGTTTTACAAGTGTATGTATAGGTTTTGCGTAGTGTAGTCTTTATAACTTTTAAAATTTCCTGAACTTGAAAAACAGTTTTAGCGAATATTACTGTAAATGTCACAGTTGAGCCGCACATTTTAATTCAAAAATGGAAAATAAACGTTTTTCGTCTGTTTAGTATTTCTCAATTTGTTTACCAAAATTACTATCTAACTAACTACGAATAAAAAACGTTTAATCGGTTAGATAAATAAAACAATTTTCTGTAGTGTAGGTTTGTCGAATGAAAAAATAAATAACGTTTCGTCGTAAATATACTATAATAAACAAACTCCTAGGATACAGGTACGTGACACAGGTTATACATTAAGAAGTGAAGAAGGCAAACATATTATGTAGAACAGACTCTGTATCGCAGGGGACTCTTACTCGTTCGTACGTGACACCAGGGTTGAAATTCCGCGTATTTTAATTGGTGATCTAGTCCGTTAGAACAAATTACTATAACGTTAACGGTGATTTTACGTTTAAGTTAAACACTTACTTTTGTCTGTTCATTTGATAGACTTAAGACGAAATTTTTTATCATTTTGTCTTAAAAAATGGAATTGAACAGACGGAATCTTTTTTGGCGATATACCTAGACGAATATCTCCCTAGATTTCGTATATCGAGAATTGTTATTGAGAACTATTACAAACGCTTCATATCAAAGACACAGAACAACCAATGTTATGTATCAAAACCGTTTTATTTCATTGTATTTCGTCTCTTTGAAGAACAGTTTTAACTGATTACAGTACAATCGATTAAATTACATATCTGAATTATATATCTGAAGCAATACCTTTTTCACTAGTTAAACACTTACCAGTGTGGTTATGACTTTAATACACGTCGAGCACAAGAAACGGCTTACACTTTCTCTAAGCAGTGACTACACCTGTATAATCTCATTACTATCTTTAACTCGTACAGTGCATGTATATACATACTAAATGGTATATCACACAATATATGGATTCAAACAGAAAGAAATATGAATACTATGATAATCTATAACAATTTGCGCACTTTTCTGTAACTGTACTTTTCTATATCTGTAAATTTAACAGGCAACTCTCCCTTGACTAGCCTGTTTCTAGGCCACTTTACTTTTATTTTTCAGACAAACGAACTGTCATTCAAAACAACAGTAAACTCAGATCCTATCACCAAAGTAAAACAAAATTATATTTCTGTGCGTTAAAGGGATAATAACTCTTCGTAAGAGGTCTATATTTCAAAAAAAAAAAAAAAAAAAAAAAAAATGTGAATAACTCACAGAAATATAATATATTCTGTTTTACAACAAAAACAGCAGTTATAGCTATTATTCTGATATCTGAGCTTGTCTTCAGATCATGTGACCTCCATTGATGGCTATACTCTGTTATAATCTCTTAAGAGATTTTAACAAAAAAACAAACTTTTTAGAAAAAAAAACTAGGGACAAACTTTGAATGTAAAAATGGATTCATTAACCATTGGTAAGTATGGAAAAATTGTTGTTTACTCCAGGAAAATTCATTTTTTGGCCAAAACGAAGAGTTATTATCCCTTTAACTGACAATATTACTTGGTAATTACACCAGCATATCTCAGTGTTGCTGGATAAGAATTAACTTTTCAATAAATACGTGATCGTTAGACAAGGTACCAGTAGACGTCGTTGCACTGGTAACGTGAAACCAAGTATGAACCAGTTTCAGTGACGTCATATCAAAAGCACAGCAGGAGGGCACCAAAATAAATGGCAACAAGTTACGCAAGTAAGTAATAATCTCTATTTAGTGGATGCAGATGGCGCACTGCTGAGCTGGTGATGCTTGTTAATTTTGGCGCCAATGAACAAAGCAACCAAGTCGGCAGTTTCGCATCTTGTGAATATTTTACTTTTTCTTGCATATTCTACCTAAGTTTCCACTCTCTCTCTCTCATTTCCTTCGTGTTAACACATAACCCAATAGTCAGCATCAAGTTAAAGATTACATCTATGAATATGGCATATGCTACTTGTATAATGTCGGCAGTGTTCGTTCAGTCCGGTATAACGAAACTGAGAGTCCGTGTAAGAGAAAACCCGCCCTCCATTTTGTTATAATGGTTAGGGTTAGCCTGACCTACGTGGGAGACAATCTAGGGCGAGGCTTACCTGTACAAATGAATGGGAAGCTGACTCTCTATCATGGGGGGGACTCTGTCACGTTACACCGGCCCTGACCATGTATTAACCGTGGTTTAAGACATTTCACGTGACTCGTATATATAAATCCCATACGAAAAAGTCCTACAGGATCCTATTGGACTTTTTCGTATGGGGTTTGCCACACATCTTTCTTCCTGCATGCCCTTGGGAACATAGACCCCTGAGGTGATATACACTGATACAGAATGAGATCCGACGAATGTTCACAAAGTTCCTTCTATATTTATCCATGAGGTAATGTTCATTTACGTTTTATTCTTTAAATGCATTTACACTGGCATATGAATGACATTGCTTCAACATGTTTGCGGAATTCAATGGCAGATCAGTGTTATAAACTTATTAGGGCTGTTAAATGTCATATTACGGTTAAATTACATATATTTATATAAGATTCCGTTTTGGTTTATCCTGTATTATATTGAATATGGGTGTGGAAATCCAAAGTGAAATGTACATCAAGACAGAATTGGTGGTTGGGGAAAAGGGGGGGGGGGGCATAAGAAGTGCTGATCACAAACGACTATTACATTACTGGATTTCTGCCAAGAAATGACCCCTCTCTCACCCTACCAAATTTCTTTTTTATCCGCCAGTGTATTACAGCAAACAAGTGAAGCTTTCCCATTTGCAAAATAAACAGTGGGGTTTTCAGATCTTTTTCATACTAACAACTACATTTGAAGCAGCACAAAATTACCTATATATATATCTGCTCCATTATGAAGATTCCTTAAAATTACAATTTCACAATTCTACAGCACATACTACTACATGTACCTGGTACAATGGAAATATCTCCAAATGCAATAATAAGAAGAATAGATGAAAATGACAAGTAAGGTCGCATTCAGAGCAGATAATCCTCGGATCTACTGGTCCGTGGATCAAATATGGCAGACCCTACATGAAAGCAAGACTATCTAATCCTTTAATGGTCTTCCCGCCTTCACATGGATTAAACTTTTGCTTCTGCAGGGCAGGTGCATGTGGAGGAGGGGTGATCATTAGGGATATGGCGGTCTTGCTTTCATGTAGGGTCCACTATATTTGATCCCCAGACCAGTATATCCGAGGATAATCTGTTGTGAATGTGCTCTTAAACTTGCCGTTTGTGCAATTTATGTGTAATTGGTGTAGTCTAAATGTCACGTCATGCCTAGGTACCTTTGCAGGAGCTAGATTTTTCAGCAACCAAACAAGAAGAATAAATACACTAAAAAAACATATTAATTCCTACACAGATGAGCATTGTTAAGCATTTAGAAGCTCATAGGGAACTACAATAAGAATTTCAATATACATTAATAATTATAATTAAAAACATTTCACATTTCTAAAATTATGAAAATGATTGATACAGGTTAAAGAATAAAATAGTTCAAAGGGAGAATGTAAAATTTATACAAAATGAGTTTTAAACTACCCAATACATACAAAAGAATCCCTTTGTATCTTCAACTTAAACTAGACTAAGACAATGATAGTATTAATAATACAATAAACCCAACTACTCTCAAACATGATTCTTTGGCAATATATTCTTGTGTAGACAAAGTGTCTGCAAGTTTGAAAAGAACTACATAATAATAATAATATCAGGGAGAAAAGCATTGGCAAAAAATGTATATATAATGTATATATAAAATTATAGCAATTTACCCATATACTGCTATAATATACAATAGTACTGACTCTGCAGGTATACATTTACAATATAATACAACATGTAAGTCCAGGCGTGACAAGCTTTGCACCACTTTTCTCATGCACAAGGGAGGCAATGAAAAAGATTGTGCAAAATGGGATAGGTGGGAGAAGATGGGAGAATATTATGGATGAGCAGAGTGCTGTATATGGCATGGAGTCACATTTGAGTATGTTGGGTGTGACAATGTGTCAGTTGAGACAAAGCTGTTGGCATGACAACACTTTTGGTAGGATACCACATTAGGATAGCAATGCTTTGGAAACAAGCATGTTCATTTTCGCTTTTTTGCTTCATCTCCATTGAACACAAAGGGTGCCACAGATTCCATATGGAGAGTTACAATGTAAGTTTATTCAGTATTTTAAAATAGCAGAACGGCAAAACACCATATCACAAGTTTATTACGTGCTGTATTGCCCTAGAGTAGCCAATATGCACCAAAAGGTTCCTCTTGCTTAGTTTATCTGAACTATAGGGGTCACCAGTGCATGTCCATCACATCTGTAGGTGTCACTTATGTACAAGAGAGTCCCTTTTTAAACTGTGCTTGCATGTCTCTTCCATGTCACACATGGATCTCAAAGTAAACGGCATACCAGAGACCAAAGTTAATGGTCACACATTTTCAAACACAAAAAGTTTTCACAGCTTTTCAATGCAAATGCACTTTATGTTGTAACTCGTGTCTTCTTGCTTTCAATACTTCCCGTGAGAAACTGCTGATTTTCTCAAGTCAGCTGCACCTCAAAGAAGAAGTTATGACTTCCTTCATTTAATGTTTCCTGTATGAAAAATATCTGCTGCTTCTCCATGAAGTCCCAGTATACATTGTTATAACCTGCTGGCCAATATTTCACTACTGTGGCTTGTTTTCTGCACTGAAAATGGTCCTAATTTTCAAAGTATAGGTGTCACTACTGTAGCTTATCCCCCAAGATGTCCAGGAATGTCTCCCCGCTGTGGTCCTCGTCTAAATCGTTCCCCGTTTCCTAGAATTGAAAAAATGTCTAATTTTTAAAACCATGAGGTACGTAATTTTTAAAAAGGACAAATAGTTCTAAAACAATATTCTTTTCATCTTAACTTTAGGGGAATATCAAGGAGGCGTATGTGTGTGTGTGCATATTTGTGTGTTAAAACATCAACTTTGCCACGTAATACTAGCAAAGACTAGATGGACATGATATAAATAATTTCTTATAGAGGCTCACAGGACATAAATCAATCACCAAAATACAATGACCAACCTAGGCACCATGACCAACCTAGGCACCATGACCAGCCAAGGTACCATGACCAAGATAACCATGACCAGTCACATTACCATGACCAACCAAGGTGCCAAATGAACCAAGGTAGCAAGACCAACCAAGTTGCCATGACAGACCATGTTGCCATCAACAAGCTTCTGGTTGCCATCATAGCCCTTTGGTATCCTTTGCCAACTTGTTATGTTTTACTTAGTAAAGTCAACACCTCATCCCATCACCTACATGCATTTGGTAACTACTAGTATCTCGACTAGTTCACATTAGGACATTGAGTAAGGGCCTAAATTTCCATATATACTAATAATATCTGCCAAATATTTGACCACAAATAGCTACTTATTAGACTTCGTTCCCATAAACCCACCATATAGCTGGATGGATCTAACACTGCAGGGCTACTCGCTATTTTTAAAGTGTAATCAGCTTAATTGTCTTCATGTCCCCTTGAGTTACTAGGGGGTAACTGACTATCGTCAGCAGCTTGAGTAACAGCTATTAGCTTGTTTACAAATATTTGCAGTACAAATACAAACTTGTCTGATTGAAGAAGTAACCTTGTAAATTCCAACATTTTCACCAGTGGTGTATTTGATAGCTATCAAGTCTATCTCTATCAACACATCAGTAATACTATGCTATTAGAAATGATTTTATTTAAAAAAGTTTTTATATCTATCATTAAAAATCACTAAAGTTAAATAATAAAGAATAAAAAAAAACAAAAAACATTAGTTTCACTTTGCTTACCCATGTTACTCTACCAGGTACAAACTTTCCCGCTTCACAAAAGAAATAAAAATGTTAGGCTATCAAACTCAAAATAAAACAAAAATAAAATTAAAACTCAAATGTTTGAAAAATCACACTCATTATGTTACTTGATCATTTATTGTTTTTAAATTCTAAATAGTTATGTTGCACTCTTTATTATAATAAGTAAATTGTGAGAAAAACAACTTAAAATGTTGGTTACAAAAAACTTACACGAGGAATAATGTGTGATATTTATATTAAAATTAAGTGAAAAGATAAATGTTGCAGGTAATTTGTTAATTTGTTATTATCTAACTTAAAACAAGACATTTACACATTCTTGGAAAAAGACTTGTGTTTACAACTGATGTAACTTAAACCAGAATCTGCCCATATGATGTCACCAGAGAACCAGATTGCTCATAGGTGTTAAAGGCAAACCCATGTTTTAAAGTCCTCTGCTGACATCAGATACATTACTTCCTCACAAATTTCAAACTCCTTAAATTTTTTTCATTTCTTTATATTTTGATACTCATTAAAATATTTTCAAAATCATGCCAATCTCTCTTTTTTTCTTAGAATTTTAAATCAAAGAATTTGGAATCATTGAATAAAACATTGATTTAAGCATGCAGAGCCAGAGGATTTGTTTTAAATTACGTGATAATTCACTAAGATAATTTAGAGTCAGTCAGTCTTGTAGTAAACACATCCTTATGCTTATCAAAGTAACATGAGGTCATAAAAGCAACCAGTAAGGATGTCAGGTGCATTAAGAACATATCCTTGTGCAGAGGTCACATGACTTGCGTGCTACTTTGGTTAGCAAACGGTCCAAGGAACAAAGTGTAAATGCATCTTAATATTTAGGGAGACTGAAAGCGAAGGGGAAGTTGCTGTCAAACAAAGCATGATGTGAACTATATGCAAAACGTGATTAATTTAAAGGAAGCAAAACTGTGCAAAATCATGTGAATATAAAGTAAATAAAATGAAAAAAAAAACAAATTTTCTATTTAAGTTAACAACCAAAACAAATAAAAAATCCTGTCAACAACAAACTGACATTTTTCAATGAAAAATATGCAAAAACTCATGCTTTGTTATATACCTCCATATACATTATAAATATACACATTTTCCAGCTTGTTTCTCTCAGCAATTTAATCTTAGTTTAAAATAGCTAGATGTACTGATGTGTTATTCAACATTAAGTCACCTAGCTAGCTAACCTACATAATTAGTAGTTGTCTAAATTACATCCACACTTTTTCTAGCCGTTGCCAATGCCTATCTCAGTGGGCTTTTTTTTAATAAATTTACATTTTATTTTGTATAGATAAAACATATGCAGTGTTACTGTCATACATTGTATCAGATCTGTTAAGTATGGCATAAAAATGACCAAATGAACAAAAATCACTTTGTTTTACCTACATATTAAAACAAACGAGTAAAAAAATTTAATGTATCAAATGTACTCATTATTTTAATTTTTCTAATTTACAATTACCCTCTCATAACCTTTTCATTATAGTCACTGAATTCTTTAAGTAATTTAAAATATAACAAGGTAGATTTTAATCTTCATAAACATATTAAGTATCTTAGCACTAAACATAAATTTCCTGAGACATTCAGTTAATGATCAGAAGTAAATGCCAAAGTACTATTATTTTAATGCATTCTGGTAGTTAAAATAAAAAAAAATACTAGCAAAATCTCATTTGATTAATGCTGGAGCCAAACGTGCATTGCAAAACCCAAATAATACTAGCTGCTACAGCACTGAATATATATGCACCTTGTTAGCTTGTGTTTATATGTCAGACTCAATTTCATAATATGAATATTTACCCCAAACCAAAGGCAGATTTTTGGACAACACTGTAGAGACAGCATTTCGTTTGAAACAAGTGTTAATTGATCAACCTTTTCAAAATCATTCATGACACATTAAGAAAAAAAAATAATAATAATAAAAATGTCCAGATAAAGCAAAGTCAATCTACATGTATTATCAAGATTCCTTTCTAACGCATGCATAAATTTTAACTCTTCGTAATTTTCAGAAATTGTAGAAGCCAAATAAATCAAGATCATTAAGATCTTGTCAATGAATGTTGATTATCTGCAAACTTATCATATTTGCCTTTTACCAATATTGACATGTTAAAAAAATCTAGAACTTGAGTTTCACAAAAGGCATTAAAAAACCCATTCCAAACATTTCATTAGCCTTTTGGATGATTTTCTGATTGCTTCATCTGCACTTAAACGTGGGTCTGATGAGAAATATCCACAGCCTTAAAAGAATGGCAATTTCAGTCATTTGAAATAAAAAACAATGTTTGACTTTGATGTTGGATAAACCAGGTATACGATGTCCAAGTTCATAAAATGTGTTAGCTGAGAAGGACATTGCTTTAGGTGTGACCTTATTCACTGTATGGGCACATTCAGAACAGAGGATCTGCAGAACTAACCAATCTGCCGACTAAATATGGCCAACTCCATTTTAAAACAGTAACGGCATGTGTGGAGGTGGGGAGGCCATCAGAGAAGTAAGCCGTAGCTGCTTTTAAGTGAGTCGGCCATATTTAGTCTTTAAATAGTCTCTCCGCCTCTCACACGCCTCCCCACGCGTCGTCCCTGCGGGGGTACAGTCATTATATCTCGGCTGCATTGGGACTACACATGGGGAGGCGTGTGAGAGGCGGGGAGACTATTAAAAGATTAGGCGGTTTTTCTTTCATGTACGTCCGCCATATTTAGTCCCCAGGATTTGTAAAGCCTGCCTCAATTCATTGTGAATGCGATCTTATTCTATGGATCAACTTGTTCTGAATGCCCTGTATGAACTGGCTGAGGCTTTATAGGTGGGTTGGGATGGTGGGTGGGGGTAGCAGGTAATCAAGACCATTTGTGCAGCCCATATGTTCATAAGGAGCCATCTTCCAAAAAATCCTGTCGTAGATGTACTAGCACATAAGTATCTCTAGATATTACATTAATAATAGCCAAATAAATATATATGTATTTCCAAGTTCCAAGAGTGGTGAAGTTAATACTTATTTCCACAAACATTTTTTGGACCAATTTCAGACATGGATCTTTTTTCTTAATTTTCTTTTAAATTTCTTTCTTTTTTATTTAATTCTTTTTTATTTTTATTTATTTATTTATTTATTTTTTTCTGAGAGGTAGGTGGTGCCAGGATATCTATTGCCAAATTTGCTTTACGATGGTCCTTCATGGTCCAGGCTGCACACTGTATTATGGAAGCCAAGGAAAGACTGTGTTGGAAGGAAGGGTCCATTTTGTTACAATTATGAGGGTTATTGATGTAACAGTTAATATATTACTTATTACCAAATCTACAAAAATCTATATCAATTAATATTTGATCTACCGAAATGTTAAAAAATATCATAAAATATTCAATTATTCATACATCACCCAAAGATTGACAGTGTTGTATCTTTCAGTCATTGATAACAAAATTTTATTCATAAAAAGAACAGTTAATTTCATATACCTGAATGATTAATTAAGCCAAAGATCAACCAATCAAACAAGTTTATCAATCAAAAAAGTTGTAGGCATATGGCAGTTCATCATCAAGTTCATGTATGAATAATTGAATATGATAAAACTTCTTTTATTTAAGTCACACTTAAAAATAAATAGATCAATTAATCAATCAATTGATTGATTGATAAATTAGTTCAATTGATTGATTTAATTCCATGCTGTCTCACCTGCAGGAGTATCACAGTTAGCCCCCACCCATCCTTTCTGACATATGCACTTGCCAGACACGGAGTCGCAGTAGTCACTTTGCCCACAGTTACATGTTAACTGACAGTTTGGACCATAGTGAACTCTCCGACATGCTGAAATTAAATAAATAAATGTAAAAAAAAAATAAATACATAAAATAATAATTATTATTATTATTGTTATGATGCATATTTATTTTATTCAATGTTTACTGCTAATGTGTTGTGCATAGCTGTATATATTAGATATATGTGTTTGATACAATTGTGCATGTCTTGTTGTAAATGTATATACAATTTCTGGTGCAATAATTCAATTACTGAGTCTTAGTTCCTTTGCCCAAATTCTCAATTTCAAAGTTAAGACCAGTTTTATGTGCTAAGTTTGTGCAAATTCTCAATCTCAAAGTTAAGACCAGTTTTGGATCTTAAGTCTTTTATTTTGAAAAAAAAAAAAAAAAACACTCCCAGCAGGACTTAACATACAACTTAAACAGCCAAGTCCTGCATGTCCTGGCGCACACTTGCACTCTCCCGTGAGTGGGTCACATTCTCCATCCTCCCCGCACTCACACTTCTCTAAACAGTTCATCCCATAGCGACCTTTGGGGCAAACTGAAAATAAATAAAAGCAAAAAAAAAAAAAAAAACATTTTTGAATACTTCAGTTGAAAACATATTTCATTTCATACTTCATAGAAGAGTTTGTGGAAAATGAATACTGAAAAGCAATTTGATATTACAGTCACTTTCAGTAATAGAAATTAATTGAACTTCCCCTCATCGTTTTCATTACACCTTTATTTATTGCATTGTTTTTCATATTTTTTTCTTTATCACAAGCTGAAGATGACTTTCCATACAGAATATCAGAAAAAAACTGAAAAATACAGCCTTTAACTGAGTAAATTTTAAATCAAGATTTTCTCACCTTTTTCACACTTGTCACCAAAGTATCCAGGCACACAGGTGCACTGGCCTGTGACGTGGTTACACCTGGCGCCATTCTGACAGTCACATGTCATGTTACAGTCCTTGCCAAAGAACCCAGGGGGACAGGCTGTAAATATATATTACCATCAGTGAGAATTCACTTTTAAATAGAACTCATGTCTTGATAACATAGCCAAGAATAAGGTGATCAGTTAGACAGGTTGTGAACATAATTTTAACAATATGGGAATTTACTTATAAATAACAGTCCATAATCTTAAAGCATCCCTTGCTAAAAAAAAATGGTCTAAAAGCTAAAAACATTTTGATATATGTATTGTTTACAAATTTACAAAAACACTTTATATTTTTGAATTTTGAAATTGTCCCTGTCTACTGGTGTCATTCTATCAGAACAACTTTCATAACAATTCATACCAATTTTTTTTATCAAGTAACCAACCATTTTACATTTTTGCAAATATTAAACTTTTGCGAAATATTAAAAACTCACATTTATAAATAAACCCTTGATTGGATTTTTTTGTTCTGCTACAGTCCTTATTTTCTGGTGTCATTCTACTAGAACAACTTCTGATTCTATAAGAAGCAGGCTTTCAATGACAATTCCTGACACTTTTAAATCAAATTATCACTTTGCATTTAAAGATTTGCAACTATTCTAAAAAACTCACCATGTTCACAGATCTGTCCATACCACCCCTCAGTACACTGACAACACCCAGTGACGGAATGGCAGACAGCCCCGTTCATACAATCACAGCTCTTGCTGCAATTAGCCCCAAACTTCCCTGGTGGACACTCCTGGTCACACAGTTGACCAGTCCAGCCCAGGCCGCACTGACAGTGACCAGTCTCTGGGTCACAGCGGGCCCCGTTTTCACAAAGACATTTTTCCAGGCATTTCTCTCCCCAGAAACCTGGTGGGCAAGCTGGTGGGAAAATATATAATTTGATTAGATAGTGAATTCTTTGCTCTTTCCTTTTACAGAAGATCAAAGATTAACAGAAACTTCAGACTATTTTCATAAAGAGTCCAAATTCATCTTATTCATTTTACTGCACACATATATTAAATTCTGTAACATATTGCCAGTTAGAAGCCTTTTATTACAAAAGGGTAACTAAATGTCTGCTTTACCTCAAAAAATGTTCAAAATTAAGTATTTTCACACTTCATATCATCTGAAATTTTTTACCAAAAAAGTCAGAAGTGAAAATTACCCATTTCACAATTATCACCATGGTAACCACCCAGGCAGATGCACTGGCCAGTCACAGGATCACACTGTCCGCCATTTTGACACATGCAGTACTTTGTGCAGTTCGCTCCGTATGTGCCCATGGGGCATGGTTCGTTACAAGTAGAACCTATCCAGCCTGGCTCACACGTGCATGCGCCTGTGCTCTGGTCGCATTTTGCACCATTTTCACATTGACAGTCAGAAGAGCAATCTGGGCCGTATTTTCCATCTGAACAGCCTGAAAAAGATATGATTACTTAATTAGTTCATTTTCAAAATTAATGATGCTAGATTTAAACAGTCTTTCAGCACTGCGTTTAACCAAAGCTATGCCAATTTTATGAATGATTAATACAATTTTGATTTATACAAGGCATATATAAACATTTATACTTTGCTAGAAAAACACTAAACCTAAAGCCTTTCTGTGACATACTCATTCAGAAAATGTTTGGTAAATAATTCTAAAAGAGCATAAGTGGTAAAATTATCACTGTACTGATATCAAAAATTATTGTAATAAACTTGATATCCGTTTTAATAGAATTATTCAACCCCTGTGCTTTTACAAGTGAATAGATTTTAATATCATCATAATATTAAGCCTGAGTATGTGTTCCTAATTAAGACAATATACCTCCATGGCAGTCTGAGCCAAAAAATCCAGGTTTGCAGGTACACTCGCCCTCTCTGCTGTCACAGGCGAAGTTCTCGTTGGGGCAGGAACACGTCTCCTTGCAATTGCTGCCATATTTCCCTTCCTCACATGCTGAAATATTAAAACATAAGAGCATTGATTTTGTGTTTCTTAAACATTATCTCTGTTCTACGCAAATCTTTTATGTTTCAATAGCACTCTCTCCATTCTGCATTTACTTCTAAATATTCAGTAAATCTAAACATGGGTTTGAATACTAGACAGCAATAATTCTCCATTTCTACAGTCACCAATTACATGTATTTAGTTTTTTGTCAAATACTGTTATTTTCTTCCTTATTTCCTTTTTGTGATTCTGATAACATCCAGCAAGAAAGTGGACTTGTAGGTTCAGTAAATGAATTTTTAAAAAGAAGGCAGCAAAGCTGTCAAATATACATACATATACCAGGTAAAACAGTATTCTATTTATTTTATCAAGGATGTCAAAAAGCATAAAGTATGCTGAAAAAAAAGGCATTAATTTTCAAAAAAAGGTCAGATTAAGCTGATTTTCAACTTGACCTCTCTCTGCATGTACAAAAATTATATGTATATATGTTTGTAATACTCACGCTTCTCACATGCCAGTCCTTCAAATCCAGCTGGACAGTCACATCCCCCTGTCACATGATCACAAGGTTCGCCTCTCGGACACCGACATTTCTCAGCACAGTCTTTTCCATAGGTGCCAGGTACACATACTGTAACAACACAGCATTACCTCATTGTTTATTAAAATTTGAAGACAACATAAATTACAACAATTCTGTCTGCATGAATGTATCTTAAAATGATGTAAAAGCAATTAATGACTGAATTTTATTAACAAGGCAATTAAAATAATAACAAATCAAGAACCATTTTACAATATGAAAACGTGAATCATTTCCTTAACATTGAATTTACATCTGTGTTCACATATTAAACATGACTGACAGGATTATCGATGTAACCCATTTAAAACAAATATATATATTAATATGTATATATGCGAATGGTTTCAATTCCACATAAAGATGGCTATTTGGTGAAATGATAGATGTGCAAAAAAAAAAAAAAATTACACAGAATAAGTTAACTATATGACAAAAGAAATAAAATAAAACAATCATTACTAAACTGATAAACAAATTCATCGACTAATCAAGATATCAAAAAATTTCCAATTTTGCCTCAAAAGACTCCCTGACCTTTCTGACAATGTTTCCCCCTCCATCCAGGTGGACATGTGCAGTGACCGGTCATATGATGACACTGACCGCCATTCTGACAGCTGCATGGCTCCTTACAGTCATGACCATGGTAACCAGCAGGGCAAACTGGAACAGGCAAATTTCTCTGTTAGCTATGCAGAGTTAATTATGCACTTAAAAATATACAATCTAGGTTGGCAAAAATTAATTATCATCATTTTGCTAATGCCGAATTACTCATTTTTGTACAAATAATAGTTCTGAATTTCTTGCAACCCAACACACTCAACCCGATACAATCAATGGCTAGCACGATGTAAATCAAATAGTGACTTACATCTAGATAGCCAAAGGTTGTATCTATGCCAAGCAGGACGTAAATCAATATCCAACAAAAACAGACAAACAAATTAATCAACTAATCAAGAAATAAAAAAATTTCCAAATTCTGCCTCTGGGTGACTCTCTGATCTTTCTGACAATGTTTCCCCCTCCATTCAAGTGGATATATGCACTGACTAGTCAATCACCCTATAGATGGCAGGTCATAAATCACTATTTGATTCTACATCAGGTGGCAGCACCTTCTATCGAACTCCAACACTAAAGGGAGCTCCATACCAGCCATATTCCAAGAGATTGATTGACATATGAATGGACATTTTTACAAATAATGCATATCACTTGTAAATACGTCTTTCGAAATATATTTTATTGCTATAATCATGAATATTCATAAAATCCCAAAAGTCTTTTTTATTTGGTCATGCCGACTTACCACGAAGCAAACTGAACTGAACATAATAACTTGTGTCCATAATAAGAATACCATAAGATAAACTTTTAAACAAATATCTGTGAATAAGACGTGTTACTTCAATATAAAAACAGTCAACTATTGAACTGATACACACTGTTTACCAACATGTATAAAATGACAAGTCACTTCTCTAAGTTAACAATATATACTGTACATACACAGTGAGTTAACAATATATACTGTACATACACAGTTCTATGTGACTTAGGCTTCGTTCACATGGAAAGTCTATTTTCTGAAAATCTATTTTCTATTCGCGCTAACTTATGATCACGGTCTGTGCCCTGAATATCCCGCGGCGTAATTACTGGCAGCGCGAGCCAGTTACTTATAGTAACTTATAGTGATCACAAGATATACCGCGAATAGAAAATAGATTTTTAGAGAATAGACTTTCCATGTGAACGAAGCCTAAGATATGCCATGCAATGTCATATAAAATCAAAATTATGAAACTGTCTCAGGACAGAGATTGTTAAAAAATTCATATAGAGAGTGACCATATGTTTGAGGTGGAATGTGCAGAGAAGTCTATATGCTGCCATCCATAATGTCTAGGCAATGCCCATATTGTCCAGGCAATGTTACTTATATTAAGACTGGAGTTAGATCGATTCAGCTAGTTTGACAGGGTTATATAGGAACATACATTATATACTGCTTATCTGAGAATTGGACCAACCAAACCCTTTCTTTATCTTTAAATTGAAAACAAAACTGTACTTAGTGAAATAATTAAAGAACTGCACCTAAGGGTGGTATTCAAGTAAAAAAAAAATGCAATTTTGCAATTAGGAGTCTCATTGTTCTCTCTAGCATTTTTTAAAANGAAAAACACCATCTGAATCAGTAATTTGTGCTTCCATTGGCTGTAAACTCTAAATTCAGCAAGATGAAAAATGTCATCTTTACAGCAACATTTCTCTTCATTAACATCAGTCTGCCTGAGCTGTTTATGGTAAAATTCATCAAACATTTTAATATTTGAAAAAAGAAAGAGTTCCCCAGCATATATATGAATTCTAGTACTTTTTCCACCATTTCTTCCACTTATGACTATGGCGGTGTTTTCTCATGTATTCCTTGGCTTTTGGCCACAACTGAGGCTCAGAATCTGAGGAGACTGTAAAGTAATATTCAAAACAGTCATAACTTTCTTTTATATTTTTTTCAGAGACATTAAAATTGACATGAAGTAGACAGGTAAAGATATTGAAAGTAAGCTGGTGTAAATTGCTTTGAAGTCTACATTAACAGAAAAAGTAAATAAGTCGAAGGTCTAATTATCTGTAATGTACACATATCAATCTCATTAATTTTGTAAAGTAAATCATATGAAAGGGAATCGAATAAAATCTGTCTATAGAACTATTATATCAACATACATTGCATGGAAATGATATGAAAGCTGTACAGTTGCAACCCAGAATCATGACAGAAAGGATAAAAGGCTACCCAAAAATACCATCAAAGTCAAAATTGCCATGCAAACCCCAAAACAAAGCAAACATAAAAAGACATACAAAAAAAAAAATAAATAAATAAATAAATAAATTAAATATATATATATATATATATA